>OU963903.1:8425000-8881427 GCA_902850365.2 Chilo suppressalis
ATTTGTTGAGATACGGACAAGTTGAGGAACCGTGGACTACTACAGAATGTATTCGATTTTGAGGTTATAATTATTATATTTAATCGTAAAAGATGTACACTTTATATATTCTGAATAGATTTAGTGTTTACCTCTATGTAAGCACTTAAATAATATACATTAAATGAACATAAAATGTAATTAATAATAAAAATAATAAATGCTTATATTCATATTGATTTATGAGTGTTGTCAGTTGGCACCTATGATACCTATACCTACCTGTAGTAGGTAATAATAGATTTCTTTTCAAATGAAATGTTCAGTCTTTCCATTTACCTGTTTCTATATTTTACTATCGGTAATTAGGTATGGTTGGTTTAATAAACAGATATTACATGGGATGGGAGTATAAACTATCTTTACATAATTTCACAAATAATCTTTTTATAAATATAATATAAATACTAGTAATAAGTATTATTAACTAAGGTATCTAGTTATATTTTTATGTTGATAAATACCTATGGTCGCCTTTATTGCATTTATTAAGGTAAACAATCTTGGCACAACTTTTTAACAGAATCACCCATTTAATAATAAAATATTAACGAAGCCAATAAACTATTAAAATAAATCGTTATTATAGACTGAAACCTATTGAATCCAGTTTTTAGTTGATTTTTAATACTGTATTTTCAATAAAAAGGAGTGCCAAGTTGGATGAACAGACTGTAGTATCTAGTAACAGAACTTTTAATTTTTTATTTTTTTAAACAGATTGTCCGTTAACTATGATTAATTGCTAATAAGTTAAAAAAATAATAGAAAAATAATAGTGAAGGACATTCTTTTGGGCATGATAGGGCCGATTTCGTCGATGTCCTTTTGTTGCTGGTGAAAGCATAAAGGCACAGGGAATCTTTGTTTTTCAAAATGCGTTCTAGCATGTAAAGGGTGCTATTCCACCTCGTAACACACTCTTGGATTATCTTGAGCTTTGTTTGATTAAGCTTTTCTTGTAGATTAACAAGTTCGTCTTGAGCTACATTAGAGTGGTGAAAATGTGTTGCTATCTTTTTACATTTGTTAATGGCTGCAATGATAGATTCATGTGACTTAAGCCCTTATTTAACAACAAGTTGGTTTTGGTGCGATAAACAATCAATGTTTTTAATACTTAATAAAGAAATACCTTTTTTAATGTTAGTGTCACCATCTCTAACAATACATAATACGTTTTCTTTGGGAATTCCCCATAATGACAACATAGTTTCTAACTTTGCCGCTATATTTTCTCCTGTATGTCGCCCATCATTGAATACTTCTGCTTTCAATACAATCATTTTTCGTTCAAAATTATTGGTAATTCCGTGACAAGTGAAACTTATCAGCGACACTCAAGAGCTCAAAAGTCAGACCAGATATCAGTTGTTAATGCTAATTTTTCAAATGATTTGATTAATTCCAGAATTTTATCTTTTACCTTGCCGTATAATTTCTCACAAATGAAGGAAGTAAAATATTGCCGACTTTTTAAATTATATGACGGGCATACTTGGTTAATCGATCTCACAAATCCAAGATATTCCACAAAACTAAATGGTAAGTCCTCCAGTGCGATCATTTCGCCAATCAAATTATCCAGCACCAAAAACTTGGTGTTGTTGTTATCCCACTTTTTATTTTTATCAGTCGCGAAGAAAACGCCAAAGAATTAATTTTAGCAGCATCTTGCTTTCCATGTTTTTTTTTCAATTCTTCATATTCATTTTTGTGTTTAGCTTCCAGGTGATTACGCATAGCACTAGTGGTCCTGCCTTTGCGCGAGTACTTTTTATCACTCAACTTGCAATTAACATTTTCAGCATCACATATTGTAAAATAAGTCCAAACTTCGCTGATGTGTGCTTTACTCATGTTTTTATGCCACTTTGTTACTTAAATATCAGTTAAATTTGATAAATAACATAAAACTAACCTCAAAACAAAACAAAACTTTTAGAATGGACTTTCTGTGACTAAATTCATTCAATTAACCAATATCGGCACGGCTATGTTCAATTTAAACATGGCCGACACGAAACGTCAAACCTATCAAACATATTACGCGCTTTTTTTTTAATTTTAAAATATTCTCATTCGCGAATGTTGAAGATAAATATTCGCAATCGCATTCGCATTCGCGAATGTGAAAAATCCAACATTCGTTACATCACTAGCCTAAATTAATGAAGACATTCACTTAAAGACAAACAGTTCACAAGATCATTTAGGTCTTTCGAGCCGTGTATAACATGAATCTTTGCTTTAATCTACTTTCATAAAAAGAAATGAAGATTTAGGTAGAATAAACCAGGCTGGTTTATTTTTTCAAAGTAATTGAAGTTCGATAATCTCTAATAAAATCTTACGAAACGGTTTTGCGAGTATGTATTATAATTATTGGTAATTCCGTGACAAGTGAAACTTATCAGCGACACTCAAGAGCTCAAAAGTCAGACCAGATATCAGTTGTTAATGCTAATTTTTCAAATGATTTGATTAATTCCAGAATTTTATCTTTTACCTTGCCGTATAATTTCTCACAAATGAAGGAAGTAAAATATTGCCGACTTTTTAAATTATATGACGGGCATACTTGGTTAATCGATCTCACAAATCCAAGATATTCCACAAAACTAAATGGTAAGTCCTCCAGTGCGATCATTTCGCCAATCAAATTATCCAGCACCAAAAACTTGGTGTTGTTGTTATCCCACTTTTTATTTTTATCAGTCGCGAAGAAAACGCCAAAGAATTAATTTTAGCAGCATCTTGCTTTCCATGTTTTTTTTTCAATTCTTCATATTCATTTTTGTGTTTAGCTTCCAGGTGATTACGCATAGCACTAGTGGTCCTGCCTTTGCGCGAGTACTTTTTATCACTCAACTTGCAATTAACATTTTCAGCATCACATATTGTAAAATAAGTCCAAACTTCGCTGATGTGTGCTTTACTCATGTTTTTATGCCACTTTGTTACTTAAATATCAGTTAAATTTGATAAATAACATAAAACTAACCTCAAAACAAAACAAAACTTTTAGAATGGACTTTCTGTGACTAAATTCATTCAATTAACCAATATCGGCACGGCTATGTTCAATTTAAACATGGCCGACACGAAACGTCAAACCTATCAAACATATTACGCGCTTTTTTTTTAATTTTAAAATATTCTCATTCGCGAATGTTGAAGATAAATATTCGCAATCGCATTCGCATTCGCGAATGTGAAAAATCCAACATTCGTTACATCACTAGCCTAAATTAATGAAGACATTCATTTAAAGACAAACAGTTCACAAGATCATTTAGGTCTTTCGAGCCGTGTATAACATGAATCTTTGCTTTAATCTACTTTCATAAAAAGAAATGAAGATTTAGGTAGAATAAACCAGGCTGGTTTATTTTTTCAAAGTAATTGAAGTTCGATAATCTCTAATAAAATCTTACGAAACGGTTTTGCGAGTATGTAAATATAAGAAAAAGTTATGTACTTGAAAAAAATCCATTAGATCTTGCTCCTAACGTTTACTTCCAACCTACTTTAAGATTTTAGAAAAGACTCAAATAAAAATTTGGTCAGTAAAGAGCTTTCCTTGTTTTTACATGATCTTTTTTATAAATAAATGTTTAATTCTAAAAGAATATACATCTACTCAGATCTTCATCTAATTCTTTGTGTTAAATATGAGAAGTATTTTAAACAATATCATTGCTTCAAACAAATTAATAATAAATGCTTTGTTTCGGAATTAACAAGAGCGAAAATTATTGGAATTCCGTACCGTTGGCGTTGCCTGTTTACAGTCATTATTAGAAAAAGTTCTATAATCGAATTCAACATTCATATTACTCGGAGCACCAACGGTCAATGGTTATTTCATCGGTACCAATTTCCTTACCTTCTTTATTTTTCATCATAACCACATTGACATTCAAAATAAGAAGGATTTGATCAAACCAAGTACAACAACAGCTGAATAATGAAATAATAAACATGAGAAAAATTTTACAAACACTTTTTTTGACTGTTGGGTTGGGTTTTGATGGCAACAAAAGAGATAGCGGTAATTCACGAGCATTGCATTTGCACTGAAAAGAAACCCTTTTTGAATTATAGCGACAGTGGGAAGGCAAAATTGCTTATACGCCACTGGTCGAAAATGAGTTATATATATATATCTCTCTTTTTAATTAGTTGTTTTTACTGCGTCGATCTTTTCTACTTCGTGAAGGCTTGAGTACTTTTTTGGCGCTTAGACAACATTTTTTTAAAGATGTTTTATTGTTCACAACGCTGAAGCGACATAAATTTTGATATTTTTCGAACCAATGGCGCTTTCGCCCTACTATTTTGCGTATGAATACATGTTTGCTTGACAAAATATGTACGGCGGGCCAATTTATTTTCGCTTAAGCGACATCTAATGCGTAAAGGCACTATGTAACTTTTTAATAGGCGGATATGTAGAAAATATTATTTTACGAATATTTTTTTTTATTTTACGGCCCTACTTCTCATTTTGAATAAGTTATGTTTTTTGTTGAAAAAAAATCTGGGATCCTCGTTTCTGTAAATTTACTAAAGTGGCGTTTAAGCGATTTTGCTTTTCCACTGTTAAATTAACATTTAGCCGACACGGTACGAGAATAGACGAACCGCTACCGTTTCAGCCACGTGAGATCCTAAATCAAACTGAACACATCTAGAGCAGTAACCACAAACGGCATTGTTTGCGAATGAATGTTTTAAATGAAAGTTCAGACGCTAACTTCCAACTTTATCGTAAATAGGTTGACTGAGACGTGAAATTTTCCCGCGTACGAATATATAAAAATACGCCACATTGTTTTTAGTGTTTATCTGGAATAAATGCCAATGAAAAAATGTCGCTAGTGGTAGTTTTTACTCATTTCTTGTATTTTCACGTACACCAATCATAATAAAATACTGTTTAAAAGGCATTTTATACGGCACCGGTGTATTAAGCATAGTTTTTATTTTAACATTATTCTCGAAATTGTCATCTTGTGACAATTAATTTAATAGAACACGCTTAATTTAATAAAAAAAAAATTTAATTGGAGTTTGAAATAGTTAAATTTTTAGGCATTTATATTAATATTAGTTTTTGGCATAGACTATGACACAACGTGGAAACATTTCAGCACAAATACCATTGTACTTACAACCAGGGTCTTCGAAATTTTCGTAAAATTTGAATTTGGTTTAGCCGCTAACCAGCTTTTAGAATTCCTTCGATTGCAGACATCAATAATAGATGTAACTACATAATGGTCCACTAGTTAATATAGACATTGCGGGCATGTATCGCTAGGATCGGCAGACGCCCGACGAAAATAAACCTAACCTATTGTGCCGGTTCGATACTATACATTGGCATGCGGCAGGGCTGCCACTCGCCTTTTCAGTAATCTTCGATGAATAGATAAATAGCACGCTAAGATATTGGAATGACCTCAGAAAAAACACTCAAACACATACACAATACAAACATTTATTTCAAAATGCATTAAATAAAATAATGTAAAATTTTGACGAGAGAAGAGACAAGTAATGGGTTCAAATCCAGGTGGGGGCAGATGTTTGTGTCATGAATACGAGCATAGCATGTAGGCATGTACCCCAGTCATGGGTGTTTAATATGTATTTTTAGTTCTTTATAGATATACTGATAAATGTACAATATATGTATGCTATCCGTATCCCATAACACAAGCCTTACAGTGCTTACTTTGGGGCTAGGCTAATTGATGTGAATGTTGGAAATATTTATTTATTTATTATTATTCTTTATTTAAAAATAACTAGCGGCCGCCCGCGACTTAATCTGCGTTGACTTAGGTTTTTTGAGAATCCTACAGGACCTGTTTTTTCGGGATAAAAGTATCCTATGTCTAAATTCAGGTCATAAACTATATGCGTTCCGAATTTCATCCGATTCCTTTCAGAAGCTTTTACGTGATTGAGTAACAAGCATACAAACTTTCACATTTATCATATTAAGAGAGATCCTCCAGGGAATTCATCCTTATACCCGGGAACTAAGTCGGTCTCGAACTGCACGTTTTGAGTGGGTCTCGAACTGCAATTTTAAGTGGCACAATTAAGCTGTGGAATGAGTTGCCTATAGAGGTTTTTACAGAAGAATATATTCAAAATATTCAAAAGAGGCGCGAAGAAGATTTCATAACGGTTGGCAATGCTCATATTTATTTTTATTTATAGATATGTCCCACAAATGACTCCACCCCACCTGATCTGATGTGACGGTGAAGTCCTGACGCGAAGATAGCTGATACAGCAGTTCTACCTGCCACACCAGCCATCCTCACCCTGCCGACCTGCATGTTGCTTCTTCACGCCTCTTTTAAAGGATCCCAGGTTGTAAGAGGGAAGGAACAATATATGGCTGACTCCTGGTGTTACATGCATCCAGATGCCACAGTGTCCGCTGACTATAAGGAAAACGTATGCTTGTCTTGGGTGTCTTTTTTACAAAAGTTCAATAACGATTCATAGGCGACGTGGTCGTAATAATTATGCCAGTGACACGAAGCGTGAAGATAAAATATTTCTCCTTTGTAGAATAGGTACCTTACAACCAGACAATTTTATCGAAAAGCGAAAACGAGAACACTCAATATTTTCCACCTGAAGAAATAAACGTTCAGTGCCTGAAAAACGCTTTAGTTCAAAACTTACTTAACATACAAGTTTCTCTTTTTATTTTATTTGAAGAAATTTATGGAGCAGTGTTTTCTCGGTCCATTTATTGAGGACTTTGCCACGAAGATATTTAAGAGGCCACTGAACTATTTATCGAACCAAAATAATGAATAAATGTCTTTATTTGCACACTCCACTGTACATTTTACGTATACGAATTAACACAAAAAGTAAACAGACGGTGCCATTGCTAGCAAAAATCTATTTCATTCTTTACTGATCTCAACCAAAATATAAGCCAATTGAGACGGAGTCAGACTCAAACCAAGGATCTCGTTCGTGTCTTTTTCACAAAAAATTGCAGTAGAGCAATCTGGTTTTCCAAAAATGACAGAAAAACATGTTTGCATGGAGGCACTATTTCTTTCAAATAATTATTTTTATTATTTATTTTGATATAAAAGCACACTATGAAAGCGTATTATTGTGGATGCTATCACAACTTGGTGTGGCTCCGACCTCTTCCACAGCTGAGTGGTATATACGCCGGGATTTAAGGTGTCGAACACACGCGGTAGAGTCCCCAGAGAGGATTTCTCACCCCCTCTCCCGCCTGGGAGGAAACAAAAAAAAAAGTGTCGTCTACTCGACAGGTCCTAGCTCCGAATCCGGTGGGGGCAAATATTAGTATGATGAATACGAGCATGTGTAACTTGGTGGATGTTTATATCTATTTCTATATAAATATACTTACCTATACAGTAACAAATACAAGGCTTACAATGTTTACTTTGCTGTGAGTGAGTGAAATATTATTATTATTATTAGCCGATAGCCGATATCGTACACAACGGGACAGACAGAGGGAGTGACTTTGTCTTATACAAAAATTTTGGCAGCCCTATAGCGGAATCGCTTTGATCTGTTTTCGCGTGGCTTCCAGCTCAGGTATGCTGTTCTCCATTCACGATGCTTTTGATAATTTATGATTAATTTTGTGGCCGTGTCAAATTTGCTCTTTGTGCTCACGCTTATGAAGCGTGCTGGATTTGTCTAGTTCTCTGAAGTTTGATTCCAAATAATAGTTTATTTAAATCAAACTTCAGTCAAAATATATAAGTATCTATTTATTTAATACGATAACAATGCCATGGACCGTGGGTACATATAAAATGCGCTCTATAACTAAGGAAGTTTCCCTAGAAAAAATCCACGAGGTGGCAAATTCTCTTTAGGTGGAAACATCTAGCAGTTAAATATTTAAAAAAATACACCAACAATTACTATTTCTTCTTTCAAATGTTTAATACTTGTAAATATATGTTTTTATCGTTTGACATTGTGGGTTACCTCCAATAAGAAGAGATGGCGCTGTAATGCAGCCTAAGAAATAATAGCCAAATTCGACATAAAGACAGCGGCTAAATCTTTAAAAAATTAAAATATAATGCAGCTACTTTTTTGTATTTTTTCCTTATAGCAGCCTATGTAACTGGTTATACTACTAATTTTGAATCTGAACACACATAATTACGATCATGATATGTTCAGAACCACAGAAAATCCTCGTATCGATCAAATGCCGTGTTACAAGTTATATAAAATAAAATAGCTTATTACTTTGTCAAATAAATGTTCTTTTATGATAAAAAAAACAAAATATCTAAACAAATATAAAGAAGTGCCATAAAAATCATAAGATGGAGAAATATCATCGCCACTGTCTAATTATCCACGAATTCGCAAAATCCCTATGATTTTCGCAGAAATTGGATTTATCAAATAATCCTATGAAATACATTCATATTCGATGTAAATGTGTGTGTATTTTGAAATATCATAAATTATAATATACACGTAATTAACATTACATCTATGATAGAAATTATAATTATCTTTGAGCAACAGCTACTTCCATTAAATTCCCTAACCTATCCCCTTGACCAAAGTTTAATCTCACACGGAATGCATTTAGTTCTGGCAATGCTCAGTCAATGTAAGAACACAGTGATACCACCTTCTAGTTTTCATAGAAAAACCGTAATTAATAATACATGTTTAAAATATATAGTACACGTATAAAATATAGGTGTTAAAAATAGTGCCTAATTCAATTATATCTGATTATTTATTGAAAAACTTGACCAGAATATAGGTATATAAGTCCATTGTTTCTATCACGTGTAGTTTTTTGGGAACGGTAACTGTCAAATATTCTTATAAATAATAACCGTCAACAAATTCACTGTTTCAGAAAGAATAGTACTAATGCCTAAGTTTATTAAGCAGTTCATTTAACTTTTCCACTCATCACAATATTATTGTATTACCCAATTAATTATGAAAGCAGCTTACAACACTGATTGCAATTTTATGTACTCTGCATTGTCAAGTTTGGAAGCTGAAATAGGTTTTTCATTATAAGTTTTTCGCAATAAATTCCTTACCTCGTATCTTCATCTCGCGTGTCGCCGGCGCCGAAGTTGTTGTACAACCTTCTCACTTTTAATTAGTAGTCTACCAGTTAGCACTAATTGCTCCCTTTGCTCGATCACGATAGATTATTGAATTTCTTACCATTTTCAAGTTTCATCTCAAGCAACTATCATCTGAATATAGCAGATTGAGTTTCAATAATTAACCTAGATAATTTTCAACAATTTCTGAGTATCACCAATGTTTTAAATTTGTAATTCTGGATCACTTAACAAGCCCGATGACAGGCAGAGTGGGTGGTTTTTGTCAACCATTTCATATCCTAATGTTTATTCACTTTGTAGGGTTCCGTAGTCCTGACAAGAAACCCTTATAATTTCGTCATGTCCGTCTGTCCTTTTCCAGTTTTGCTTGGAGACTATTAGCACTAGAGAGCTGTAATTTAGTGGAGATGTGTATATCGATCACGCCGACAAAATAGTAGAATAAAATTTTCTAAAATGTTTTCTTTAGAGTAGCTTTAAAAACCATAATAAAAAAAAAATGGTTGCCTGTAAAGTCGGTTTTACGGGCGAAGATTTTACGTGACAACGTCTTTTTCTCGGTAGAATATTTATTGATATGAATATAATTAAATTGCACAATAGGAACAAGGAATTGAATGAAAATAAGAATTGCACAAATTTTAACTATAGAAATATATTTTGTTTACTAAAACATTGTACATGTAAACTTAAACTTAACACGAGAGACTCATCGTAACGTTACCGAGCGTTACACTTTTTCATAAGTGACTCCCAGCCGCAACCTAATTTAAGACGTTGTCACGTCAATATCATTAGTTCCACAACGCTACCGCGAGTGCCAACCGCAACGGCTTCTGAGTCGTGCTAACGTTACGTTTCTACAAAAAGTATATAAGCACTTGGAAAGATCGGCGGTTATACCGCACCATCCCCTTCTCAGGGGATGATCGCTTCAGATGAAGCTTGTAAGGCTCTTCTGGCCATAAGCATGAACTACGGGTATGTTTTAGTCAGTAAGAGTCCGACATATCCCCGGCTGTAGGGTATAAAACAAAAAAAAATCGGCGATAAATAAAATAAGTTTTTTTTCAGTTTTCAGAATTAGTTAATTGAGGTTATAAACAAGTAAGAAAATGAAAAAAAAAATATTTACCAGTTAAGAAAATGTCCATAAAAATTACCTGTTCTTATTAATATAAATTAGTTTTATTTCTCGAATTATAAACTAGAACTCATTGACCAATTATGAAAATGGGAAAAAATCTTATTTCATAACCAGCTAGGAAAATATATAAAAAAAAAACCTCTTGTTTCGTTGATGGTTACGAAAAAGGGGTTAGAAAATATTCTCATAACAGACATCCTTTAAAGCAAAACAGCAAAGTCAATACAATTGCTTTCAATATAAAACAGTGAACTAAGAAAAGTAACAAACAAGGTCGTTTGTTCCTTACGGGGAAACTCATTTCTGGTGGAAGGAAAAAGTATTATTTTTCCTACGTTACACTCACATAGTTACCGGTTATCTAAGTTATTCATACTTGACACTTGAATGTAGGTGTACGCGGTTATATAATATAACGAATGTTTCACAGAATTGTCATATTATATAACGAATGTTTCACAGAATTTAAAGAAAAGGTAACAACAACTAAATTAAAACAGGTAAATTTTTCGCAGAGCCGCGAGGATTGAAACGGCTTTCTATTGACATTTGAAATTGGAATTAGAAAACAAATACTACAACATGATAGAGGCCTGTCAGTCGCCTACAGGGGGTCTGAGTTTTTTGTCGAAAAAAGATTTACTATGCTCTGATAAACCTGTCCTTAAGCCGAAATATTTGTAATCATGTACGCCCCAGCAGTCGTCCGGTCTATGGAGAGCTATTCTGACTAACTCTGGAATTTCATTTGAGTACGGGTTTTGAGCTATGCCCCTGGCATCTGATATTGAACATGACAAGATGCTCAACAAAACATCAAAGTAGTCAAATCAAGTGGTGATACTTAATCCAATTTGTTGGGTTGTAAGAAATGGAATGTGCCGAAACGTTTATAAAAGGAGGCCGACATTGTCTGTGCTATTATTTGACTTGAAAACATCTTGTACCTAAAACGATAGAAGCTTTGCTTCGTAACTTTTGCTTTCAACGTCTGACTTTTAGGACTTGTTGAAATTCTTATTACTTTTGTATGAGCGTGCTTATTCTAAATTTTCTTTGAAGGTATTCTTTTGTCAAAATAGATACAGTATGAAGAGTGTAGGCTGATATAAATTCTATAGACCAGTAAAATGAAATTAAGGTAATATATTCAATTAATCTGGGGCCTGATTATCTAACTTTCTCCTATTGCGATACCTTTAATTTTATATGGAAGTGATTATTAATGTCACGTTTTCTGCATGAAGTGGATCGCGTATAGGGTTAAAATAAATTAGTACTTATTCCATATCATCTTCTTACCAAAAATAATGTTCTAGGAGTTTAACAAAGAAGAAAAAAGGAAACCATTAATCGTGTGGTAAAATCATAACGACATCATTCTCGTTACCACATTGGACTTACACTAAGAGCAATATGTGACTTAAATACTTTACTATATATATGTTGTAATTTAGAATGTGTAACTTATCGATATGAACAATGAAATCGTCCTCATGTTACGTAATGCATACCTCATCATTACCAGCCTTTTAATGTCCCCACTGGTGGGGCACAGGCCTTCATTATAGATGGAGTAGAGTGCTTGGGCCAGAACCACCATGCGGCCCTGCTACGCCCCGGCCGGGGCGAGCTCGTTCTTTCTTTTTTCCTAAATACTTGAGTAAGGTACTGTTGTGATCATAATTGTTAAAAAAGAGTAGATTCGATTTTTACATGGTGGTCTGTAGCGGTTAGCGATTACCCACGTCTACATGCAATGTAGTAGGTTTTTTTTATAATTATTATCTTACTAATAATTAATAGTCTCTAGTATCGACTGGGTCAGTGTTTTTAATAACCAAACGGTTGAAAATTCTGTACAATTTTTCTACGAAACAATATATAGTATTATACGTAGATGCATACCTACTCGATTAACAAAACCAATTAAATATCCAATCTGGTTCAGTACGTCACTAATACATATATTCAAAAACAAAAACAAGGCTTGGATTAGTTGGAAAAAATATAATAATATATCGGACTATAAAGTATATTCCATGTACCGCAAACGCTATAAAAAAGAGTCATTGAACTGTTATAATAATTATTTACAAAATGTAGAAAGTAGTTTAAAAAATAACTTAAAGTATTTCTGGAAATATGTCTCTAGTCGCAGGGATGCAGCCGACATTCCTGCAAATGTATATTATGGTAGTGAAGTTGCAAATGACCCGAAGCATGCGTGTGATTTGTTCTCAAACTATTTTCAAACTGTCTTTGGATCTTCCACGGTAACAGATAGTTTTGACATTAATGACTGTGACTCACAAATGAATAGCAGTTCAGAATTTATTATCAGTGATATCTCCATTACAACTATGAGTGTAATAAATGCATTGAAAAATTTAGATATATCCAAAGGATCAGGTCTTGATAACATACCACCGATCTTTTTTAAATCGACTGTAGAATCCATACATAAGCCTATATGCTACCTATTTAATGAGTGCCTACAAAAGGGCTATTTTCCTAGTGTTTGGAAAACTGCAAGAATAGTACCGGTACATAAAATGGGGAATAAACATAATATAGAAAACTATCGTCCAATTTCTATTTTGCCAGTTCTGTCGAAGCTTTTCGAGAGACTGGTGCATGATGCACTTTATCCATGCCTACATAGATGCATAATAAAGGAACAACATGGTTTTGTACAACAGCGATCAACAATTACTAATTTATTAATTTATACAACAACATTATTTGAAAACTTAGATTCTAACACACAAACTGACTGCGTGTACACAGACTTTCGAAAAGCGTTCGACAGGGTTGACCATCAAATACTCCTGGAGAAAATAGCATACAATGGCATAAGGGGTAACTTATGGCGTTGGTTTAAATCTTATATTTCCAATCGCACACAAAAAGTGGTTATCAACGGTTTCGAGTCGGATGTTATATCAGTTGGCTCTGGGGTGCCGCAAGGATCTATTTTAGGTCCCCTTCTCTTTATATTATTTTTAAACGATATCGATTCATGTTTTAAATTTTGCAAATTCTTACTCTACGCTGACGACCTAAAGATATATCATGCAATACATAACCACGACGATCACTTAAAACTGCAGCAGGACTTGGACAGGTTTACTAGATATTGCGATTATAACAAACTTAGTCTAAGTTTAAATAAATGCAAATCTATTTCCTTTACTAAAAAAAAATCTTAAGCAATTTTACATATAGATTATGTGGGTGCGACTTGGAAAAGGTAACCATAATTAAAGATCTCGGTGTGATACTGGACTCTAAATTAAATCTTGACATACATATTGAGACTATTGTCAACAAGGCATTTAAAATGTATGGTTTTGTTATGCGATCATGTAAGCAATTTAAAAATATATCTTCCTATCTATATTTATTTAAAACATTAGTTAGATCTCAATTAGAACATGCAGTGAGTATTTGGAACCCTTATTATAATAAATATGCAGCAAATATCGAGATGGTGCAGAAAAAATTCATGAAAAGCATGCAGTACAGATGCGGTCAACCTCGTTTGTCATATCAACAGCTTCTGAAACAATATAAACTAACAGACCTAAAATCGAGGCGACAACAACTAGAAGCCGTAGTTTTATATGATATATGTCACGGCGGGTTTGACTGCACTGAACTAGTTAATAAAATTGGCTATATAATACCTAGGCGAACGCAGATGAGATCCTTGCGAAAACATCAACTATTTGCAACATCTTTATGTCGTACCAATGCAGGCAAGCGATCTCCTCTGCAGCGTGTTATGAATTTATATAATAGCACTTTACATGATATAGACATCTTTGCTATAAAAAAATATCAATATAGAAGGCTTATAAGCGAAAAATTGGATTTGTTAAATATATATGTATTTTTTTTTTATGTAAGAATTTTTCTCACGTAGTAACTCTCAACAAATATTGAAAGTAACTTGTGGTTAACGGTGTTGGTTTTGCATTTATAAAAACTTGGTGTTATTATATTTTAAATAAGATTTATTGTAAAACTGTTTGTTGACCTTAATAAACTAAAAAACAAAAAAAAATAGTCACTTTCTAAACAGGTGAGCTACCCTTTCACCGTTTCCGTTCGGTGCTAATATTGGAAACCAAGATAATCTTCATAATTTTGAATAAAATTAACAAAATGAAAATATTTACATTTAATAAATAATTTTGTTACGCTTTCATTCACTTCAATTTAAAAACACTTCTGTTTTCAACTGTATTGGCTCAAGTCTCATGTCAAAAACCGGTATTTTTTAAGACGGGTACGTCCCAGCCCGCGTATCGGAATTACAAAATTTTCACTGTGGGTAACGTCCCTACCAGGGGCGTCACGGAATGGGTGAGTAGGGGCCGGCCGGACCCGTACTGAGGTGTGGATTGGTGAGTGCTAACGACTGCAGATGCAGCCGGGACCAACGTCTTAACGTGCCTTCTGAAGCACGGAGGACCTTGAGATAATAAGTTTTTCGTCATCAATCCAATGACCGACCATTGCAAAGGTTGCTTTTCATTCACGATCGCAGGTCGAACGCACTAACAACCTGCGCCATTGAACTCTTTATACCCTATGCATACATAAGACTTAAGTATTATGAATATCTGCAATTTATCGAAATAACTTGGAAATACAATATTTGACACAAAATTACACAAATAAAAAGATTTTCAAAAATGTTCGTCATCGCGTTTTATTTCGTAGCAATTACCATCTGGCGACATCAAAAAGACATTAGATACCTATAAGTAGCGCCATTTTATATTTCCTTTCGATGGCCACACCTATTTGTGTATCAAAGAATCATTATGAGACGAAATTAATAACGAGCCAGCTTTCAACAAAAAGTTATTTATTTATTCTTTGCTCATTTGGAAGTTGAGAAAATGATTATAATTTGTAAATTCAGCTACTTTGCTCGATTATTGAAAAGGACTGCTCCTATGATCGAATAAAAAAATGACAAATAACACTACACAAAATTGTGTTATGATAACGTATAACATATCGACTCACAATAACCGAATACCAAACATAAACTTAGCATAGGTATAATAAAATTCAATACTTGATATAAAATAACATCTAAATGAACAGGACTATCAATTTTATTATATTTTTAAGTATTGAAAAGCATATTTTGGATATGCAAAGAAAGTTTATCAAATGTAAAGAATAGTTTATTTACTTTTTGCTAGAAAAAACAGGTTTAGGTCAGGTTCTATTTGAAATTTAAATATTAGTCACTTTTTGTTATTGCCATATGATTAAAGGCTGATAAAAGCGCCACGCAGTAGAAGCTCTCTTTTATTTTAGTTTCTTTCCTTCATGGAAGGTTTCATTCCGTCACGTCCACACTAATATCTAAGCACTCTCTTTATTGTAAGTGTTAACAACTATTTTGTTAGAGAAAAACAAAATAAGCTCACAAAAGTATTATATTAGAATCTGCACCGTGATACCTACACGCTGAGAACTAATGATGTCGGATGTTCCAACTACCAAGTTGATATAACTACAGAACTGCTCCTGTAATACGGTTTTTAGATAGAAGAATTTTATGGTCATGAAAATGCATTTGCAAAAGATCCTGTAAAGGTAAAGGTTGACCCTTTCCGAAGAATGTTCCCTCTCAATACAATATATTTCCAAGTTATTTCGATAAATTGTAGATATTCGTAATACTTAAGTCTTATGTATGCATTGGGTATGAAGAGTTCAATGGCGCAGGTTGTTAGTGCGTTCGACCTGCGATCGTGAAAGAAAAGCAACCTTCGCAATGGTCGGTCAATGGATTGGTGACGAAAAACTTATTATCTTAAGATCCTCCGTGCTTCAGAAGCCACCTGCAGTCGTTAGCACTCACCAATCCACACCTCCGTACGGGACGCCACCATTCCGCGACGCCCCCGGCAGAGACGTGCCCACAGTAAAATTAAAAAAACGGTTTTTGACAGAAAACTTGAGCCAATACAGTGGAAAACAGAAGTGTTTTTAAATTGAAGTAAATGAAAGCGTGACAAAATTATTTACTTTTTAAATATTTTCATTTTATTCATTTTATTCAAAACTATGAAGATTATTTTGTTAAGTACTCTTCAGCACTCCCTTTAAACATGAAATGAATTAGTCATGAAAATGCATTTGTCAAAGATCCTGTAAAGAGGGAACATTCGGAAAAAGTCAACCTTTACCTTTACAGGATGTTTTGCAAATGCATTTTCATGACCATGAAATTCTACTATATAAAACAGTATTACTGCAGCAGTTCTGTAGTTAAATCAACTTGGTAGTTGGAACGTCCCACATCATTAGTTCTCAGCGTGTAGGTATTACAAAGAGCCACAACCCACGGCGAGTTACTTCGAGATTGATTTATTGCTTGGACGAACGGAGCTACTCGGATGAAGCTGCTAGTGTGTCACACGTTTGATTAATAAGTAGCTTCTCGCTACATCTGCGAACTTCAACACAGACTCGCTTCAGGAAGTTGTCACGTATGATGGAGACGAATGACTGATTTTACTTATAAAACGAATTTACTGTCTAGAACTGGATTCTGGGGACATAAAATACGAATTAAACTATTGAATTCGCTAATTAAATATAACTTTTTGTGATTGGTAAGGCACCATATTTGATAACTTGTGTCAAATATGGTGCCAGCTGCATGCTGGTTTGGGTTCGTTTTGGGAGAAAAATTGGATTCGACAGTAGCTGACATTGCCGAACAGATTCCGGTTTCGCTAGGAGATAGATGTCTTGATGCTAAATTTTTGATGACTTCACGTATTTAAACTTTCACCAAAAAATAACAGAGAACACTCTCTTTAGTTTGACGACCACCGTGGCTGAGTCATATGTACGCTCGATATCAAGGTGTCGCCTACTCGAGAGGTCCCGCGTTCAAATCCCGGTGGGGGCAGTGTTTTGTGATGAATACAAGCATTTGTACTCCAGTCATGGATGTTTAAAATGTATTTCTGTATAAATATACTTATATATGTTTCAATATATGTATTCTATCCGTTACCCTAGTATCCTATAGGACAAGCCTTACAGTGCTTACTTTGGGGCTGTTCTAATTAGTGTGATTTTTGGAAACATTTATTTTATAACCGGATATCAGTATTCAACCTACTTTTCCCTGAACAGTATCTAGTTTACTTGTGTTAGATAGGTAAGTAATGTAATTGGCACATCATGCTTTTCTGTTCATTTACTCCAGCATAGAAGATGATATCATTTAACTCACACATATTCTATCAAGTAACACATAAACATAGTGACACATACATTTCGGGTCTTTTCAATTTGTCATTCAGCCTATTCAGTTATATCCGAAAGCTATTCATTCTGGTACACGCCTTCAGGTAATTTCGTATTCACTTTGATGTCGACTAACAGTAATACGACATGGCGGCTCGCCGTACTGTTTGTATCTCGAGCAATCATTCATATTTAAATATGACAACTTCAGATGTAGTCGCGCTCTTTTTTTTCTATTTCTATTGCAAAACAATTTCATGACCTCAATAATAGGGAGTGCACTATAATATTTAAACTTTTATTACGTGCTGATTGGATGATAAGGCACCTTCCACGACAGGTCGGTGTGGGCTAGTTTCGTTTTCGATTCAGTACCGAATCTGTACAGGTTCTTTATCGATTGCATTATTAATCCAATTCGAGCTTCTATTTGGGCTTAGACTTTTAATACTAGCTATCTGAAGTTTCGAGTAAAGTTTTCGTGTTTTGCATTTTTATCATGGATATTCGCAAAAAAACGCGAAAACAGGAAGTGCAGACTCGTTTAAAAGTGTTTTTCGCATTCATTCCATGACCATTCTGCTCTACCTGCCGTCATAATATTACGTCCGTTTTTATGAGTAAATAATAATATATCTGCTACAATGTTTCTTTATAATGAATGTGCTTTAGAAAGCGGTTTCGCTGGAGCTATTAGGTTTATGATAATGGGAACTATTTACGAGTAAATGATTCTAAAAAAATATAAATGATCACCTACAAATACAATTGGTAGGTTTTTAAGGATAATTTACTATTTTTTTGATGATTATTGAAATATGTGCCTGTAGTAAGGTATGTATGTATATGTGTAGAAAGTGCTCGCTCACGTTGAACGCTCCAGATGAAATTACTTAATTTTCGACACGTTTAATTAAAATGAGATACATAGTGTAATAAGCTCACTCTAATTACGGAGTAGGAATTAAGGAGTTCCGACTTGAATTAGAAATAGAATGGAAAACAATTACAGATGCCGTCGGGAATGTAACAACGTGAAGTAGCGTTGCCTCATAAGCTCAGTTGTGCCTATAGCGGAATAAATTAATGGTAACGTTTCCTTTTATTAGGTATAATTTACTCGTACACAAGTAATTAACATTTTGAAAACAAAATAACGCAGCATAAACTTACTGGTATAATTATTTTCCTCGTTCAATGTAATCATCATTGGTTGGTACAAAACAATAACATCTTTTATTTACACCGATGTTTTAATACCTATAAGATTCTGAAACTTATTGCCGACAATAAAACATCCAATGCCCTTAAAAACTCAGCTTACAACCATAATATCATCCAAACGGATGACATAATATTGTACTAAATTTCTTTGCTTGCTTTTTGATCCCTTTCGCGCCAAGGGTTTACTCATCAAACAGCCATAATTGTAACTGCTCGATCATACAGATACCTATATCTATGAATTTCAAGAAAAGAACATTGTCATTTCATTACCACAGCGCCAAAAGTTTTCATGAATTTTAAGTTATTAAATCGCCCCATGGTATCTTTTGTAGAGGATTTATGCCATGAGTGTAGAACACGTAGTAGTAGTCTTGTATATAATAAGGTATAAAAACACTCACGTGATACTATTATCACACTACATTCATGTTCAATATATTAAATATATTCAATTATACAACAGTGGCATAAATAATTATAAGAGGGCGCTAACAACTTCAAACCTTTATAACGATGTCGTGATGTTGCATCATTAGGCGCGTTAGTATCATCTATATCGCTATGAATGTGCAAAGAATTTTTCCATTTCTTTTCCCTCTGAAAACCTGATTCGTCATCACTGACACCATTTCAACGATTCCAACACTTACAATGAAATTTGGGGACTACTTATTTTCTATCGCACTGAAAATGGAATGGTATTCCTGAGAGGCTCTCTGAGAATGTTCCTTACAAATTATAAAATAGTTATTAGGGACTTTGAAGTTTGACATGTTTGGCCTCACTATAGCTGCTGCCTTCAGATCCAAATTACTCTGATTTTTAATGATTAGTTGAGTGGTGTGTGTTTGTTGCTATGACCCATTTAAAAAAATACCTTGTATTCTGAAAATCTACAATAACCTGATATGCTTATAACTATACTTACAATCAATATGCGTAAAAGCATGCGTGTTATAGACAGCCATTAGAATATCGATTGACAATAATTGGTTTAGGACACTTAACGATGCCTTCCAGAGTCAAAATAACCAGCCAGAAAATTTTACAGAATACGATAAGAATGGTAAATGAATATTTACAGGTTAGAAAAAAAGGCAAAGGATTTATAATATTAATAATTTAAGTACGCTTCATTATAATGAAGGTGATGTGATTTTCTAACATCCACAAAAAATACATTTGAAATGTAAAGGATGGCTATTTCTGTACACAGAAACTTATTGGTTACATTTTAGGCTGCCAGTACCCCTAGCACGAACCATTATCGAATTCGAATAGTTTGCAAATCGAAATGTCAATGTCAAATTTTGTATGGAAACTTGAACAGCAGCGGCACAAAGTACGTAACGAGAACTGAAAATCAGTACACATTTGACAATGACATTTCTGACTCGCAAACGATACGAATTCGATATTGGTTTATGCTAGGGGTACAGATCGTTCTATTTTCCTCATACTTCTATAACAATCATTACCCACTTTATGGGTGCTCGCCAGTTTGGATAATAATCACAGTCATCACTATTTTCTTTCATCACTGATTACAGGGTATGTTATATTATCCGGTGGTGCTTAGGGGCAGAGCAAACCGGTATAGGCGCAGTCGTACGCGCCGGCTCTCGTGGTCGTTTCGCAGCGCTGGGCGTCGCGCCGCTTGTGTAGGCCTTGTTTTCCATGAAATTTTTAATTTTGTGATATAGGACTATGTTAACTTCTCAGTATCTTCGGCACGCCTCCTGGTCTGCGCTGCGCCTCAAAAAGTGGCGATATTTTTATTGTTACTATTTAAGAATAAGCAATAAACTATATAGTAAATTGTCGTAGGTACGTGTTGTGTTATAAAATATCAAACTTATTTTTATGCGATTGGCAATTACGGCGTAATTATTTCAGTTTAATTTTAATAATCCAAAAAAATAAGATGTTTTGAACGTTTGGCCTTTCTTAAATTCATGTTGAGTGCCTGACCAACTTTTTGTGGGAGGGCCAAAAAGTTTAAGTATTATCGTTCGATTTAAAATACTAAAATTCTCTTATAAAATATGTAGATATTAAAGCTATAGACTTCTAAAATGTACTGTATCAAAAGAAACCTTTTTAGTTTTAGCCCCAACCTTTTTAGATCCAGCTGACGATAAAAGTTACATGCAATACGAGCTCTGGTTTAATTGGAATGAAACCAGACTTGGCTCGAAGTAAGTGCGCAATACAATTCAGTATCGCCCAGGACAAAATGACAATGCAGTTTAAACTCTTTTTCAATTAAAACTTTTCCGCGGCTCGTCGATACGTTTTTAATCCGATCGTAACTATATAAAAGGTATGCTTGCCGCTGATCCTATTAAGGTTTCCTTGAAATTTTTGTGCCAAACTTATAAGGCGTAACTGTTTACCAAGAGGAAGAGTTTCATTAAAATCTTAACATCATTATCATAAAATAGTAGACACCCCGTCTTACATCCTTTTAATTGGGCTTGGTAACAATACTTTCATTGTTGTATTTTTGGATGTTATGATTAGGAAAGTTACGTAGGTATAATATAAACTTAAAGAGAAAATATAAAGCTATCTCAGACTTATTTTTAGAAATACAGCAATATCAAAGTAATATTAAAATAACATCTTCAAATCTGTGAATATTTTTGAGTATTCCAGGGCTGATATCACTACGCGTCTGGCAATAAAGCACAAAACTTTCAAAGGAAAATAAAATTCATAATAATCTACGGACACGAGGACTTTTCTTCATTCTATAGTACCAAAGACTATTAAATTTTCACCCTGCTGACATAAATTCCAATGATATTGTATTTCTATTACGCTCAGCCCCCGTTCCGTTTCGATCAAGAATCACTGACAATAGCAACCTATTGAAATAATTTATCTTGTTAGATCGATGTTTTATACGTATTGATAATGTCTCTAACCCAGCACGTCGATTCTGTAACATGCTGCCTCACTTACGATCTCATTTAAACTATTTGTAACAATGGAAAAGAAAGAGTTTTTATTTTTGAAGTGAAAACTTCTTTAGCAGCGTTGTACACTTTTTTTTGTATGGGTAAAAATGATAAACTCGCGTTAGGTTAAACACGTGGGCTGATCACCATGTCACCATGAAAGGTTGTCGACTTTCAATATATTGGACGAAACATAGTAATATTTTATTTTATCGTATTATAATAATAATTCTCTATCTAGGACGTCCACGTGGCCGCTTTATTGCGCAGAAAATGCATTTTTTTACAATAGATGTCGCTAGGTGCGCTTAAATGTGATTCTTGTAAGTTGATTTATTTACAATAGATGTCGCTTAGTGCGCTTAAACGTGATTTATGTAAGTTGATTTTTCTGAGAGATAAACTTTTTTAATGTAATATAAATTGTCATGTTTGTGTACGATAGCGCAATAAATAAATATTGTATTCTACCACATACATGATAGTACTTTTATACTGATAATTAAAGCAATTCGTGTAAAATTATTCCCTAACCATTCCAAAATATCAAAAATGCACAACGTTAATATTCAAGTTTTCACTTATGCCGGCACTCTCGGAGTACAACCCGTCGTTTTTTTTTTCAATAAATGCCAATGTTATATATGATATAATGCCTATAAAAAATACAAGTGTTTTTACTTATTTTCTGTTAAAAATTGATAAGAAAATGAAGATTAAAGTATGCATTTTCGCACGACATTATTTAAAAACGCGGGCGGCCCGCGTACTTTCGATGACGTCACTCGTCGGGCGGCGGCTGAGTGAGAAAAAACTCTATACATCTCTACTACTACACCACGAATATAAGGAGCTTCGTAGAATGATTTCGTAGCATTAAGCAATATAAGGCAATATTTAAACATTCAAAGCCACCATTAATATATAAAATATAAGGTTTTAATTTAAATGCGCACGTTATGTCCTTGTGACATTTCAAAATGCAAGCTCGAAAAATTCGCTACAGGCGAGTCGGTAAGAATATTTGCTAAAATCGCTTTAAATTAACAAACATTGATTTGATACCTGTCGAAGAAACGATACTACCTACTACAAGTAGGGATTTTTTTTCACATTTTACTTACTGGCGTATTTACTTTTCTCAACGGTCTATGTGCGACTGTAAACTGAACGAAATGGTTAATTGCGGTATTTTAGCAGTACTTGATTGGCTTTGGTACATATTTTAAGTGCTCGTGGTGCATCTTCGGTTTTTAAATTTCGTTGGCCGTAGGGACTAAAGGTAGACCGCTGAACTGAGTCCTCGCCTGCGGGGTAAAGGGTGTGGGGTGGAAGAAAACGGGGACCGTGAGGGGTGCGGGTGGTAGGCACATTCTTGTCAAAATTACAAGCGCCCGCCGCCCGCACCTCTCACGGTCCCCTTTCTCATTCTCCCCCACACCCTGTACCCCGCAGGTGAGGTCTCAGTTAAGCAGTTTACCTGTAAAAATACTGAAGTTATTTGATTATTATGTAAAGTTAGCACCGACAAATGTTGGTATTCACTTGCACGTGGTAATGTTACCCGAAACTGTCAAATTTGTTTAACTGACTTTGAACTTTGTGAATGACAGGAATTTATACAATGCACACACTACTACAACGGATAGTTAAAATTTGTTATAAAAACAGACAAACTAATAAACACGTATAAATTTGTCCAGATTTATAATTAGTGGGTAACTTTCGAGTTTCAAGGTTCATAGTGCGCTGCCGCGCGGGCGATGCCATGCGATATGACGTAACGCAGGGAGCGCGCGAAATCTCAGGAATTTAAAATGGGGTCTAAACTTCTCGTATTCATAACTTCGTTAATACTGCATGTAGGTATTTACATGAAATAAAAACTAATATAACATACGAAGTCTATGCTTTGATTTTAGGTATATTTTAGCATAATATTTTGGTTCTATCTATTACCGGCTACTTAAACCAGATTTTTTTTGATTGTGATATTCTTACATTATGTCGTATAATGGCATAATGCATATTTAACTAATGTTTAAAAATTCGGAGCTATCGAACGCGCAAGTAAGATTTTATTTTTCGGAGTCGCTGTAAAAACCGTTTACTTTGTCGTTCATATTTTCATAAGCTGTTGTAGATTGGATCTAAGGCAATGACAAAGTTCTATAGATAAGTTACGTTCATAGTAATTGTGTTTCAAATGTGTTCCAACCATATTCCAAATTCAATGTTACGCTCCAATGTAATGAAATGATAAACGCTCCCATTGGCCTGTTTTCGAGACTTCACAGCGTGCGCGCTTATGAGATATCTACTTTTATATAATATCATTGATCTAAGGTGTCATCGTAATTGAATGCCAGTGCGCGAATTTCGCGAAGTTCGGTCGTGCCATGCCAACACTCGATCAGTAAATGGATTTTGAATTCTTACCCAATTGATGTTCGCGAGGTGTGATTTAATTTGTATGAACAAAGTTCGCACGCACTTGTGACGATCACGTATTGGCTGACAAGACAATGTTTTATAGTTTAATATACGGTTTGATTTGACACCACGAAACACTCGATGGTTAGTTTAATCCGATTAAAGTTCTTGTTTGCTAACATAGTACAACAAAGTAGTGGATGCCCAAGACTTTCTCTGTGTAGAAAAAATGGTTTCCCATTAAAAACTTTCGTCCTTCATTTCATCCTCTTGAAGGTACATTTCTGAGATAAAACTATCCTATGTCCTTTCCTAGTACTCAGCCTATACTATATACTAAATTTCATCGATTTAGCGATATAAGCGTGAAGAGGTAATAGAGAGACAGACAAACTTTCGCATTTATACTATTACATAGTTTGGATTACTTCTTTTGTTCCATCGACGAGGATTTTATTTTCTTATTCTTTTTGTTACATGGGATCACATGGACTCTAATTATGATAATCTGAAGAAACGTAGTTCGAACTTCATGGTTAGAAAAGGTTTTATCTTCAGTCGTAAATAAAAACGTTCTATCATTATTTTTCTCGACATTTAAAGAGCTTTATTCCACCTTCTTATAATTATGTATTTATAAAATACTACTCGCCTTATAACTTCTTTGTTTTTAACATTGCTATGTATATGTGTTGTTCTTAAAAGCTCCTGTATTAGAGTTTTATGTAATTTTTTTTTTAAATATTTAACAGTATAATAATGCCAAAAATAAAAATTCCATTTACACCAAACAATGGATGAGCTCATATATTTAAAATGTACACATCAAAAAAACCCAAACAACATGCATCATTTACACAAACTTAAAGTTTTATCCATTGATATTTTTAATAACAGTTATAATTTATTCACATGTTTTCTTCGTTTAGCCACTAATAAGTCAAATTGGTTATTATTATAAAAGATTTATTATAGTAGTATAATGTTAAAATGTAAAAAATCGGTCAAAAGGTCGATAAAAAATCATGTTTATATTTTTATTTATTTTTAAACTTTATTGACCGAAATACATAACATTGATGCAAAGGGCGGACTTAATGCTAAAAGCATTCTCTCCCAGTCAAGCTTTGGGTAAAATTAAAAACACGAACGGCGGTATAAAGCTAAATACAATATATATACAAATTAACATAGACACATATATAAATGCATTCTATAAAAAGAATATAATACATACAAACATAACACACTAATATTTAAATATATACAGTATACATATGTCGGAGAGCGACTATTCACTTTGTCATTAGCGTTCGCGGGCTTAGTGGGCGTCATCGGGGTTTAATGCAGGCACAAAACCAAACAATCACTCAATCACTGTTCGTACAATTTTAATTGCTTTCTTTTAACAAAACAAAATAAAAATGTTTCACACACACTTTAGTTTAATAATTACACTTAAATAACGTAACAACCGAACAGCGGGTTCAAGGTAGCAATCTGACTTCACTGAACTACCGTATCACCTTTCTACATAGTAATGAATCGCTAAGATCAGTTCCTCGCCTTTAAATACTCGGAAAAACTACCTCCCACTTGTGAAAATCAAGATGGCGCCTCGACCCCACTCGAGGCACGTGCTCTGCTCTGATTGGACGCGACATAAAATTATTTATTAGCGACTTTTATTCAATTGCTAACTTACTGAACAATACAAAAATTGTAATTAATAAAATCAAATTAAATTAAGATTTTATAAAATTATTTAAAGTGTAATCAATAGTCTTTTCGCGATTGACATTCAACAAGAAACTACTCGTCACATCCTCCGACACATATATACACAAGATGATGATTAATAAAATGACACTTCATCTTAAGTTTTGCAACAGATGAGTGTGAACATTCCTTTTAAATATAAATTTACTAGATCTTCTGATGGAGTCGGGAAGGTCATTCTACAGTCGTATGGCTTGAAGAGTGAATTAGTTGGACATATAGCCTGAATGAGAAAGAGGAATATAGAGAGCTAATGAATCAGGAGAGCGGAGAGGAAGATCATGACTATCACAGAGATACTGAAGCTTGCATTTCAAGTACTCTGGAGAATGAGGGTTGGAAATAATGGAAAAAAGAGTGCAGAGTAATTTTAACTGCCTGCGCTGGCGAATAGGAAGCCATTTTAGTTGGGATCGATATGAAGAAACATGGTCGAATTTGCGGAGGCAAAAGATGAAACGTAAGCATTATTCATAAGGCATGTTGCATAGACTCTTTTGATAAGTATATTTTGCTCACTTTTTTACCCTTTTATTACGAGGAATAAGCTTAGTAACGCCGTGTTTTGTTCATATTACTCAAATACCATTTGTCATTCAATAAACAAAGACAAAACAGGTAGTATAGTTACTACCTGTTTTGTCTTTATTAGATTATTCTCCATAGCTTGGATTAGTATCCAGCTATGGAGAATAATCTTCATTTATTAATAAGGGGGTTAGTGAGTGACAAATGATTTAGATGTTGAGCTTCGATTAGTTAGTCTGAAGCCAGAAATAGCCTCAATAGGTTGACAATATACCCCTAAAGAAAATTCAATTAAATTGAGGTCGGTTTTAATGATTAATTAAGTTTATCTAAGATTTTATTGCATCAATCCATCACCGGCTAAAATTCGAGACAGTTGAATTTCAAAATTACAGCAGTAGCAGAAATAAAAAAAATAAGCTAAACGACTGAGTTTGCCTCATTGAAGACTAGTTTTCAAATATATCTTGATTGTGATATTCTCGATATATAAAAACAATCAATAAAGCGAAATTCACCTTATCGAAAACGATTGACAAGAAAGTTTTTTTCCTTTAATGTCAAGAATTTTTGATGAGGGTCAAGGTTGCTTTTGTATATTACCCTGTACCATACTCCTGACAATCACAACAATATTAAACAGAACGTGTAAATGTCTATTATTATGTATTTATGTTTATATTTCTGGCAATCTATGTTGTCGAGGAGCTTGCACACTGGTTTTTGTGGTAGTGCTATTTCTAAGGTCCCGCATTCGAACTCCGGCCGGGGTATTGTAGAAAAAACCTTACCTTTTTATTTATTCTTAACTAACTGTTTATGGAACAGATTAGATTTAACAGGTAGAGATTCAGCTTTGTGTCAGAGTCAGATGGTGATGTTGAATATTTTTGTTCCTAATACTGGATCTTTAATAAACAAGTTAGGTTTTCTGAAATCCTCAAGTTCTACCAATTAAAACATGTTAGTTATTATTTAAAGTAATGCGTACTAATTTTTTAAAGTAAAATAAAATGATTATAGCATTGCCACAGAATCACAGATTATTTAATATTAGCATTGCGGCTTACACGCATTCTTGTGTCTTAACGTTTACTCGTACAAAGAACATCATAATAACACCTCAAAAATTAATATTTTTACACAAACATATTTTCACATTCATGTTTACGGCGCAAGATAAATATACCTTAAATGATTTTGATGACAGTAACAAATGGTTTCAACCCTCGAAAAAGAAGGAAATGAGATATTCATAACAGATAACACGCGATAAATATTAGAGGCCCAGTCAAGGCTAATAAGGACGAAGAGTTATGGCTGAAGTATCCAGGCATGCACATCATAAGTGAACCTACATAAAATATTTCCTATACAAAATCATAAACGCTTTAAGGAAAAGCTAGAACATAATTTGATATGCTTAGTTAATGTAAACAAATATTAGGTAATTGAATAATTTTGACAAAATTATAAATATTTGTTTCTTAGGTTTTCACGCACATCACTTATTAAATAAAACTAGTTTTTACGGGTTAGTGCACGAAACTTTATTTATTTATTGACGTTTCGTAGCCTTTACAGGCTTCGTCGTCAGAATAAAACTTATTTAATTTGTCGAGCTACCTTCGAAAGACTTTTATTGAGCGTTTGGTTATTTCATTGTTCGATTTTTAAGTTGTATTGTCTTTGTATGAATTTATTATTTAATTTACTTAATAAAGTATTTTATTTAAAATTCTTTTTTGTAATTTTGAGTTTATTTATTTGACCCTAACTACCGTAAACTACCACCGGTTCCAAAATTGGGAGACCTTTCTGAGAAGAACCGTAAATAAATAAATAAAATTTCGTGCATTAACCCGTAAAAACTAGTTTTATAAAATTATAAATAAATAACTAAATATAGATAGGTCCTTGAATTTTTTTTTCATTTTTTTAATTAACGCAAAGCGACGAGCCACGGTAGGGTCTCATTAGTGGTTGGAAGGAGAAGGTTGCTGGATCTAAATGTAGTGGTATCCAAAATAGAAGCAACCATCTTTAATGGTTTGATGGTATGTATTATAGAACTAAGAGGGTTTTAACAATAGACAGATCTCGTTTTTGAGTAAAATGTGTATTTTAACTTAATTTTGCAAAAATCGACACTTAGTTGGTTTTCCCATTAACACGACGATATATACCTACCTACCTTTACGATACCATAAGTCATACTTTGGAGGCTTCAGTTATCTAAAAAAACTTAATCTTCTTTTTAAATTCATATGACAAATAAATTCGTACTTACATAGGCACATGGGACATTATCACCCCCATTCCGGGGTACAAAATTACGTTCGCAAAACTTTTATAGCATTTGAAGTGAGGTCAGCGGTAATTTAGATTGTTTCTAAACCTCCTACTAAAATAGCTGTGAATGTCTTTTATGAACATAATATAATTTTATGGCACTCGTGTTTCCATAATAATATTGTTTACGGCCAGTAATAGGTGGATAATAATGCAGCGATTTCAAAGGTAATTTGATTTAATATTCTTGAAAGCATTGCTTTAATTAATATTATTTTTTATTCTACTATAAGATACGACTTTGATGATTTCGTAGAGAACACTTCAGCTGCAGACCGTTAGCCTATTCCATTCATTTGATGACAAGCTTTGTGACTCTTGAGCACACAGTTGTAGATTATAAACATTACATGGTACTTAGGAGCATTTTTACAAAATTGCGCCGCTGCCGTACTGATCGGCGCGTTGGTAGATGTGCACTTTTGCATTTGCACACATTTGTATATATTGCATTTTACGGGTGATGTTTCTAGTCTTATAAAATTATTATTAATGAACTAATTATAAAAATATATACATATTTCAGTAGTTCAATGATGGTAGATTAGTTTTATGAACGATTTTGATAGTAATTCTATTTAATTCAATAAGAAAATACGAAGTAAACCTGCATTATTTTTTGGGAAAACTCACGGAGTTTAGATGCTTTTTTGATAATTAATGAGATAGAAAATCAAAATTCTAATACATTCTGCTACAACAAAAACATATTTCTGATGTCGTAGTAATTAATTTGATCTAATTTATTGAATATAATTGAGAGATTGAGGCGTTTGAAGGTATGCATAGTATCGTTTTTTCCGTAACTAGCTGCGGTAGGACGATCAGTACAAAATAATGAAAATAGTATTTGAAAATATTCTACATTAACTTACAAAAGGAAGAATAAATCTACTGTTTACTTCTATTGGAAATAGTCAAAATCTTATCTAAAGGGGTAAACGAGGCGCTCAAAAATTACGATTTTTTGCAAAAAATGTGAAATCTTAAAGAACAATTCGCTTGCAATTTCGGCGAGGTAGCGGATTTTCCGCTCGAGTTGGAGCGCTGTCTGGGGAAGTAACCTTCACCTTACAGAAGATCACAGTAAAATTACACATTTTACTGATTATCACCAAACCAGTAACTATTTATTCTGTGAGTACTGGTGATTCTGTCGGTGAGTTTGGTTCCAGGGCTTCAAAGGCTAGGGGATTGGGTTCAGGCTGGCTAGGTGAGGATGGTTGGAGCTGCACACCTGCTGCTGCATCATCTTACCTCGCGACTAGACTCCACTTTACCTTGACATCAGGTGGGGAGGAGTAATTTGTTGCGCCTCATATATTAATATAATCTCACAAACAGAAACACAACACCACCAAAAAAGAAATGTCATTTCGCTGTTTGGTCTTCTGAATGTGGCAGTTACTTCCCTAAACTGGTGTTCCAATACGATCAAAATACGCTATGCCCTACCTCTCTTTGGTGATAAAAAATAAAAAAGTTTTCTTTTAACAGAAAAAATAAACGTTATTCGAACATTTTATACATTTAAACCCAATCACTGACTGCATGCAGCAGATAACTTTATGTCACATCAAACCTATTTATAGTGTGTTCATCGATGTTTCGCTTCACCATTTTCCAAACTTCCATCTTAATCTGGTATTGAAAACCAATAAGTGCGACGATAAATCGGCCATCGTTCATGCTCAATCAAAGCATATACACACATTTTCACATTATCACTCCAAACAATTTGTTTATCTAAGACAAATTGACTTGAAGCAAACACCACCGCCCACGCCTCGACCACAGCGACGGCGAACGTGATCCATAAATAAGGATCGAGTTCGCTCGACCTACATCATTGAATCCTTCACACACAACATTTATTTTAAATAGAAATCAAGTGATCGAAAGTACGTCGACCGCGTATGTTTCAATAGAAGAACAGTAGGCATTGCACCAAGTAAATTTGTTTTACCGTATCAATAATTTAAGTTATTTTTAATATAAAATCAACCATAACCGCAATCACGAAATATTTAATAATAATAATAATATTTATTTGTAAAAAATTGTACATGGTATAATCTTATAAATATGTTTAAACTAATGCCATTATTTCACACAGAGTACATATAAACTTCCTGAGCCAAACTAGGAAGTTCATCCTGTGTTTTGGCTTCAGTGCCCTTCCCCAATTTTATTTGCAATGTAGCCATGCAAATAACATGAGTACCATATTTTCTAACGTTAATCAATATTACAGTGCATTAATACAATAAGTGTATGAGTGTGTGTGTTTATGTGTGTGTATTCTATTAGTCCATTTCTATTTAGTCCTAGAAATCAGTTTATTACAGTACATTCTCTTTTACTCACACTTTTCTACATTTTTGTAAATTGGACTGACTGGACGGATAAAATCATATTTAAGAATGGTTGTTGCCGAGGCGCTCTTACCTTCTACTTTAAAGGCCATGGGTTCGATTCCTAGTATTATTTGTGCAATGATAACAAATCGCACGTCTAATTGTTAAAAGACAAAAATCTAAAATTGAGCTAACATAGCCAGGGCCCTATTCCACCAAGTCGGCATTATTATGTTGCTGACATATGTAAGTAAACGGTTTGTTATGAAGTGATCTATAGATATATTTACTGCACCAATTTCATTAATTAAATGTTCGATACTGGTTTTGCTTATGCGGATTTTTTCTTTGAAATCAAAATCACTGATATCAAAACAAAAATTTATTCTGTATCTATCTAAGTAAAATTTTACTAGAAATATACCACGCGGACCAGGCAGCAGACGGGACTCCAACCCGCACCCTTCGCCATCCGGGCGAATGCACTGACCAATTATGCTACCGCGGCCCTGACGGCCGCGTCGAAATTCTTCTAGCCATTCTTAAGCTTCAAGGCAGCGCCATTTCTTCGCATTGTAGGTAACCCACAATGTCAAATGAATACTTTTACAAGTATTAAACATTTGAAAGAAGAAATAGCAATTACAGTTATAATTTTTATTTTTTAAGCATGCACACATTTAATCAAGCAGTTAGCTTGATTAAATGTAAAGAAAATATAACTAGAAAAAAAATCACTTCCACCACGCTTTTCACCCCCTTAAATATTTGTCTCACTCAGATTATCTCTGTAGGTACGAAATTTCATCAGTTCGGTTCAGAGGGTTTAACGGTGAAGAGGTAAGAGACAGACAGACACAATTTCGCATTTATAATAATGCATGTATGGATGAACTAAAATGTCATTACAAGTACCACAATAACTTGATACTTTTATGACATATCCGAGTAACATGAAGTGATTTCAATTATGATTACTTCTAACAGCTTTTCTTGCTTATCTGTCAACCACCACATGCGATAAGTTTCATAAAGATGATAACTGTTTTTGATTGAAACAAAGTAGGCGCAGAGGAGACATAACCTAATATAAGCCATGCTACTTATTGCTGTCCCCTACAGGTGAGACAGGCAAATAAAAAGATACCTCATTTAATTAAATTAAAAGGTAAGCTTGGTTTATTTTCATAAGATAATGTCAACAGCTTCGTACGTGTTATAAAAAGGCGAGGCAATTTGACAGCGCTCGCGTTGTACGCACGGCCCTTAATTGCCTACCATTAATATTTGTGTCAGGAATCTGGCTTCAATCTTATTGTGGAATTTAAGCATAAGAATCAAGGGAAAAGGAGCCTTTCGCCACGCCACTGTTTTCAGTTTTTTTCAGTGAGAGACTTTGGTCTTCATTATTTTACTAGGAAACCTGGCTGATAAAAAAAAAACATAGAACAGAACTGCAATGATAATAACCAGATCGAATATAAACAATCGTGGAATCCAGTTGTTCAGCAGTTTCAGGGTTCTTTCCTAAGTAGGCACAGAAAAGAAATCTTTTCCACGCAGATAACGTTGACAGTTGTTGTATTTAAATATAAAAATGAACTACCAGACCAAAACATGAATTGGCTGATAATGATGATAAACTATTCAAGTTTAGTGATGGCCGATCACAGACGAGTAAGTACAACCCATTATTTAGGAAAACTACAAGATTTATCACTTGCTTTAATCAGAAATAAGTCAAATTGGTTATATTTTACAAAATAATATAAGTATTAAAAGTATTCAAAATCGATGGAAATGTTCAAAAAAGTTTATAAATGGTTTTAAACTTTCATGGTCACTAACTTAAAGTAAAATATGTTATTTACGGGATTGTTACCATGTACCTTGTTGATTGATTATGGTCCTAACCACTGGACATACCAAGATTGGTCCGGGAAGCGTTTGGAATAAAAAACATAAAAATTTCAATCGTGATGACGGTTTTAAATTATCTAGTATCTGGAATCCTACGGTTCGTACGACTATGTGTGAAACTAGAATTATCAAAAAAGTGTCGTATATCAATATATATATATGCAATCCGATACTGTGGGTATTGTGTGTCGAGTTTCGAGTGAATAGTGAGAATGTGGACGGGTATCGAACGCAATAAAAGACTATATCGGAGGGTAGACTGATATGTCGGTCAATAACAGCCTACCCGCAATTACTTCAGTTACTCCGTGATCCCATGATCACGCTTGCAACAGTGCCAAAATGTCGGAAACTCGCTAAAAACAAAGTAAATGGTAACACTCCCGTAAATAACAAATTACTATAAAGTTGATGGTGCTGAAACTCTTTTAATGAGTAGGTATATTATCTCGAACTCCTCCATGATTTGGAAGGCACTTGGTCTTGGTCGCATCTACAGTCGTTAGCATACACTATTCCGCACTGGGTTTGCGTGGTGGCATGGTCCGTTCTTTCTATCCATCCATAATATAATAATACTTTAACAATAATGATGAAGAAGCAAACAAAGGAATAGTATATATAATATGCAAGTTCTAATCGTTATGCCTAAGAAAAAGAGAAAACCATGAGTATTACAGGTTTGTATTTCTACTTTTTGTTAAGCGATACAATTATTTAAATTATTGAGTTCATACTCCTAGAATGGTGTAACTTAAATCCCACACAGGCTGATGTTTGATGTTGTTAAAACATTTGTTTTCTCGTTTTTTAGCTGGGCTTAGTATTTGTTGTTAAGAATTTTGCACTTTTTTCATGAGATCAATACAAATGTTATGTTTATCTAACCTATGAATCATAGGTAAGCATATACATAACATTTTCTGTTTATGTGATCTATCGTAATTAACCTATGTGTTTGACTAAACTGACTAGTAAGCCTTAACAAAATAATTAAAATAAGATAATACATAATTAACTTCAAAAGTGTGACGTAGATACTTCACCGTGTTTCTTGGATATTGGTGTAGCGGCATAAATTTACAAGGAAACATTTTAATGAGAGCTATTCGTATTACACATTCTCAGAAATCGGGCAGCTTATTTTTCTTTTTGATTTCCAATCATCGATAATGTACTCCAAAATATATTCGTAATACTTTGAAGCCGTACAAAAGAAAAAACTCTCTGGATCAGATCCATTCAGAAATAAAGTTATTGGGGAAATATGTAAGTATCATATCCTTACTACGTATTGAAAATAAGAGGGTCGAATTTATTTGTATTACATTTTTATTTTACAATCCTGCTTCCTAATAATATAAAAAAAATGTAAAAGCTCGATGGCGCAAGTGGTTAGCGCGTTCCGCAGCGATCGTTGAATTTAAGCAACTTTCGCAGTGGTCGGTCATTGGATGGGTGACCATAATTTGCTATCTCGAGCTCCTCCGTGCTTCGGAAGGCACTTTAAGCCGTTGGTCCCGGCTGCATCTGCAGTCGTTAGCACCCACCAACCCGCACTGGGCCCGCGTGGTGGGTCATGGCCCAATCTCCCTATTCCATTCATAGGGAAGCCTGTGCCCCAGCAGTGGGGACATTAATAGGCCGATGATGTAAAAGTTTGTATATTTGTTACTCAATCACGCAAAAACCACTGAAAGAATTTAGTTAAAATTTGGTACGCATATAGTTTTTGACCTGGATTGAGCCTGGGCTGATATATTTTTCTTTTATGCTTTAAAAAGATTAAAACAAAAAGGAAAAATACGGTACGCTCATACTAGCATCAAATAAAATATGCCCCGACTCAATGACATTAGCAACTCTCACACACGCACACGTCTGTAAATAAACATTCAATCAAGCGAGTGAGATAGAACTGTACTCTTCAACGCAGCGCGAGCGAAACAGCGAGTCCACGTCGCTTGGTTTGGCGACTGCATTTTTTTTCTCTCTCTTCAAACGGCTGAGCTGTATTGTTATCCTTTTTTTAATAACAAATTGGCGATTACGTAATCAATATGCACGATAAACCGCGATTTTAAAGAAAAAATGTTTTTAAAGTTTTACGAATGAAAAGTGTTGCCGAGGCATTTCATATTTGATTTTGAACTATTTGTGTTTTTTTTTAATATAGAGGCAAATGACTCTACCCCACCTGATGTTAAGTGGTAATAAAGTCCAAACGCGAAGATAGCTGCTACAGCAGTTATAAACTGCTACACCAATCATCCTCACCTTGCCGGCCTGCAAAAATGCTTCTTCACGCCTCTCTTAAAAGACCCCAGATTATAGGAAGGAGGGAACACTTGCGCGGGTAAAGAATTCCACTTACGAATAGTACAACAAAGAAATGAGTCACCAAGTTTCTTTGTTCGTGTAGGAAAAGTGGCCACAGTAAGTCGGTGGCAACGTAGGCCAGCGCGCGTGGTCCTCTGAAGAAAAAGTGATGGAGGGATATGGGAGAATAACTCCTCAGAACACTCGCCGTGGTATAGTCGGTAGAATGCGCTTAGTGATAATAAAAAGCATCTAAAGCATTGTTTTATCTTTATAACACAGAATATACACAATATTGAATATAACATTCAGTGCACATGAAGCGAGTTTGAATATCCAATTGTGACTAAAGCAAATTGTGGTCATGCACCACAATTTAAGCGGATCACTTTTGAGCCGCGTGTGCCGTAACTTCCCTTTTTGTTTTAATTTAAGCTTTTATCCCGAAAATTCTCAAAAAGCAAAAGTTAACGCGGACGAAGTCGCGGGCTGCCGCTAGTAAAGTATTGGTAAATATGGACGGACGGAGAATTTCTTGGCTCTGGCTCCGAAGAAACTACTTACAGCTACTTTGTTGTAGCAATCAAAAGCAATGACGGTACCCACATCGACCCAAGATAACATAGAAAAGTACATTGACCTGATCAGAAATTAGGCCCGAGTGCTACAGATAACCGAATAATCCTACCCACGCTAAGCCGCAAAGACAACTTTAATGTAATTAAGGTGGCAGTGTCCTTTCTCTTGTGAACCCTGACAAGCCCCACGGACCGATTTCAAATCTCTTTCATTTCTAATTACGTAAAACTACCTACCCTTAACACTAGCTTTGGTTTGCCAAGCACTTTGGTTTATATAAAATTAAGACATGAATACAAAGACAACACCTTAACGGATTATAGGAAATTTATATGTAACTTTGAATCGATCCAGAAGAGATTTCAGTGACGTTTAAATTTGAATCCGTTAGGTAGTCTTATTGTTAATAATATAAGCATCAAAATAGTTTCTATTTTTAACATTCAAATTAAATATTCTTAATGGATATTATGAAATCAATAATAGGGCGTTGGTAATCTCTTTATATAACCCAAACTATTACAGTCTTGTTTCGTCCTTGTAAATATACTTTTTGTGTCTTTGACTTTTGATGTCGCTTACGATTTCTTTTTCTATAATATTGTTATGACAAATGCAAAAGAAAAAAAAGAGCGTGAGACTTGTGTGTGTGTCACTATATGCTCTAAGGTGTGTCAACGTAAATTACGGATTAAAAACGTAAACGATAGCGATTGCCATAACGATCCCGTTAGGCGATTGGCCTCCAGGTCCTGCCAGAATATCAGTGCTAGTGCGATACAATGTCACACCAGCTATAGCTGAGGCCCTTGTAACGCGGAACTTATATTATTATGCATATCAGCGGATGGCACAAACTTCATTTCACAGAAAATTATTTGGCATTCACTCATTGAGGAGACATTCAAACGCATAATTTTGTAAACCAGAATCATCTTTAGGCATAAATTTAATACCCACAATAATTAAAAAGCAGAAAGATCATATCACAGAAAGTTTACAGTCAGAATCGTCATTTGACATACAAGAATTGAACTTTTCCTTATTCGTTTATATTTTATCTTTGGTGGTTGGCGCTTCGCTGGCCGCAGCCGCGGCACGCTCACGTCGCCAGCTTGGCTCGCGCTAAAATAAGGTCACAACACTAACCTTACCTAACCCACTGACCACAAATGCCAAAATTTTATAAATTTTGCCCAAGGTAATTCCTTAATAAAATTCTGCCATCTTAAAAGTATGCTATATTGTGAATTCAAACATATAGATATTAGGCCAATTAATAAATTATACTTATTTAAAAAATATACCTTACAAATATTTGTTGAAAAATAATTATACCAAGTGCGTTATGCCAAATGAATTTCGGAGCAACAATATTCTGCCAGATAGGGAGAACCCACTGAGGTAGGGTCATGGTAAGCCCTTAGATTTAAAATTTTATATGTACATTAAAACTTGTTGTAAGTGGTTTTTAATGGTTAATAAAAAAACTGCTTCTTTCTTTTTAATCGTACAATTTGCTGACAGAAAGTCAATATAAATCCATTAATCCAGCAAACTCGCATCACAATTCAAAGTTAAAGCAGAAATTGCTTGAGGTCACATATGTTATTTCAACTCGTTACTTTCCAACATTATGTATGTATAAATTTTGCGCTTCGCCACGTGAGCAAATAAAACCTTCAAAAACTTTACGAACAAGTGGCACAGTTATTGAGGCAAAATGTATTTTGGCTTCAATTTCGCCACTTACTTAGGTCCGCTATAAGCTGCGCGGGTAGAAATTGGATCACGCGGCGATTGTGTTGGATTTACATTGAAATCACCATATTTCACACGATCACTAAGCTAGTGAGAAAAGATGACTCAAATGTACTTCCATTCTAACATTTCTTTTGCTAAATCTATGAAATTATACTTTGTAATATATCGTGGTAACGAAACTCTTACAAGTAACATAAATATTTTAATAATAAATAATGTCAATACTATACCGACGAGAGTACCGATATTAGTTTCATTCTTATTTAATAATTGGTTAAATTAAGGCGTAGTCAGACAGATGGCACGAGAAAGCGAGACGAAGCGTTTTTACTCTTCATCCTTAGCCCCGTATTCGAGTGCACGAAAGACATTACTCGAATTCGGTCACCCGATGTACTATTTAAATTGTTTTCAATACGTCCAGGTACTGGAAGACGGGCAACGACTATTATACCCGCGTTCTAGTTGGAACGTACAGGTCGCGGCACCTAACTGTAGCGCTGAACAAAACGCGGAGGGGATAGCTGCGCATGGGTACGATTGGAGAGCCAATCGGCTCAACGCACGCTCACCCGCGCACCTCGTTTCCCCTAAGACATCTTAATTTTTACTTCTGCGCAATAACGGTCAGCGCTTGAGTTTCGTGCCGCAACTTATACCTCAGTGATGCCAGATTGGGGGGAACAAAAACGAATATGAGTGATATCGACTCCGTTCATATACATTAAGTCGTTTGTCCGATTAACATAGTCCGATTCCACGACCAAGTGTAATTGAACCATAACGTAAGATGTCGATCGATCTAGTCACATAGAAATGCAAAATCAGATTGGTAAAAGACAAACAAAAACGAGCAAAGGCGTTCGAATCGCTTTGGTCGTATTCAAATCGGTATTGCTCAGGGATTTGGAACCCGGGATATGATGTCTTTATAAAGCATATAAATAGAATAGAAGATATCCAAAACAAGATTTTAAAATATTTATGTTACCGCACACGAACAGTACGAACACGTTACTTTTCCAGTACACTTTTTGGAGTTCAACTTCTTTACGCACGCTTGACTTGGGGGGTAAGCTACGCATTACGAAAAGTGTGTTCGGGTGAGGCGAACGGGAGTTGAGTGGGGGATATAAGTAAGAGAAAGCAGTGCGTGAGCACATTTTCTTTCTCTCTTTCTCTTTCTCTCTTAAAAGGGTGGCTAGCAAGCATGATGGCCTAGCTGATGGTAAGCGACCACAATAGCGTATAGACACTTGCGATACAAAAAATATCACTTGCGCCGATGCCTACCCTGACCCAATCCCCTACCCCATGGAGACTTGGAACTTTATTCACCGACTGAAACACAACACCACCAAAAGGTAGTGTTAAGTTAATTTGTGGTCTTCAGTAAACTGTTGGAAATCCCCTGGCGGGAGCTTTAATTTGGGCGGAAAACCATATGATACCCTACCTCTCTTACACACTACACCACTGTGTAAAAACGTCATTCTTTCATCGTCATCGACAACCTCCGTGGCCGAGTGGTTTACACGCTGGGTTTCATGGTGTCGCCGACTCAAGAGGTTCTGGGTTCGAATCCCGGTGGGGGCAGATGTTTGTGTGATGAATGCGAGCATTTGTACTCCAGTCATGGGTGTTTAATATATGTATTTCTATATAAATATATGTACAATATATGTATTCTATCCATTATCCTAGTATGCCATAACACATGCCTTACAGTGTTTTAATTGGCGTGAGTGTAGGAAATACCTATATATTATTATTCATCAACATACCTTATTAAAGCATCATTTATTTTGCAGAGCAAGACACAAAATCCCAAGAATAACCTAATAAATTTTGTTCTTTCTCGTACCATTTTATATTAATGTTAAGAAAACTTAGAGACTCGATTACTCTCTTAAACTTTACATATTCATTTATAAATCAATACCTAATAATTTACATTTAATTAATGTAAATTATTTAAATGTAAATTATTACATTTAAATAAATGTAAATTATTAGGTATTAATTCATATCCATAGGTAGGATATGAATTAATACCTATTACGTAACAATAATATAGAGGAAGTCTGAAAAAAATGTAAATTGCAACTTTTCGTTTTAAATCGGAAAATAACAAAATAAGGATCCGTAACGATTTAAGTCGTCAATGCAGAATTATAGAGCTAAGGATTCCATAAAATACAGTAGTTAAATTTTTGTTCTACGACAAATATTGACGAAGTTATGACCAAATACTAAACGAATTTTCGAGTGGCTGCGTGGTGACTGTGACATCATAGTGCTCTAGGCACTCGGGCGCGAGCGTGCGTAGAGACGCTAATAAAATTCGATCGAAGTGAACCACGATCGAGCTCTGTGACATCACACGTTTCGGCCGGAGGTGAATATTGGTTACCCTAGAATTAGTTATAAAATCGCAACGAATGAACCGATTTCGATGATTTAAAAAGTATATTCATTAAAAAGCTAATTAGATCATATACTGTTGATTTTGAGTTGATTTACTGACCTAGTAATCATCGTCATTAGTAACCTAAAGGTTAGATTACCAATTGTATTTTTTCATGATCATTTAAAAATTATGTGCCATTTAAAATTTTGTCATTAAAATAAAAAATCATTTTATATACGTACTACTAATATAATATTAGTATTCTTACACTACATTGTGAGAATTATACGTATTAATTTTACTGACTAAACGTTTTTCCTTTGTTCCAGATTACAAAACAGTGCTATCTCCCATCATGCATCAATCTTCCACCCGTTCGTGTGAGCAGTCGACACATTCGCTGCGAATACAGACCGACACCTATCTGTACAGTTGAGCCGTTAAAATGGTTAAGTAGCATATAAGACAGTCGAGTGATATAATGAGCTTATAATTTAAGTTGATGTCGAGTGAGAGGATGCCTTACTACGGGTACAGAGAGGGATCAGACTCGGACGGGGCATGTTCCGAGTCCGGAGACTCGGACTCCGAGGGTGGGCTGAGTACGGAGAGTACGGCGGGGCAGGGCCTGCCGTACCCTGGCTTCACGCCGGTCGCCCTCCGGTATCTGACGCAAGAGACTAGGCCGAGGAGCTGGTGCCTTATGCTGATCACCAACCCATATCCTTTTCAATAAAACTAGATATAAGTTTAGTTTTGCATGGTCTTCTTATTATAAGCAGTCTGTCGCTTCACCGTCCACCGCGTCGTCTAAATGTAAGAACAACTCAGCATCCTTCCTTACGTGATAATATAGTGTGTATTGTGGGCATTTTGACGCTAGGCTATGTTCGCTTACTTGCCAGAATTTTGTCTGCGTATTATCTATCTTTTAAAGAAAATAATATTTAGTTCATGCAGTACTTACATTGAAAGGTGAGAAAAAAAATAGATTCACGTAAAAGTAAAATCACAATTTAAAACTAGCCAAGTGCGTATTGTGCCACGCGCCATGTAGGATTGCGTAGTTGCCTGTAGTTACCACAATATATTTGAGCAGGAATCTTTATTTTCTGTATTGGAAATTAGATAAACCAATTAATATCAATCTATGTATTTCAACTAAAATAGCTTAATCCAAGTCGAACTGAGTCTCCAACTCAAAATCGTAGCGTTGTGGAACTAATGATATTTTATTGTAGTTTTAAAATTGTTATTATAGATTTTCTTTTTTAATGCAAGGTTTTACGGTACAATAACTTCATCTATGTCATTATTAATGTTTTCTTCTAAGAACTTTTCAATAAGTAAGAAATTTTCTTTGACTAGAGTTGAATGACTATTACTCTTAAACTAACAATTCTATCTTAACTGTTATAGTTTTCCTCAAAAGTCCATAAAAATCACTATTATCATGATTTTTCTTGGTTTTCCAAGCCAATACCTTAGCTTTATAGGGGGGGGGGGGGGTAGCCCTACTCTAACAAAACTTAGCACTTTAAAGTTAATTATTTCACAAACGGATCCATAAATCGAAAAATAGTCTTAAAAAACCCTAAGTAATTTTAAATGACCTATTTAACGATATCCCACACGATGGGGTAGATGATGAAAAAAAATCATCCCCAGGTTACGTTGGAGAGCTACCCTAAAAAAATATTTTTTAAATATTTTATTCCACCATTTCGTCTTGCCAAATAATAAATAATAACAACTGTGGTCAACAAATCAAAAGCCTTTTTGTGGTGATTCAATATTGAAAAATAAATATTTCATGCTAATATTCATACACAAATTAACTTTCACTTTAATTCGTGAATGCATAGATTATAATTATAATATTAAATATTTCCAACACTCGCACCAATTAGCCTAGCCCCAAAGTAAGCACTGTAAGGCTTGTGTTATGGGATACTAGGGTAACAGATAGAATACATATACTGTACATATATAAGTATATTTATATAGAAATACATATTAAACATCCATATTATGACTGGAGTACAAATGCTCGTATTCATCACACAAACATCTGCCCCACCGAGATTCGAACCCGGAACCTCTCCAGTCGGCGACACCATAAAACCCGGCGTACAAACCACTCGACCACGGATTTATTCATAAAATGCATAATTAAACCTGAGTTATATCAACAAACTCAGGGTTAGTCACCTTTGGTATAATATTCGAGCAGTGCACTGTATACATATAAATTTAATAAAGGCGGTTCGTAGTTGCTCAGGCATTAGCTTTACTCCTAAATTTATAAGAGCAACTTTGAATTATTACTTATGTAGAAGCTGCGAACATTACAAACCTCGAATTATAAGTCTGAACATTGTTTGAACGTAATAGTCTGTTGAATATACAAAGGTTATTGATGTCAATCTTTGTAAAGAAAAACTATAATGCAATCGACCGTTACTTATAGATATTATAGATATAGATAGGTTATTACTAATAAGCTACATTCAATTAAGTCGTCTATTGTCAAAAAACAAATAAATTGGTGTCTTATTCGATTCTGGAATACCTTAATTTCAAAGTAGTATTAGAATTATGTAACTATATATATTAGCGCTCGATAATGAAGATTTCTATTAAGTGTTTCCCAAAATGCCATCACTTTTGTCATAAATTCTTCCCAACAAATTTGCGAAGAAGATCAACGTGACGTTTCAATTAATATTTCGGGAATACAATCTCAAGTGGATAACGACTTTTGTATAATTGTTTTTCGAGTTATAATTTAATTAGAAAGCTTTAGATAAAGTGGAGATTTCCAGTAACAGCCCCTAATCTAACAACTTCACCTGATGCTCCTTGGGAACAGTAAACGAAAGAGATAGCTGGTAATTAGTATTATGTTTTATTAAAGAAATAACGTTTCTAATGCATCTTTTTCAGTAAATGTAAAAAAGTGTAAACTTAAATACACATAATAAGCTCCACATCGTCCTAACGACGTTAATTTATTCCGAGGCACCCTTATGAAGAGAATTACGCGTTGATGACTTTGCGCCGCGAATATCATCTCCCTGGCAATTTCATTTGGAGACAAACAAGGCCAACGCAATTGTCAAAATTAAAATCGGCGTTGATACCGCCTCTACTAACCATAATGAATTTTGCCAACTTATACAAGCATAATGTAGCACACTGTACTCTTCGAATGCTGATGCTCATGGCGGGCGCAGGAATATCTCAACTAGAAATTTAGTTACTTACGCTTCAGCTGAACCAAGTATGTGATAAATTTCTACTCTACGATCTAAACGAATGGTTTGCTACATGAACTACGTAGGGAAGATTCATGAGTTGGAACCAAGGATTTAATGAGCCTGAAATTTTGCGCACTAAACTTGCAATGAAACATTAGAGAGTAGAATATGTATGAAAGTGTCCACCTCGAGTGACATTACATGTTTTTTTTATATTAAAATTTCTAGGTAATCTAACCATGATCTAACTAAAATTTTCAAAAGATATACTTATTGTATGACAAGCCCATTACCTAACTGTATTCCGCCGTTTCTCTGAATATACTTTTTTTCTAATGTTCTCACATCTTTCATCTTACAGCATCGTAAATCTAAATAATTTATTATATATAGTGTTGTTCCTGTTACGAGTTTTCGGGAAAAATGGATTAGGAGAATAGGGCTTTGGTCGGTAAATTGACTGGGTTTGTCTGATGCGGCACACAATTATCTCTGTTGCACTCGACTCCACTTAAACTTAACGACATATGGGATGGAGGGATTCACCTAAACATATTAATAAAACAATCGTGGAACATAAAATTAAAACTTGCGATACCTTACGTGAAACATATAGCATAACATAACTTTCTTGAATTAACGCGTTGTCGTTTTTAAATTTACGCTACTAAACTAAAGGTAAAAGAATTCTTTGAAAAATGATAATGAACAACATTGTATTTAATCTTAATAATTGTAATGAAATGTGACTTTGCCGCTCGTTAGTACCGAGAATCATTTTTCAAGTTGACGCTTCAGTGTCAAATAAAACAGGGGGTGGAAAAAACAGCCCCAGCAGGAAGTTTTTGTCGGTCCTGCTCAGGACAAGATTTCGCACGCCGAACAGATTCTGACGTGAGAGCAATTAACTTTTTAAACTTTACATGTTCTGATCAATTGCAGCTTATCGTTTTCACTATCAGTAACTAAACCGTCGCCTAATAAAGCATTCCCTGAGTGATTCCTTAACCAGTCCCCTAAAAACTAAGTTTGTATTCAACATACTATAAGGTACGAATGAGGTCACTCGGGGCTATTGTAGCTGTTTTAAATAACTCGTTACTGTTTCATTTTTAAGTAAGTTACATCTGTGGCTCCGTAGAGTTTATATATAACTTTTAAAGACCTACATATAAATAGATTTCGCCAATAACAAGTAACAGTAACAAGTTATTTAAACAGCTACATTTACCCCCTTACTACAATAGCCCTTAGTGACCTTAAACATATATTGTAATAAGTGACATCAATTATTGTCTTTTTACTGCTATCTCTTAAGGAGGACAGAATTAACTTAGGTTATTTATCGTAAAGATTAATGTAATAAACATAATGTGAGTGTAACCTTTAGATATAAGTACTTTGTATTCTACGTAACTGTGTTCTAAACTTTAATGATTATATTATAAATAGACTCTTCGGTTAAGCTAACAAAGCGACTTTGGTTCACTTGTCACTATTTTGAAGTACTTACCTAGTTCCGTACTGAAAGTGATTGATACTTGAACGAAGTACCGACGGCCTATGGTCAACAGGGGTTCGAGGTTTCTGTTAGTAATGCTCTCACATTTCAGAATGGACTGCTCGACTAGAGATTTGCATTGATATTGAGAATAGTACTGGAACATATCCGTCTGCATTCATCATGTTTTTGCCAATCAATTGCATACCTTGCTTTTTGTACAAAATACTAAGGGCATTGTTTTCTTTCGCTTTATTTAGTCGTTTGCAATAAATGGCATTGTATCTAGCCAAATTACGTATCAATATACAGGATGTAAAAAAACCTATGACAAAGACTAAAACTACGCATTCTGTACAACCAAACAAGTAATATTACTAAATATTATACGTGGGAATCAATTGTATTTTATTATTGCAATGTATAGCGCGGCGGACTACTGTGGCGCTACGCAAAGAATGTGCTTGTGTGTAAGTGCATCGATAAAAAAGTTTCCAAATAACGTTATTAAAATATTAATGTATAAACCTTGAAAAAAAATTGTGACTTTGACCTTCAATATCTCCATTACCAGAAATTTCCCAGGTATGGTTAGAAGAAAAAAAATATCGTCATGATGTGGAAAATACGTGGTCTTCGACTTCGTTAAAGGATTTTTTACATCCTGTATATTGATTCCCTTAAGAGCGATAAATCATGCGGTATAAATAGAGCTTAATTGGCCGTGTCTTTTCATTGCGTTGACTAAGAAGTTTTCATCCCTTAATACCTATTTGATATTAGTTTTAGCTTGGTCACTCTTCAGAAAAATAGCCTTAGTAGACGAACGAACGGAAATAAAATGATGATGACTTTCCTATGTAAGTTTCAGTTTTTTTTCGATGTACGGAACCATAAAAAAAGAACATTATTATAATACAACTATCTGCAATTCTTCATGCTTAATGAAATCGTGAACTGATTACATTAAGCATGAATAATAATTACCCAATTGACGTTTGCCATTATTAAATCCACATCAGCAAAAGTTAAAACGTTAAGGGCCTACCAAAAAACAATGTTCTAGGTTAAGCATTTACTATACATTATCTGTCTGTTTGCCAATTTGACATTCAAATGACGCTCTTGTTATAGAGTTGAGGGATTAGAATATGTGTATTATGTTACACTTTGTGTGAAACGCGATAACCACTTGAAAGACTTTCCGGTGAATCGTTAATGATTTCTATGGTATTGCGATTAATTAGTGTATGTAATATTATTATCACTAACTGGGTGATATGGTTCTCCGAATCGGAATTCCTGATCAGGAAACCATACAAATACAGGCGTGTAGCTTAAATATGGGCAAAAATTCAAATACGGATCGACGTATCTGTAATACGAAAGTTGTAAAATACTTTATTGCACATTTAACACACGTATTGCGAAGTAATAAAGTTCTTTTTCGATAGCTGAAATGGTTAACGGGATTCGGTGCCTGAAGATGAACCAACGAGCGTGAGTTTATGTTACACCCCAATATCCATAAAAATGTTGCCTGATAAGAGGTATAAAAAGATCCAAAATCAGTATTTTGTATGAGCATTTATGTTGCTTTGATTGCACTATAAAATACGATGTCGTATACTGCAGTGGAGAAAACCGCATCTTACGCATTCGCAACAAGATTCATATTGCAAAGACAAAATAAGATTTTTCCCTCTAAAGGCTGAACTTTATTTTTAAATTAAGGTCACGTTACAAATAAAAATTTCAAGAAAGTTGCAACAATGCAACTTATATTACCTACCATAAGTTATACAGTTCTGCCATGTTTTTTATCATGAGCAATTCACCAAAATAGAATAGTTTCCCGATATATATTTGTTTCTTAGGTTTTCACGCACATCACAAATTAAATTCACAATTAAATAACAAGTTTCAACGGGTTAGGTGCACTGATTTTATTTATTTATTGACTTTTCGCATCCTTTGCAGGAATAATTATTCGGATATTATTATGCAAAGGATGCGAACGATTAGCTAGGTGTATTGTAAAAATACTTTTACAATACACCTAACTAAGACGCTAGTGTTGGGGTCTGTAATTCTTATGATAATATAATTTCTGTGCTGAACTTTAATAGAAGAAATAACATTCTAGTATTTTGTGGTGGAGTACTATGTACACTGGTTGTGTACATAGTGTCATCCTACACAGAGGTCTTGGGTTCGAATCCCTGTGGGGAAAAATTTTGTGTGAGCATTAAATTATTAAATTACGTCAAGGTTGTTTATATAGATTTCTTATCTTATGTATCATAATAATTGTGTATTTTTGTCCTTTCACCTAAGTATTACATAACATAAGCATTACAGTGCCTACTTTGTAGTCAGGTTTATATGAGTGTGAGTGTTTAAAAATATTCGGAATTTTCCATCTGCTCCAGAATAATTAATTAACAAGCTGCCGCACTTTCGCAAATTATCCAACTACATTTTAGCTACCTAATATTGGTTATTTGGATAGAGGAACAGCATCCGTTCAAATTACAAATTTATGAATTAATCCGTTGCCAGCAACAACAATTGAATTTTAAATGTGAATTCACTAGTGGCGGACTTTATTTTTACACATCTAGTCGGTCCATAAAATTGCCCATAATAAATAAACAGGGCGCTTGGCTTGAATCCAACCAACGTGAAAAACCCCGCTCCTGCTGTGGGTTATTGGCGTATTAACCAATGTTTGACATTCAACCTTCGTTTTACTTCTGTTATAGAGATAAGAGATCGTAACACATTATACTACCTTTGTTTATAAACATGATTGAGCACTTGAAAGATTTTGAATAACATAGCGTAGTAATTCAAATAGTTTGTGTTATTGTTAGTTTTGCAGTATTACGGTATGTGATCAGCATTATTATATTTAAAAAAATTATTATTCAACTCATTTAATGAGTTACTTGACATGGTGATTCGTATTTGCATTTACTTGAATTTTCGTTAAATTACTCTACCTACCTATTACTTTTCATGCTCGCGGTTGTCTGGAAGAAATCGATCTAAGCGATAGGACCAACTGTTACGCTTTGATTAAATTCATTATTACTCGTTACTGAATATGTGTATTTGGTGTTAATCTTTCTATATGACCTCCGTGGCCGAGTGGTAAATACGCCGGGTTTCATGGTGTCGCCTACTCGATATGTCCCAGGTTTGAATCCCGGTGGGGTCAAATGTTAGTATTGATTGATTACGAGCATTTGTGCCTTAGTCATGGATGTTTATATATATATATTAAAATATACTGTATATCTGTATCAAATATATGTATTCTATCCGTTACTCTAGCATCCCATAACACAAGCCTTACAGTGCTTGTTTTGGGGCTAGGCAAATTGGTGTGAGTGTTAGAAATATTTATTTATTCATCTGTCTATAGGAATGTATAGCTCTAATACAGCATCGAACGACTTATTCATAATAATAAGCATAGCATGGACAAAACCATATATCTAAGTATTAGAATAAATCTTACATAAGAGGAATGGATTCATGACATAATTCCATCGCAAGTAATGAAATTTTGTAATAATACCAAAAAATGGTTTGCTATTACATCTTCAAATGGCACATAATTAAATAACTGGTGTAGATGAACCTTTCTTTCCTATTCAGGAATTAGCTTTAGATATTACAGCTAATCCCTAAATAATAACTGTCAAAATATAGTAAAAAATTAGTTGATAATACATATTGACTCAAATTTCCATCTGCGCAAATCCATTAATGTATTAATCCATCGTGTGTAGAAATCATCTTTAATGTATTAATGGAATAACATATTTCTTTCCTATTCAGGAATGAGCTTTAGATATGACAGCTAATTTTTTTTTGGAGTTTACTCCTTAAGAATCGATTTGCATATATAAGGGGCCCGGTATGAGAAAAATGTGAGGAGTAGAATCTATCGATGAATGACCTCGTTACGTTTTTGGTGCGCATCCTGTTCGAGCCAAAATGACTCTTAAATCCGAGAGCTTAGGTGCAAAAGAATTAAATTGAAACTACAGTGTATTTTGTTAGACTAGGCTTGTTGAAAATATATCGATGTATCGATATATCGATATTTTTTGTTCGATATATCGATATTTTTTGCCGATATATTTTGATTCGATATATCGATACTTCGATACAAAATAACCAATATCGAAATTCTTCTCTCGAAAGTCTATTATTTGTAAATCTGTTTCGCTGGTGAATTGGTTGTGCTGATTTCCATTATATTCTGTGAAGTGTGTGACTGTCTAGTCTTGTTTACGAAAGAGACCCTACAATCATTTACCTGAGAGGCCCTGCAATCATTTTCATCATTCGAAAATAGGGTCTATTTTTAGGGAGATAATTTTCGTTCCATTATTATTCCGCGTGTCATATTTCGTGAGATACTGTACGATATTTTTGGGAAAATTGGTCCGATATATCGATGTTTTATTCGCGATATATCGATATTTTTTCAACTTTCGACATCCCTATGTTAGACCATAGATTTCTTTATTAGTTAGGTGACGTTTTGCCTATATGTAGCTCCAAACATATTTACAAGCGTGATGCAACGAACTACAGCGCCATCTATTTTGATACATATGAATTAAAATTTTAAATGCACAAATGGGGTATACATAATCGCCCATCATCATCATCATCAGCCTATTAATGACCCCACTGCTGGGGCACAGGCCTTCCCTATGGATGGAATAGGGAGATTGGGCCATGACCCACCACGCGGGCCCAGTGCGGATTGGTGGGTGCTAACGACTGCAGATGCAGCCGGGACCAACGGCTTAACGTGCCTTCCGAAGCACGGAGGAGCTCATGTTATTAAATTTTTGGTCAATAATAATAATAATAATAATTTGGTCATAATCGCCCACCAAAGACAAACTCAGATTTGTCCTTACAAATATTTAACTTAAAAACATGACTCTGTTATCGCCCACCACCACATATATGACTTAAGGTAACAAAACAAATAAAAACACTAAGATGTACAATAACTTAAAATATTATATGTATGCACATCTGAAATTGAGTATTGTAAAAAGTTTAATGTAAAATATTTCGTCGATTAGTTATAATAAATGTATATGAAATAAATAAATATATATTTATATAAGTATATTTTTTTCATTAATTTGTTAATTTACCCTTTCATACAGTATCAATATTTTTTAAGTTAAATAAACTCTTTTTGCGTCTGGTTAGACTATCGAACTTAAGGAGTAAACTCCAGTCGTGCGTCGGAGCTGACACACACAATTTTTTTATGTTATAGGGGCGAGCATATGAGCAGATGGCTCACCTGATGGTAAGTGATCACCGTCGCCCATGGACACTTGCAACACCAGGAGTATCACAAATGCGATGCCGGCCTTTAAGGAAGGAGTACACTCTTTTTTTGAAGGTTTTTGGGTCGTCCACAGTTTTGTCGTACGTGGTAAAAAATTTCGACAAAAACGCGCGGTTGTGGATAGCCACGCATCAAGATGATGGGGATGAAATTTTTGCCGCGATGTACGATGGCGAAATGCAGCAGCTGGAATTTGCAATTCCTGAATAGGAACTGCAAAACCCAATAAATCTAGATTACTCGATAACACAAAATGACTCAGACATCAATATGTTTCTCGTATTAATCCATTATGTTAAGAAATAGTTATTAATGGATTAATGGAAAAACATTTATGGATTTTCAAAGATGAAAAACGAAGTCGATTAGTATTAAATTCATGCCAGAACTACGTAAGATAGTTAAATAAGTGCGTTAATTAAAAAGTATAATTTTCATTTTCTTCTTTTACTGAAACACGCGTATCTCTCTCTATACTTACATGAAATCAGAACACATTACACTCATTTTGGCAGTAATACAAAAATGAAGCTACCTTTACCTAACAGTTGATCGATTGGGTATGGTAATTAAGATGGTAATTTATTTTGTGAATAGTTTTTTTTGCGTTTTATTAACACTTCTAAAAATATTTTACAAGTTCTACAATAAAAGTTAAAATCTGTTTACAGGCTCAGAAGATTATATAAGAAGTAAATTGAACAACTCCACTATTGAAAATGGGTTTTGTAAACAAAAAATTAAATAACCAAGAATCTATTCAACGTCATTTAGAAATTGACTTTTTTCTCACAGTGGACGTTCGTAGAGAACACACATCCACTTTCCGTGATTCTTGAAATAAAGTAATTCAATACAAATTACAATTGTAAATGTACAAAGTTATTTGTACAATGATTAACGTTCGAAATATTCCAATTCTTCATCCAGTGATAAAGTAGCAGTAGTCAACTACAAAATACCTAATAGACAGGGTGCATCCGAATTTTAAAATTTATTCATGAATTTCCGTACAAACTAGATGACCGCACTACAGCAAAGTGACTATTAAATTCTCGGCTCTATAGTCGGGGATCCAAAACATAGTTTTAGTCGGTTGACTCCGAAGCCATTCAGCAGTGCCTGGGCAACTCCAATTTTGTACGGCACTGAATAAATTAGATTTTACAGTTGGAACAGGGAAATTGTGTTATGATTATTTTGCCGTCTGCCTGTAATGATGATACGGCAAAGACAAAGTTGTTCAGAATGTTTAATTCAATTTCTTGGGTTTCGAAGCCGCGAGATTCTGTACGGCGGCAAAGTTTTGTAAAGGAATATCTTTCTTAATATAAGGACTCTGGTTTATAGGTATATTTAATCAAAGTTTGACGCTCAAAGACAATAATTCTTTTTTTTCCAACACACAGAGTAAGCACTGTAAGGCTTGTGTTTTGAGATACTAGGGTAACGAATAGAATACATATACAGTACATATATAAGTATATATATACAAATACATATTAAACAGCCATGACTGGAGTACAAATGCTCGTATTCATCACACAAACATCTGCCCTCATCGGGATTCGAACACGGGACTTCTCGAGAAGGCGACACCTTCAAACCACTTGGCCACGGAGGTCGTCAATATTAATCGGATATTACTTAGTTCCAAACCGATATTACTTCTCCTGTTTCGCAAAATCTTATTTCAAAAATGTTACTTCATAAAAAATAAAATTTTATGTTCACAATTGCAATCACAACATTGAGAAAGCTTGAAACATAATACCAACACATCGAATGTTAAATTAAATTATTTGTTTGCCAAAGTAACCCCAAGGGCTGAGGTGACCCGCTATCACAGCATCAGTTAATTCAACGACAGTCGCTTTTGGAAATAAGCCCTAGAGAGTAGTCCAGGTACATCCGTATTTCAAAGTATATTTTCCAATTGGACTATTGCCCAAACTGTTATCGAACCGTGCCACTCTTTCTATACGTACGTAAGTAGCGAGAATTACCACGTTCCATAGGTGGTATTCTACTTAATTTATCTAGGAAATATCAACTACTTATAAGATTTAATCAGAAAAATGATTATGCTTATGTTTATTTATCTAAAGCAGTCATTCACCAATTGTATAAATTATGACTCCAATTATGACATTCGCTGATGTATTTGATAGTTCCTTTAATGAGCTCTAGCATCAGAATATAAAGTTACATTCGATAAATATTTCCACTACATACTATTCAATACAAATTTTATTTGAATGATAAACTGCAAATAACTCAATGATACCATACTTACTACACAACAACTACAATATTATGACAGAATGAGAGGTTCAACCGTCCAATTTCATTGTACCTTCAAATATTAAAACTTTTAATAGGATGACATTCTAGCGTAGACAAAGCGTCATGCGAAATTAAACTGGAAAATACACTTCATTAAAACCTTTTACTTGGATACAGCCTTCTATAAGGTGAAGGTTACTCCAATTCGAGCGAAAAATTCTTTATGCACCATTCCTCTTAAAACATTACTTCATAATTAAAGCATCAAATTGTTTTATCTCGGCCTTAATCTACGGTCTATAAAAGTGATATTTCCCCGTATTAGTAATCGCTTGTACTTGATTTGAAAATAAACGAATACAAAATAAAATCAATTACCAATTACGGTCCCAAGCGATATTCCCTTGAGCAAACCCGAATATGTGTTTCAAATTCTCGTTATTGCATACTCACCACTAAAGTCCTTTCACTGTATGCTTTTGGAATTTTGGCGTTTACCGGAAAACATGGAAAAAGAAAACGGCACGCTTCAACAATGCGTTTACTAAGAATCGAACGTATTATGAACGTGATAGAGTAGTATTCAGTTTGCATGCACATTTTCACAGCAAGGTAGGAACCGTGCAAGCACAAAACGTTTGTTCTTGTGCGGCAGACAGCCCTTTGATATGGGGAGGGAATCAAGTCTCTAAAGAGTCGTTATTGTTGACTCGATGCAAGCTTACGTTGATTTAATTCAAGCGTGGGTACAGATTGCGATAACAGTTAAATGATGTGGAGGCGTCGTAGGCTATCTATGCGATAATATGGATGTTTGCCTGTAAAGGGAAGCAAGTTGGATGGTATTACGGGTATTATTTTGAATCGGATGAAATTCGGGAGTTCATCTTAGATGTCTAAGTTGAACACCATTATTCAACAATAGAATTTAACGAACTTTTGAATAGACTTTAGGAATAGGAACCCTTTTCAACCAACGATCTTTTATTTATAGATATGTTACGTACATATTAATGGCGATTAAAATCTGTTCCAAGTCCCAATCAAACTTCAAATTTCAATTGTTTTCTTGTGCGTAGAGTTTACATAAGTATATTAGCAGTGGATACAAAAAGTAAGCACATACTACATAGGTAAGAAATAAAACATCTTATGAATGTAAATCACATATATTAAATATTTAATAATGATAGTTTTGTAGTATTTTTCCTTATATCGAATCATATTTGTTAGTAGTTTTGAAGTGATCGCTACAGATTCAGTTCATTTTGGATAGCATACAGTCTTATTCGCAATGAAGCAAATATTGATCGTTTACTTCTTTGACTTGATGATACCATCAAGCGTAATACGGGCTTGATCACAATTGACAATAATTTAGATTGACGGCGCGTTTGGTGCTTTTGCGCCACGTGTATTGACAAGTTTCTCATTTGCGGCCAACCTAACCAAATATTTGCTACTCGCGCACCTTTTTGACATTTACAGTGTATAACTAAATAGAAAATTGCATATCCATCGAAGCTTTTCAGAATAACTATCTTAGTGGCATTTTAATAAAGCAGTAATGAATAACTCAAAAGCTCGGGGATTATCACTTCCATCTGTTAAAGGCAGTAAGCGAATAGGCCTACAGTAGTGCTATTCTGTAAAATTTTCACGTGTGGATCCGATATAAATACGGTCTGGTGTAAATTTTACAAAATAGCACTGCAGGTAGACGCTTGAAATATACACAGAAAATTAAGTTGCATATTCACTTTGAAATCAATCATTAAATAAAAAAAAATTAGTAAGCATTTGAGGGGCTCCCGTAAAACAAACGTATTTTTTTTCTTTTATTTGCTTGCTATTTCAATGAAATGTCTTATGTTGTATAGTTTATGGTACAGAACGGAATGGAGTCCGACTCGCACTTGACCGGTTTTGGGTATGGTGGATAGGCAACTGTAGCGTGCAGATACCTGCACGCTACAGTAAAGTACGTCATATGACGGCACCATCAATGGCCGTTAAGTCCCTCATCAAGTAAAACCGTCAATCACGTAAGACTTGTGAATTCGACTAGACCGCCTCCGGAACGCATAAGACCTTCTCTAAAATATTAAAAAGAAAGATGCTCACTACATAACAAGAAAGCGATAAAACTCCCGTTGCGCAATCAAGCGCCTTATGAACGCTATGACATTCTGGTTGATTAATCTATGACGTATAGTTGTCGTCCTTGTCGCACTGCAGTTGCCATCATATTCTCTATCCTTTTTTAACCGTCATGTTTATAGTTCGAGACTTTTTTATTATTTTAAGTAAATGAGATATAAAACCATGCCAAAATATTAATATGACGTTCTTTAATATACTTACGTATGGTATGAAACTCCGCCATTCTTATTTATCTCAGAAACATAGTATATATACTTTCTCAACACATAATTTGGCATTTTAATAATATTACTACACATTAAGGACACATTAAGTTCCGTTCGCTGCTATTAGCCGGCTAAATCAAATTACGACAATTGTCTGAATGTGCCTGCAACAACTTGTGACTTGTCTAGTTCTTTTTGTGTGAAACTTTTAATCCAAGTTACAAGGTCTGTTGTCGTTGGAACCCACCAATCCATTGACCTGAAATCAATGAATAAAATGGGTATTTATATAAAAACAAGTTTTTACCTACTGAGCTTGATAATGTCGATAATGTTTCTTTACTTTGGAACTCGGTTGGCTGACCTACCATTAACTTGTCAAAGTAAAGATACCATTGTAACCATTATAAATTAGTACAGAGAATAAACCTTTCGTAAAATGAGAAATCAATACACAAAACAAATAACCTATCGTAGGTAACAGAAAGTGGTTTCAAGCAGAAAAATCAATATGAAAAATATTTACATAACTCGCTCCTCTTCTCCTGATGTTATAAGAAGATAACTGATGTCATAGATCATTTCTTCCCAACCATCCTCATCTTGAGCTACGTTCGTTCGTTCTGTGATAGCGCAAAATTAAAAGTAATCTTCGTAGTGATCCGTCATAGGATAGATGACCAATAATTATTTAGCTCGAGTTCCTCTGTACTTCGGGAGGCATGTGAAACCATTGATCTTTCCTCCAGTTATAAGAACCCAGTTACTCACCCTTGGTCCGCAAGTTCTATCATGGTAAATTCTCGTCATTTTCTCCACAGGAAAGGCCTGTGACCCAGCAGTGAGGACTTTAATAATCCGATGATAATGATGATGCTCACATTCGAGTTCTGGTAAAATTACTCACCGCAGAAACACAATACAAAAGAGGAAAAGCAACGGGCAAAATGATTCAAAAGATAAAATTAACATCTAACAGTTAAATAAACAAAAGTCGGCTATATTGACAAGCAACAATCCAAACCGGGCAACGATTTCGCTAGTTACCAAAACATAAGAGAGAAAATGTTTCGTGGAGAATTTAATCTGGATATTTCCCGTTCTGTCCCGATTTTTGAAGCTCCGTGAAAGCATCCCCGTCTCTCCCAGACGAAAAATAAAAGATGCTCTTTAACCGTTTCCAACGTTAATGAACCCAAATTTGTGGTGGATGAAGCCTCGTTTAATTGCTTCGGGCAATTTTCATTGAAATTCCGATAGTTCCCAGCTCTTCTATCTGGCATTCGTCATCCCCTTTTTAGGGATTGTATTATATCAACGGTTAAACGAAGCATTGTTTTGATCTTTCGGATTTCTCTTTTCGTGGAATCGAATGTTATCTTATAATTATAAAATAAATGGTTCCGTATCATTGTACAAAATGTCATACTTGGCCGGAAAAAAAATTACTACAGTGACAACAAAATTACTTTCAAGTTTAGATCTGACAGACAGACGGACGGATATGGTGTCTTTAATATTCCATTAGCGTTACACAAAAAATAGTAATAATATGACCGTTTAAAGTTAAATCTTGTAGAATATTTAAGGATGATTTTTGTGCAAGTCTGCCTCGTACTTAGCCAGTTTTTTTGTGTGACTGCAATATTCATTTAAAATAAATCAATCATTTTCTTCAGAAATCTTTCCAAAAACAGGCGGTACAAAAATTAAGCCACCATGGTGGATACGTGCATTTTGGAAATCCCACCAACTTTGCCTACTCAATGAATCAAAGTAATTCGATTCGATTTCGATGACCTATGTGATAATTATTTGAAAGTTATTTTACTTCCGCAACTGCAATATAAATGTGCTAACATTCACAGTTGTTCTATACCTATTCTCAATAAAATCACAAACATAGGAAAGAAAAAAATGAAATCATTAAAAGAAAATAATCATGTTGACTTTCCGCGTCCCGTTTCAACAGAATTCATTCACCAACGTCTGTCCATTTGTAAAGAATGAAATATTAAAGTGAGAATCGCGATGGTATGACATCGGAGCTAGCGCCGTGATTCCGCTCCAAGATACTGCGTCGTTTGAGGCCAACTTGACGACTTGAAAATAATAATACTCAGTGGAAGGAAAATAATGGTGAAAGGTAGCAGAAATCTGGAATGTGAATATGCCGTTTTCTCGTTCAAATTGTTCACGGAATCAAGCCCTTTATGCAGAATTGAACGGTTGAAAATTGGGCTTTCATTACGACGTCTTTGTCTAAGCCGACTTCTACAATATTGACACTGATGAAGCAATGCAGTGCTAACCGAAATATTGTTTTTAAAAAAGCTTTCGAATAAATAAAGCAGGTTATGGATCCGGAAATAAAAGATTATCTCAGTAGAAAATAATCCTTATATTGCCCAATTACAATTCTGTGGCTGTCGCGTCTCAGCAAGGGGGGAAATAAAGGGCTCTCCAGATAGGTCAAAGATCCAGCTCCTTCGTAGGTTCAAGCGGCAGCGAGGAACGTCGGTAGGTAGAACTGGTAGGTAGGTAAAGTGGTGCAGCTGTTTCCCGGCTGAAAATCGTCCCGCAGCCCCCGGGAACAGGAATCGGTCTTCGCTTGCGGTACGGTAGGCTTAGCACCCCAGCGGGACTTAATGTAGAATTATTACCATACTATCACTCGCAACGTATTGGATTTAGTAAATACGGACATGGGTGTCCTCAAAGATTGCTTGACTCAAAGCTTCTGACGCGGACCGGCTGTTCAACGATATTTTTTTTTGGTTCCACGCGCGGTTTCAATGCCGGGATTTATTTGATTTCCCCACATTTTTTTTATTATCTTTGAATAAGTAATAATATGAAGTCTTCGCTTTTAACGTAATTTATGGTAAAATTTTAAAGATATTTAGTTTAAATTTTTGATATTACGACTTACGACGTGAATATACAACGTCACAATAAATATCTCATACTTACAAACTAGTAAATAGTACGGAACGGTTTCGGTGATGAGTCCGACTCGCAGTTGTCGCTCTCACTCTCACATTTTACAACCCTTAATAATTTTATTGTAGTCCGAAACATAACAGACCATGCAATATAAATAAAACTTTAAACAAAATACATTCTTACCTAAAAGATCATAAAAAGAACCATGACTGTGAAACACAGGTACAAATGTTAGGGCTCATCACCATCACTTATTAAGTTGTCACCATACACAGAAACATATAGAACAACTGAAGATATCGAATTTGTGTGGGATGAAAATAAAATACCAGTAACACAAAGCTTCCTTAATCGCAATCCTTCACAAAACCACAACAGAATTTTAAAGTTTTACTTTATCTTCTTTTATATTTCCAATAGTTCACCTAAATCCACTGTTACTTTCACTGTATAATCTCTGCATTTGAGTAGCAATGTAGAGCCATTCTTTCCGATTTTGTTAGAGATTAAAAAGCTCACCAGTGATTAAATAAGCATTTACAGCACCTTTATTACGGCTCTTAAAAATCATATTCAAAAGTATCATTGCATGTTTTTGATTACACGATTTTTAACAAATTTTAAATAATACGGTCCTTTAGTACTTTCAAAATATCGTTATTAGAAAACTAACAAAAAGTTCCAATAAACATTTCCATAATTTCACAGAGCTGTACATTGTAAGGCTGTAATGGTATTGAATAGTGTAAACGAGGCTTGGCTGTTTGTGCGAACAATGGATAGACAGTCCGTGTCTGACGGAATACAAAACCTTTTGAAGCGACTCGCCAGCCGTAATACAATGAGATATTCATTAAATCTAACCGAGAGTCGCGATCGCTAAAGTCGACAGGCAGTGAAACAGCGCGGGCTGCCCTTTGATGGATTAAGACAGTGGAGTTTAGGAAATCACGTTTGCGACGTATTCCGTCGCTCGGAAGATATTGAATTATCTCATCTTCTGTTTAGTCATCATGCCAATATTTGTGGAAATATGAAATGTAATAAAAAACACTCTTAACCCTACAAAATATGTGGGACACATAAAAGTAACACACGCCGCACATCATTATAAATGTGTATGTCATCTCGTGTAAAGTTAAAGGTTATGTTATTTTTTCCCTTCGCAGGTTATGAAGCGTGGAAGGGTCGTAGGGGCGTTGGGTTTAATTTTACAGGTCATTAAAGTAAAAAGGGTAAACAAATTTGCGGCGGCAGCCAGCAGATTTAGAAAAAGCTCTCCTTGGGTTTTGATCCGCAATTGATTGTTTCGGTCTACTAATGAATGATTGTTTGAAAGTTTGAAATGTGTTGAAGTTTACTTGTAGATTATAACTTCATGATTGATTGGGCTACATCGGACGGTCCTCGAGACTTACAGAGTTATGTTCGAGATCGTTTCAAAAGAGAAGACACGTTTTTCACGATCTGAGTTTTGGTACAAATAGTAGTGGTACTTTGACAACATTTATGTCATGAACTTTGATACATACAAGTGGTATTTATAATCTTCATTGTGCTGTATATTATTACTTTTTCCTGATCGGTGTTCTTTTGCATAAGTCCTGTTAATATATTTCTTACTCCTTAGATACATTTGCACTCAGCAGAGCATCAATAATTACTAAAGTTTAATATCTTTATCATAGGAACATCTAAAATAACGCCATGGTTGTTAGCTGCAAATTGCAGGAAGATATCTATCTATACAGGGCGTTACACGGGTTTGTCACACGGAGGGAAAGTATGTTAAATATAGAATATTTAAATCAAAGATTATTTTTAATATTAACAAGAACTGCATTCACAGATTTTTTAAAATCGCCTGCTACAATGCTACAACTGGCAATCAAACTCGTGAAATTTGAAAAAAAAACACATGACGTATTTTATGATAACTATCGAAAGGGTTAATCATATGGTTTATTTTTGGCTTAATAATATAGCATTTTAAATGAAAGGAAGATCATGAAATTACAATTATGTACAGGAAAAATTCTTCTTACTTTTCCATGCTTCCAACAGCTACTGTTATCATTTCAAAGTATTTACTAACTAGTACCTGCTCACTTAATAATACAGGACTTCCTTTCTATAATAACGTGAAAAAAATAAATAAAGCGATACTCTTACAAACCTAGCACCGTTGCTTTTTATTGTAATTTCTTTTCAATTATTAAACAAAAGTCAAATTTCTTTCATTTGTAATGCTATATTCTATTTACATTGGTAACATTAGATTTCTGAAAATCCCATAGGAATCAAACATTTTCCGGGATAAAAAGTATAACAAGTCTCAATCTAGATCATTAACTATATGCGTACTTACAAAAGTTTAATATTTATATGCTATGATATAAATATTGTTTGTATTATTGAGAGTGCCAAATTACATCCAAATCCGTTCAATGGTTTTTCCGTGATTAAGTAACATAAATAAAAACTTTTAAATATATAATATTAAAGAGGACTTTTGTTACTTACTTTGTAGCTATCGTGGTCGGTGCTCACTTCCGGACGATATGCGCCTTTCGTCGGCACTCGAAACTGTAGACTGAAGATTGCAGGTTCTTCACCGTTTGAGCCTCTTGTTTGGTAGCCCTAGGTGTGTTCCTGTGGGATTAAAGATGTGCGGTATTAGAGGTACACGGGATTAGATATAAGAGAGGTAGATCATAGCAGATTTACCGTTCAAAATAAAGCACACGTCTTTGGAAATAACATTGCAGAATACCGCAGTGAAATAACCACTTTCGTGTTTAATTATTTACTTTGAAGTAGAGATTCTACTATGGAAACATAGTAATGTGTGTGTGTTCCATAGTAGAAGCTGTGCTTCAAACTAAATAATTTTTGTACCTGGTTTTTTAAAATACAAGATATTTTTTAAATATAACAGATAGTTTTAAGATTTTAAATATTCCCAAATAGATATTGGTGTCGATTCTGGCTAAATTTCATTAAAACCTAAACTTTGAACATATGAAATACGATTACTATATTGGATAAATTACTCACGACCTCATATTTTATAATTATAGATACGTCATACACACTTCTAATTTGGTAATACGAAAGTAGGGTTCCGTAGTTGCCTGTAGTAACCACAATATATTTGAGTAGAAGTCTTTATTTTCTATATCGTAAATTAGAAAGACCAATTAATATCAATCTATGTATCTCAACTAAAATACCTAAATCAAACTGCGTGTCAAACTCAAAATCAATTCGATATTATTTTTTTAAATAGGAATGATAACCGCCGATTTTATTTTGTTTTCTCCCAGGCGGGGCAGCGGGTTTGAAATCCTCATGGATACCCTACTGCCGCCTGCAATGTTATGTTAGACTCTTACTCACAACACATCCGTAGTTCATGCTTATGGCCAGAAGGGCCTTACAAGCTTCATCTGTAGCGATCATCCCCTGAGAAAGGGATGATGCGGTATAGCCGCCGATATTTTCAAGTGCCTATATATTTTTTTGTAAAAACGTACGTTAGCGCGACTCAGAAGCCGTTGCGGTTGGTACTCGCGGTAGCGTTGTGAAAATATTGTTATTTTTTTTTTATGGTTTTAAATAGTGTTTAGAAAGACCAATAACTTAACTAAATACGAAAAGCTACCATACCCATACCGTATTGCTTGCCGTCCGCCATCGTCAAAAGGATTATTCAATATTCATCTCGAGGGAACAGAAAATTTGGACTCGTGTAACTTACTCGGGAGCGAAAGCAAGTCCCATATATAAACTGCGGGCCACATTAATAATGCACAATGGCAATCTTCCTTCTTGTAGCTTTATGCAAATAGTCATGAGACGATATCGCGTCGTTAGATACTTTCACAGTTCACGTTTGACAAAAGCTTTTTTTTCTGTTACTTGCTTTGGGAGATATTTTCTTTAGAGCAGATTTGCTTTATGGCATATTCGCTTTAAGGCAGAATCGCATAAAGGCAATAGTACAGTAAACAGCACGTATCTTCTATACTAGCTAAGGATGAAAGTAAAAAAGTCAATTACTAACATCCCCGTCAAGTCTACAAACGACAATCAAAGTTTTAAAGATTCACCTATGTAAAAGAATATTATAGATATCATATTAGAGATGGCGGGCATAATTAACATATTTCATGCTTGAATTGGAGCACACGTCTATATACACAAAATGTTTAACTATTTTGTCCTACGAATATTATAAATGTGAAAGGTTGAATGTTACTCAATCACGCAAAAACTACTGAACGGATTTGGATGAAATTTGGTATACTGATACTTTATGACCTATGTTGAGACATAGTATACTTTTATGCCGAACAAAAGTTAGGTTCCCTTAGGATTCCACACGACTAAAGTCGCGGACGACCGCTATTTGGCTATTAATGTATTTTTTTCTTGGTATGTTTCTAATAAACATGTTAGGTTCCTAAATCCACACACATTGGTTTAACGTAAACGATGCATTCTCTTTATTTATCTTCGCTTTCCGTCCAACATAAAAGACAAGTATTAATTAAAGCGTTCTAATATAACTATTTTTAATCTAGAAAATGCTTAGTAAAAGGTCACGGACACCCTCTCCGTTATACTACAGTGGCCATGCTATAAATTTACCGTAGGACATTCTGGCACTGCTTACCCGTGTCTGAAAAATATCGCGAGACGTAAACATCCTTTCATAAAACCGAATGTCGTTCGGTGTGTTTCCCAAACGTTCGATTTAATTGCAGTGAAACTCAAACAAACAAAATGTTGGGAAGAACAATAAAACACAATCTAATGGGATTTGAAACTCCAAACATTAAGAGAGAATATATACATTTTATATTATTATTTACTTACACATATTTACATTTAAATAACAAAATCTTAAAACTACATGATGACTAAAATTTACATTACAAATTACCTTAACCTACTTAACTACTTAAATAATATAGAGAAAAATATATTTACAGAAATCATATTATCGAATTTTTACGGTTCGATACACAAAGGCAACAATGAAATCGTATTACTAAGGCTCCAGTGTTCGTCTGTGTGTGGGACTTCTTTCATGAACCATAATAGTTAATGATGAGGAGCTCCTACGAAACTTACTACAGCAACTTTTTTAATTGTCTCTGTTATTTCCTACCTATTTGCTGCGGAAGGCACTCATCAACAGCCACTAATCTGAACTATCCATTTTATTGTGAATATGTTTTCAAAAGTCTGTGCCCCACCAGTGTGGTTCATAAGGTTGCCGATTACAATGATTTATTTTAAAATTATGGAGAAGAATGATCTCACTCATTATCAGGACACTCGGACGCAGATGTCCGGGAAATTACGCGAGACGTAAACATCCTTCGGCGAAACGGCCGGACGGCGGTGTGTGTTTTGAAAACTGTCGATGCACAATCTAGAATCAGAATCGGAACATGCTTTCAGTCACAAGGCCGTTGATGCAATTCCAGTGCGCTAAATAACCAACATTCTGTTCCAATGGTAATTATAAAACTTTTTGAATTAATAAAGATTCGCATTATAGAGGATGGCTTTAAATTCTCTAGTGTGTGGAATCCAATGGTCCGTATGTGTAAAAACCGCAAAAATCAAAAAAGTGTCGTTCCGCGATTTGATACTGTGAGTATTGGGTGCCGGGAACAAATGCGAGTTAATAGTGAGATTGTGACCAGTGTTAGGGGTATCGAATGCAGTAAAAGACGACGTCAGAGGATAGACCGATATGTCTGCCAATAACATCTACCCGCAATTACTTCAGTTACTCCGTGATCATGGCGCTTGCAACTGTGCCGAAATATCGGAAACTCAGAAAAAACAAGGTACATGGTAACAATCCCGTTAATATCTTTAAGTTAGTGACCATGAAAGTTTAAAACAATATAAGATTCGCATTTATTTTAATTTACCCATTTTCCCATAATTTTTGACGTTACGGACCCTTTTCAGGTTCCGGGGTCATAAGGATCAAACTTTATTAAGTTTTATGACAACAGTCAGAATTTCCCCTAACAACGCTCGGCGGTTATATTTCTCTTGCTATCTTTTTCTTTCTCTTTGAGATTGCCGCATCAGGTATTATTATTTGCAAAATGCGACGATGAGTTTTATAAATAATATAAGTGGTCAAATTAATACTTTTTGGCGACCTATGTAGTACGTATGTATGACTCAAACCATTTCTATTTCCAAATCAAACCTTTGGGAAAAAACGAAACTTTAAATATAAGGCTATTGCATCGTGCATGATTTCAACTTCTTATTAAACTCATTAATGAAACTAGTCAAACTTGAGTCAAATGATCAAAGATTTGGACTTTGATAAACCACATTTCCTATATGTCTAGATTAAAAGATGGCTTAAAAACACAATAATTCTTGTATATGCGTTCGGTCTCCCATCTTTCTTGACGACCTCCGTGGCCGAGTGGTTTGTACGCCGAGTTTCATGGTGTCGCCGACTCGAGAGGTCCCGGGTTCGAATCCCGGCGGGGGCAGATGTTTGTGTGATGAACACGAGCATTTTTACTCCAGTCACGGATGTTTAATATGTATTTCTATAAAAATATACTTATATATGTACAGTATATGTATTCTATCCGTTACCCTAGTATCCCATAACACAAGCCTTACAGTGTGCTTACTTTGGGGCTAGGCTAATTGGTGTGAGTGTTGGAAATATTTATTTATTTATTTCATAATTTTAAATATATATCAGGATTTTTTTTGAGTATTGGGTTCACTGGTAAATATTCGGAGAATGGTGCTTAAGTTTTTGTCTACATAATTATTATATAATTGCGATGCGATTAAACCCTGTACTGCTTAATAGCCTTGATTATGACAAAATAATAAATTCATTGCCTGCACATATTTTTAGAATAATCATTATATTAGTCTATTAATGGCCCCACTGCTGGGGCACAGGCTTTCTCTATGGCCATGACCCACCACGCGGGCCCATTGTGGATTGGTGGGTGCTAATGGCTGCAGATGCAGCTGGGACCAACGGTTTAACGTGTCTGCCGAAGCATGGAGAAGCTCATGATAGTAAATTTTTGTTCGGTCATCCAATGATCGACCACTGCAAAAGTTGCTTAACTTCAAAAATCTCAACTGAACACAACGCGCCAACCACTTGTGCCATCGAATAAATAGTAATATTTTCATGAAATTTGTAGTTGAAAACTGATGGAGAAAGTATAAATTGTTTCAGTAGTACCTAATCTAATCCACAAAATGTGCACTCCATTTCAATAGCTGCTATCGTAGCCACATCATGAATTTCAAACTGTTTTAACATTAACTCAACCACACCGGATAAATGTTGGTCCCTTTGATCTCACACAAAACCGCTAAACAGAGCTGTATTTGCGAATTCTGCCAAATACAATAATGATGAAATGCGATCTATTCCAATCAGGATTTTAATAAAATACTTGTAAATACATTGTTACATATACATACATCTTTCATTTGTACCTAAGAATATTATCATCAGCCTATTAATGTCCCCACTGCTGGGGTACAGGCCTTGCCTATGAATGGAAAAAGGAGATTGGGCCGTGACCCACCACGCGGGCTCAGTGCGGATTGGTGGGTGCTGACGACTGCAGATGCAGCCGGGACCAACGGCTTAACGTGCCTTCTGAAGCACGGAGGAGCTCGAGATATTAAGTTTTTGGTCAGCCATCCAATGACCGACCACTGCGAAAGTTGCTTAACGTCAACGATCGCAGCCGAACGCGCTACCCATTTGCGCCATCGAGCTCCTTCTATTAAGAATATAGTGTAGAAAATTTAGAATGTATATTCTTGTTAAAAAAATCCTCAGAATTCACGTCATAATATTGCAACAAAAACAATAATTTAGTGCAAACGTTGCCACTAGACCTGATTCTATCATGATTCTCTTAACATAAAACCAAATTAAACAACAGCCTTTTCTTTTCATTCCTTATAGACCTCGATAAGAACATACTATATCCAGTTTTAGGTTTAGATAATCATGCCATTTCAGGACTATTGATATATTATCCTTTTTCTTTGTCTGAGAAATGCCTTACGCATCCTTCAACCACCGGGGGAGCGAGAGAAAGGTATGTGGGACTCTTCCCTTCTCATTACAGCCAGCCCTTGGGCCGGGTGAAATGAGCATGGCTCTACCTAACACCCTGAACAGGGCCACTTAATAGCAGACGATACTCCTGCACCGGTCACTTACATTCTGAGGACCGTAGTCCCCCAATACACTCCGGGAGTGCGCGTATGGTCGCGGCAACCGTAGCTGACTGTCCGCGCGGACTATTGTTCCCCTTATCAACAAAGTTTAATTCCTGTCTTCCTGATTTGGTACCTGGCTTTCAAGTGTCAACGATAGATAAGCCACAACCATAGTACTAAACATGAAGAGCGCTGACGAAAATATGTCAACATTTAATCTTCTAAAGTAACCGCCGATTTGCTGTTTCGAGCATCGGATTATCTGCTCTTAAATTCTCGACATAAAGTCCCTTGTGCTTAACTGATTCAGTTAAACAGTGCCTTGTTTTTAACTGCCCTTGATGAGGTATCTTTGTTTCTGAACAACAAGCCAGGTAAGTCTAACTAGGTTATTTAATTGGGTTGAACTTGTTTTTCAGTGCCTTAATGAAGTATAGTGTTTAATAAGGTTTATTTATACTTAAAGAGGAGCTCGATGGCGCCGGTGGTTAGTGCGTTCGGCTGCGATTGTTGAAGTTAAGCAACTTTCGCAGTGGTCGGTCATTGGATGGGTGACCAAACATCTTCCATCTCGAATTCTTCCGTGCTTTGGAAGGCTCGTTATGCCGTTGGCCCCGGCTGCATCTGCAGTCGTTAGCACCCGCCAATCCGCACTGGGCCTGCGTGGTGGGTCTTGTCCCATTCTCCCTATTCCATCCATAGGGAAGGCTTGTGCTCCAGCTATTAAGACATTGATGCTGATACTCTGATCCTCAGAGTAATTCTCCTTTGGCGTTTTTCCAAACTTGTAAACAGTGTGGCAACTAGAACTTGCTATCGGTGCGACTAGGCGAGAAATTCATGACAAGTCAGTCTACTATAAATTTGAATCTTATGGACTTACTCTTGTTCTGCCTCTATATGATTATTTCACCCGATAAAAATGCCACAAATGGCAGTATTGAAAGTGATCACATCCCCCAATGTATGTTAATATAACTATGAACTATAAGATCCTGTGCTGCGTTAAGCGGGAGCACGGAGTGGACGTACGTCGCGGAAACCCGCTCCGTGCTCTGTCGCGGACAAATTCAACCCGTCGCGCGGCCTCTCGCAGCATGTGCAGCAGCACAGCAGTTACGATCGTACGGGCGAACCCTCGATTATGTATTATATTATTGATAATACTGCCTAGCCAAAAACGACGCAACCAAGAATACGAAAAGAGCAATCAAGCGTGCGACTGGAGACCCGCCACACTCAGCGCTGCTCTATGAAATGCCATTAAACAGCACGCCCAGCGGATATCCGCTCCGTGCTCCCGCTTAACGCAGCCCAGGCTCTTAAAAATAGCAAAAACCAAGAATAATAACTCAAAACAAAGAAAAACAAGAATCAAATTACTAACCAAATAGAATAACAAAGTTAATATAAAGAAAAGTTTGTCTATAGTAACTGATGGCCAGTTCTTATTTGATTCTTATTTACTTTAGTAAGCACCTACTTGAATGTACACCAAATTCCTTTTGAGGATATTATTCCTCGTACTTAAAAAAAATATATTTTCTGAAAACAGCACTTAAAGAATAGCAATTCTCAAATGAATCTTACTTTCAAAGGAAACATTTTCACAGCTAAAAGGTTGTTTTGCGTATTTTGTCTGAGAGTCGTTGAATAAAGTAAGCTGAGCGTACGCTTAATCCATAAGTTATTTGGAAATGGAATTCTCATAAATACCTTCATTAGGGACAGGCTTGTTGGAAATCAAAACAGGCGACGCATGATGGCTAATAAAGAGCGCGGAAAAGGGTGATGTTGCACTTATTATAAGTCGAAGTGGCCCAACGGCAAAAGGCTGGCGACCAAACATGTAGACACACACGATTTCAGTTATTTTAACGACAGTTTTATGACCGACTGGAGCCGCGCTGACTCAATCTCGGGATCGATTCCGCAACCAACGACACTTGACCCCCGACTTTCTATTAATTCACATAGAACTGGGAGTTCTTGCAAAAATGTGCGGAAAAAGTAGATTGTAAATAACACTAGAGCTGGGCTACATAGCTCAGCTTGATAATTACGATCAATAAGATTATGCGTATGTAATTTATTTTTAAACAAATAAATGTTAGATGTTCAAATCTAAAGAGAATGATACTAGAAAAAAATCCTCGCGGTCAAGGCAGTAGACGGGCATCGAACCGCACCTTTCGCTATCCGGGCGCATGCAATGACCATTATTATTATTTGGGCCGCGGTAGTATAATGGTCTTTGCATTCGCCCGGATAGCGAAGGATGCAGGTTCGAGCCCCGTCTGCTGCCTTGACAGCGAGGATTTTTTTCTGGTATAATTTTCTTTAGATTTAAAGATTATGCTTATTAATATTCATTGTTTTAACTGAATGTTATATTGTGTTTTAAATATATATTGTGAAACTTTGAGAAGCCTAGTATCGAATTCTATTTAATGTTCCTTTGTTCCTTACTAGCCCAGTATTAAATCTGACAGCTTCCAACATACCTATACAATGCATTCAATCAATTGATAGACTTTTAAAATATACACGGTAAATTTTCTAAGAAGAAATCCTACGTATTTATTACCGGATTGAGAAAAAAAAGAAATGCAAGAAAGAAGCCATTGATTAATATACTAGTTTAATTTTTTTAAAGTTAGAAAAATTAAACACCTTCGATTTTCTTTTAGGATCTTAACTCAAAAATTTTGAAAGTTGAAAAATTATTATGGATTGTTACATCACAATACCTACTACAAAAATAAAACGTAAAGAACAAAAGAACATTACATTTAAGATGTAACGTTCGTGTATATTTTAAAGAGAGAATTTTTAAGGAACGAAAAGAGGATTGCTGTGTGAATGTAGGTGTCACATTTTTGGGAGCAGCGGCCGTGGATTTATTATTTATTTATCTCACACGTTGCAACGTGACGGAAACCGAAACGTGGTAAAAAGTAGAGCAGTCTAAATAGTTTTTTTATCTATTTGTAAAAAAATATATATGGAAATGGGTATATGTACTTCCCTACAAGAGTTCGAAATTGTAATGTTTCCCTTCACAATACGATATTTTTTTTTAAAACACACATCTAAATGATAGTTAGCAAAGATGGACGGTATATGGATTATGAGAAATGATTACGGTAGATGATGAAAAAAATAAACCCCAGGTTACATGTACGGGAACTACCCTAAAAATTTTTTTTAAGAATTTCATTTTACCAGGATGATTGAAATACATATCTCCACGAAATTTCAGCTTTCTAGTGCTAACAGTCTCCAAGCTAAAGCGGGAACGGACAGACAGACGGACATGACGAATCTATAAGGGTTCCTTGTCAGGACTACGGAACCTTAAAAACTGAGGATTTACTTACCACTGTCCTATAATAATAAGTATAAAAACATACCCGCTTATATATATCTACAATAAAATACATGTACATAACGATAAAACACACTACAACATATACACACACAAAGACATACACACACTCACACCGGGTGGGTGTGTCCACATACACACACATACATACCTACACAAATATACATACACACACACATTCCTTATAAAAGTATAATAACTTTCACTATATAAACGTTTAGTAATTTTTAATAAAGTAAGGAGTTTTTTTTCTTATTTATTATTTGTATTGTCTTTGTTTTGTATCTGAAAATAGGGGAAGGGCGCTGAAGCCAAAATACAGAATGATTTTTGCTGAAGATGTCAATTAAAATTTAATGTAAAATTTAATTGACTAAATTCAATTATTATTATTATCTATATATTATATAAAAGTCAAAGGTGACTGACATAGTGATCTATCAACGCACAGCCCAAACCACTGGACGGATCGGGCTGAAATTTGGCATGCAGGTAGAGGTTATGACGTAGGCATCCGCTAAGAAAGGATTTTTATCAATTCTACCCCCAAGGGGATAAAATAGGGAATGAAACTTTGTCAACTTTAAACCGATCGCGCTGAGACTTTGCATGCAGGTATGAATGAATGAATGAATATTCTTCATTGCACTATTTAACAAAATATAAACAACATAAAACTCAAGGAACACAAACACAAAAGGCGGCCTTATTGCTAAGGTAGCAATCTCTACCAGGCAACCTTTGGCTAAATGGAATCATACCATGAAAAAAGAAGAAACTGCGGGCTGGTGCATTTTAAAAATAAAATAAAATAGACGTAAATATAAGAATATAAAAATAGTAAATATATAAGGAAGCTATAAAATATAATACAAAGTAACTAACAGATAAAAAGAAAAAGATCAGGCAGAGTCCAGCTTGAGGAAATATTCCTTAATTTTAATGGTAAAAGAGTCCCTCGTCTGTGCACGTTTGATATCCAGAGGTAAAGAGTTCCACAATTTTACAGCTCTTACATAGAATGACTTGGCTACGAAATCAGTGGAGTGGGGTGGGATAGCTAAGGATAGGTTATGAGAAGACCGAAGATCGCGGACAGGATTAAAAGAATGAAAAGTGAAACGCTCCTTAAGATAGAGAGGAGTGTGTGGATGAAAAAGGATAGAATAAAGGAGTGATAGGATGTGGCAGACTCTTCTACGAGAAATGGGTAGCCATTGAAGTTGGGAACGATAATGTGAGATATGGTCGTACTTACGCAGACCGAAGATGAATTGGATACATAAATTCTGCAGACGCTCGAGTTTATTAAGAAGAACAACACTAAGATCAGAGTAACACGCATCGGCGTAGTCAAGCAACGGGAGAAGAAGGGACTGTGCAAGAGAAATTTTAGTCTTGGTCGGCAACAGGTTTTTCAGGCGTTTCAGCGAGCCATACGCGCCAAATACCCTCCTACTAATTTCACCAACATGATGGCTACAAGACAAGTTATTGTCAAACAGAACACCAAGATTTTTTACCCTGTCCTGGAGTGGTATGTGCATACCGTTTAGCAAGATCGGTGGCAGAGCGCTTTTGTTGATTCTGGCATTATACCAATATACCAGTATAAGAAGAATCAAAGATGAATGTCATTGTGTATAATACAAGCCTGAGAACAAAAACTGTAGTCAACACTTCAGCTCTACACCGAAGCGAAGCGAGGGCGGGCCGCTAGTCTCCCAATAAACGCTAATATAATTTGAAACTCTTTCAGATAAGTGGTGGTATTTCTAATCCAGCAAACGCTCTTTGGATAAACATGAAGTTTGTTTATTGCTTAATAATTGTGTGTTTGTGATTCACCCAAGTCTAGAACAACTATTGTATCCACTTCCATAACACTAGGAAGCGTTATATCTCAATAACATAAGCAAGGAACTGGCAAGACGCGTATGTTTGAGACATTGACCTATATCATATTGGTCGGCTTTACGGACCAGAGGCAAGTTTGTCGCCATTAGCCAGGGTGTATATCTCTTGAATGGCCCATCGCGAACACGTTAACGACAAGCTGTGCGGACCGTGACAGAATTTTGGGACGGTGATCGGAAATCTAGATGGTCTTTAGGATTTTCCTCTTTATGATGGACACAATAAGATTCAATTTCACAAAAGAGGAGTTCAACAGTTTTATGTGTACGAATGCGATTGGTCGTTTAGTAAACAATGAAAATAATAACGGGAAACGTACAAGTTATTAAATGATAAGATTTATTTGATTACTTACTAAAAAATATTGGCGAGCAGTACAAATTGGTACAAATATGGGATTTAACCACTTAAAACAAGTATTGTTGCAGAAATAATATTCAAATGTAGAATATATTGATATTAATATATTTGACGACCTCAGTGGCCGAATGATATGTATGCCGGGTTTCATGGTGTTACTTACTGTAGAGGTCCCGGGTTCGAATCCCGATGGGGGCATATGTTTGTGTGATGAATACGAGCATTTGTACTCCAGTCATGGATGTTTAATATGTATTTCTATATAAATATACTTGTATGTGTATCAGTATCTGTATTCTATCCGTTACCTTGTTATCCCATAACACAAGCCTACAGTGCTTACTTTGGTGCTAATTGGTGTGTTAGAAATATTTATTTATATATTTTATTTTTATTTATTAAACGCTCAATTACTTACTTCATCGTTAACCTACGGACAATACGGTATGGTCACAATTTTTTTCCCAGTATTATGATTGGCTGTATACATGTACTTTGTCGGTAATATTAATACAGTGTGTTCAACACACCGTTAATGTAGCCTAGAAAAAAAAATGAAATACAAAACTTAACTGCGGCATTTGCTTTGCTTAGAAATCATCTTATATAAGTAGATTCATTGTTCTATTCGTTCGAACATTGAAGTTTAAATACGCCATAAATTCAGAAAATCTTTAAATTTAACATCGATAATGGCACTATATAAATATTCATATTAAATTTAATTAAATGCAAGCCTGCGTGCTCTTATTGGTCAAATTTTTTTAACCGAGTTGGTTCTCAGTTCGGCTACTACATGTATATTTTTGTTATGCCAATAATTTTGATGATTTCTTGTTGATATATGAAAAAGTGACAAAGCTGCATATCGTAGTTATCAAATCAGCTATGTGCACTTTTTGGAAATTTCGACATTTCCATCATTATAACTAGTATACCGTAGTATATTAACCGATTATCGAATACAAAAACTGCTATGCTAACCTTTAGCATTATGTCGGTGAACAGAGGTTGCTTAAAGAATATGCTATGAGATTAAAATATTGTTAGATATTAATTGATATATTTTTTATTTTTATTTTTTGCACATACTTATACTTAGCAGGTAATAGTTTGACAACGACGATAAGCCTGATGATAAGCGTATATCTATAATTAGACTCTCTTGATTATGAGGATGCGTATACCTATAATTAGACTCTCTCGATGGCGCGGGTGGTTAGCGTGTTCGGCTGCGATCGTTGAAGTTAAGCAACTTTCGTAATGATGTTGGTCATTGGATGGGTGACCAAAAATCTTCTATCTCGAGTTCCTCCGTGCTTCGGAAGGCACATTAAGCCGTTGGTCTCAGTTGCATCTGCAGTCGTAATCACCTGCCAATCCGCACTGGGCCCGCGTGATGGGTCATGGCCTAATCTCCCTATTCCAGCGATAGGGAAGGCCTGTGCCCCCAGCCCCCAGGGGACATTTATAGGCTAATGATATATATAATTAGACACTTGCGATACCAGAGTATCATTCACGCTATGCTTAACGCAATCCTAACCTCAACCTATCCTCGTTGAGATGAAACCTTGATCACCGATAGAAGCACAACATCACCAAAAAGTAGTGCTATTTCACTGCGGCTTTGTAGAGTTGGAGGTTACTATGCAAAACGGGCGCTCCAATTTAAGTGAAAATATTCGCACAAACATGAGCGGTTGATTTATTTTCTGTTACGACCACATACTACGAGAAATATTCTATTAACAGTAGGTACACATAAATAAGAAACCCAATATCGTAACCATCGAATATCCTCGGAGCGGCTTTTTGAAGAATTGATGTTGGATATCAGCTTTCCGTAAAAAGTCGACCAGTGTTAATGTAACGGTAATCCAGAGGTCTCCGGAGATTGCGTATTTTTTTCATTTTTGGGATGATAAACGGATTCTATTATGAATCTGATTAAATATGCAAGAACCTACCAATTGTTCAATATTGGAAAAATATCGACATTCATTGAATTTAAAAGTCTAATTTCTTTTTTTTTGAGGAATTTCATTTGCCCGTCGTCCGGAAAAAAACTGTTGTAACAAAAGAGTTATTGTTTTCAACTTCCAAAAAAAACATTCTCAGTGAACAATGTTGTATGTGTAGTGTAGGCTGATTTGAAAAATCGAATTTTCACGAAAATTCCAGGGGTTTTGCAAAAACACTGATAATTAGACAATGGCGATGACAATGCTCAAACTAACTGAAAAAATAGGATATTTAAGAAAACGCGCGGATTTTCGCAAAAATTTTATTTAAGTAAAACAACTTTTGGAAGAAGTGATCACTTATGTTTGAAGCAATTTGCATAATAATTCTAGAAGCTCAATGGTGTATATAATAGATGCGTGATTTATCTTTGATCGCGAATGTAAGCAGCTTTTGCGGAGACTTGTCAGGTCACTGAATGAATAACGAAAATATAAATAATAATCCTAGCTCCTCCGTGCTTCGAAAGGCATTTGTTTATTTAACTGTTAAACATAGTTTCTACAGCAACAGTATACACTATCCGATTACCAAGATTTGCAATTAATGTAATAAAATTTTGAGTACAGTACCAAGCCAGAATTGTCATTTTCAGGCAGGGGTTATTTTCCTTTCCTTATATTAAATGCACGATTAATCTCATATTTATATAATTTATTATTTTTTATTTATATGTATTTATGTATAAATACTTAATTATATTTACATGTATTTTTATGTTAATGTTAAATTGGCTTTCCTTGAGCACATAGGTACATATTCAGATGGATTCGATGTTACAAAGTAGATGATCCTAATTGGCCTTCAAAATTTTAAAAATATTTTTTTCATGTAGACATTTATTCCGCCCCTCAACCAAGAACATCGAAAAGCAGTTTATCAACATACTGTCAGCATATACCCCATTGTATTTTAAGGGGTAGGGAATATCGTAGTAAGCGAAATTTCCGATCGAATAACTAATAGTATAAAAAACCTCTACATTAAACTGGTAAAATCATTGAAAAAGATTTCACATTTAATTCATATTTAATTAACATTAATTTAACAAATTTTGGAATCGACCGCTGCCGACAAAACATGTTATTGTTAGCAGGAAATTTACTATCGCTGTCTGTTTTAAGATAAATAAACGCAATTTATTCACGTAAGAAAATATGGAAACAACTCCATTAATACATTTCACGAATTTATTCAAAAAATTAAATATCAAAAACGCGGTAAAATTTCTAGGCCAATTTTTGCATAACAAGAAATATTTAATTAAGGGTAATTCAATTCATTTCAAGTTTTATGTTCAGTCGTAACCACGTGCGTGGAATTGTTATGATGTGATAAAACCATTTACAGTGTCTCGATTGGCCGTCCATAAGTCCGTAAATTTAAACATGACACACAATGTTTAACAAATTAACTGGTAGGAACCAAGCAGTACTTCACTTCATTGTGATAAAAAATATTCTGCGATTCTTTGCATGCGATATTAAAAAAAAAAAGAGTGTGCTTATGACCACACGACTGACGTGAAACTCCTCTAGCTCCATCTAACAACATTTGTATGTATGTATGTACAATATATATATAAATGTATGTACATATAAATATTTCATTTACTAGCTATAAGAGAAAGAAAGAAAGATAATGTGTGCACGCACTGCTTTCTCTTACTTATATCACCACTCAACTCCCGTTCGCCTCGCCCGAACACACTTTTCGTAACGCATAACGCATTCGCCAGCTTACCCCTCAAGTGAAGCGTACGTAAAGAAGTTTCACTTTAATATCACTCTCACCGTTGCCTGCCCTGACCCTATCTCCTACCTCGTCGAGTCCTGGACTAAATCACCGATAGAGACACAATACCACCAATAGGTTCTTTATTTTTTACTTCTGTAAGGTAAAGGTTGCTTCCCCAGATGGACGCTCCAATTTAAGCGGAGAATCCGCTATGCCCTACATGTCTTAGTCATGTCTTGTTCGATGAATGATAAATGCAAGTCAGCACAAATCGCTTAACCTCCACGATTTCGTTGATCTCAAATTATTCGAATTGACGTTCCGTCGGATCTGCCTTCTGTAAGGATGTTACGAGACTTCGACTCCGAATCCGATATGAGGAGCACCCGATTTAATTTCCGTAAGCGGATCTGATTTTGAGATTGAGATTTGAATGAAGATATTAATCAAATATTTTCCCTAAAGGAAAATTATTTCATTTTAATAAATGTGAAGTTAATCTTGACCGCTAGATGATAAATTAACAGTGTAATTTACAAACGTATATGTAAAATGTTTTAAATGTATTTTTCGAGCACTGATCCACAATTGGATATAAAAAATAGGCACCTTAATAAACCGTTATACCAAATGAAATAATAAGACTATAAGTACTTGTATTCCGTGTACTGTTTGTAAGCTTCGTGTGTCACCTTTGAGCACACGTGTCGTGGTTTACAAAGGAAATTTTACCTTTCACTACATAATTACTTTTACATTTTCATTAGCGGCAAAATAGTTGGTATTCATGTTCTGCAATTCTGCGCGCCCACATACAAAAAAAGAAGAATAGTTCTCGTCGATTCAATTAGCAACACGTGGCCCACTTACAACACGGGAGGCGGCAGGGAAAATAAAATATTCCCTTTGTTCTATAAAGTTTAATATTCCGCGGTATTTGGGTTTGCGCCCCGCTTTACTCCATTGTTGTGGCGGATGTAGACTGTAATGTGAACGCATGGCAATGTACCGAATAACACCGGAACAATGTACGTAAACAGAACGAGTATTTTGCTATCTCATGAGCTTGTTTTAAAAAGAAACACCATTTTCTTCTTAGCCTGAATGAAAATTACATTCAATAATCTTTCGCTTTCTCTCTAAGGAATAAAGCTTTCAATCGTAATGGGTTTGAATCACCTTTAAGTAGGTAGTGTATAGAAAGCTCAGCATAATGTAAAAACAATTTTTTATAATTATAAAATACCTAAATATTATTTCATCTACATAGAACTGCTACTTTGTTATATCGTAAGAAGTTTGTACTAGGAAAAAAATATAATTTTCGTACCACTTGCTCAAAAAAGTGATATTCTATGCCACAAAAAGCAAACATAGCAGTAGTCATTTTTAATCTGTTAAAAACAGGGAAAGAAAATTGTACTGAATTTCATTCATCCTCTAGGTGGGAAAATGTGATTTAAAGGACAATGGGCAAAAATGTATGGACGCTGCACCCACGTCCGCCACGGCTTAAACTACATTTGTTTGAAAGGCATTATAGTCAAGATCAACTGTGCCAAAGCGCATCAAATTCCATCCCGGGGGTCTTTAGTTATTTTTAGTTAAATATGTACAAGTACTACAACGAACGAACATTAATGAAACAAGAGAATTATTTAGTTAGTTGTTTGACTCTACATAGGGTGCTCAGGAATTATGGGAGTACTTCACAAGGTGCAAGGGTGCCCTCTTATGTTATTTTGCCGCGCTAGAATAAATCCAAAAATCTTCGCATGGGTTGGGTTTTTTTTATACATTCTGTTCGTTATAGTAAATTGTCTTCTATGAGAAACGGAGCGACCACAGATTACACAAACTTGTCCACGTTTGGGAGAGACATGATTTCAGTTCATCCATACTAATTGACAAAACCGATAATCGTGTTCCAATATCCAAAGCGTGTTAGATAAAAATCAATCGAGTAGCAAGGAGCGCACAATCACAACGAAGTAAGACGAGTCCAATATTTGCAACTGCAAGTCCTTCATCATCCGTAAACCGTTTTGAAATGTCTCAGTAAGAGCAAGCGCAGGATGGTCGGCAGGCTTTGTCGTTTATCTGGTTGTATAGTACGATATGGCATATTATTATGATTACTAATAATATAAAATGAAGGTACTATAAAATGAATTCATTCAGCTACTTAAATATGCCCATGTGTCATATCTATTGACTACCAGGATATTTTTCACGGTGTCATATCTTTTGACTCCCTGGATATTTATTTTCGGTGTCATAATATAAAAGGCTAGTTTTTCATAGATATCGATTCATACTAATTACATTGTTGGCGGAGCTGGGTGCGTTTTGCCCATTGTCCTTTGGAATATTTACCGAAATTTATACTGAACTATATCTGTGTTTACACCATTTAGTTTGAATATAAAGTATTATACATCTTTTTGAAAAAGGAATACGCATTAATTTGCAGTTATGATTATTAAATAAAATTACGAAAACCGACGAGGCCGTATTTAATTGAACCAATGTTTCGAATGTTAACTTTTACTTTTAATTGTCATTATTTTTAATAAACGCTTATCTCATATTATTATTGTGTTAACTTAAATCCCTTGCTTCACTCAGGACTCGTCTCACTCGTTTTTAACGCCCTCGCTACGCTCGGGAGTAAACCTCGAGTCCTTCGTTAAGCTCGCGATTTATATCGTCACCCGCGACAGAAGACACTGCTTTATCCCCTTGGTTAACAATCTACTATTTTGATATAATTATATTTATAAATTAATAAATTATTATTAGTACACAAAATTTTGTACACTGAACTTCCTAACTTAAAGTCTGCGAGTTACAAATCGTGTTGCCCAAAATAAATTTGTTTTATTTTGTTAATTTATAAGACGCGCAACTTCATCGGCGTGAAGTAGCTAGGTAAGTGCTTTCTCATACAAATTTTCATTCCCTGTTTCTCACCTTAAAGTTTCATTTTAAACTTTTTTCCACCAGTTTCTTACCCTTTAAGTTTTCAAGAGATGTAGGGCTCAGCGGATCGCCCGCTCGAATTGGAGCACCCGTCTGGGGAAGCAATGTCCTCTTTACAGAACACCACAGTAAAATAACACTAACTTTTGATGGTGTTGTGTTCCTGCTGGTGAGTTGGGTTCCAGGGCTCAGGAGTTCAGGCTGGCAAGGTGAGGATGGCTGAAGCGGCACACTTTCTGCCGCATCATCTATCTTCGCAACTGGACTGCACTTATACTTAACACCTGGTGGGGTGGGGTAATTTGTTACGCTTTGGTTTTTGGTTGTTGTGGTTTTGCCTATTTGGTTTTACTACCTCCATTCCCAAATTAATGAGCATTGGTATGGCGATTAAGCCATGAAATCCCAGCAGACTGATATAATTTTGCCTTTGTAAATAAAATACTTAATATATCAAACAATCTTTGACTTTTTCAAATACATACTGTTTATTTCGCCGTTTTGAAATAACGTACAGGTTTCATTACCCATGTTTATTTGTATCATTATACAAACTGCCTCCCAAAAGATGGTATGAAGCGAAACCTTTTGTAACTGCTCACCCATACGAGGCAATTAACTAAGGGTTACTAAGCGTCTGAATAAATACGGACACAGTTAGACTTTTGACTTGCTTCGCCGGTCAAAATATTTTTTTTAATATTGATCAAAATTATGTGGTTTGCACGCCAGGTTTCAAGATGTCACCTACTCGAGAGGTCCTGGTTTCGACTCCCGATGGAAGCAAATGTTTGTGTGATGAATACGAGTATTTGTACTCCAGTCCTGGATGTTTAATATGTATTTCTATATAAATATACTTATATGTATATGTATGTATCAGTATATATATTCTATCCGTTACCCTAGTATCCTATATCACAAGCCAACAGTGCTTACTTTGGGGCTAGGCTAATTGGTGTGAGTGTTGGAAATATTTATTTACCTTGGTCATTAAAACTCGGGAGATCGTGACCGATCAATATCGGCTCCGCCTGTTTTATTTATTAAATATTTGGTGCTTCTCCAACGAGGAGATTGATTTGTGTTTGGAAAGTGTAGTGAATAGTTATATATGTGATAACGAAAGGTCGAAATCCGACTAGTTTTATTTGTGAATATAAAGCTCGGGTATTGTGCGCTGGTGGAGAAGATCTGCAAACGAACCGTCGTTTCTCCCCTCTTCCACTCCTCCTCTTTAACCTTTTCCCCCACGACAGACGCCCGCCAAGGTGCCAGTCAAGGTCGGCAAGCCCCAGGAGGAGCGCAGTATATTTAAGTCCCGTTTTGTAATATAAGTTGTACTGTTAAGTTATTGTTATTGAAGTTATACTTCTTTAGGCGCGTTATGAAAAAATGATGAGAGTGAAATTTTAACTGCAACACAAAAAATTAACAGCATGAAGTTGGTCGCTAAAACTTCATGCTGTTACTTTTGTGTTTACCGCACATTAAGAAAATCTACCAACAAAATAGAAATAGAATCTCTATTTAGTGGGTGCTAACGACTGCATTGTGAAGGCCTATCAAAAGTATTTATTAATCTGGAACAAGGGAACCAAAACGCGATTCAGGAGACTACAGCGCCATCTCTTGACCATTGGTGTAGTAGAACCAAAAACCACATCTTTATTTTTTGTAACAAAGTAACAAAAAGTATTTATTAATCTGGAACAACGGAACCAAAGCGCGATTCAGGAGACTACAGCGCCATCTCTTGACCATTGGTGTAGTAGAACCAAAAACCACATCTTTATTTTTTGTAATAAAGTAACAGTTATAGGTATTCATATTTATAATATTTATCCACATGTTTCTAGTTTGTATACTCGGAATACGTGTTTGAGTTTCATACAAGTGCAAATCACATATGTTCTAATAAATTATATTCAGTAGCGATTTTAATTGAATATTTTGATTATTTAATTATTTTTTCAAATTAAAACTGAACTTTATTGACTGTGTGCTTTTCCAGACTTTTTATTAATTTATTGTAATTAATTATTTGCATGCAATTAAAAACTAATTTTAAACGATGCCAAAGAAGGATAACTTCTCACGCGCCTACATAAGTACACGCACCCATTTTTTTTATGTGTCATTGTGGCATTGCATTCGAAGCTGTGAAATAGCAGTAAAAGTGTTAGGGCTACTCTGGCCGTAACAGAAGGCATGTTAAGCTGTTAGTCCCGGCTGTATTTGCAGTCATTAGCACCAACCAAACCGCCCTCGGTTCGCGGCGTGGGTCTCGACCCTATCTCCCCAATTCATCCTTCATTTTCATGATAGGACACAGGCGTTCCATGAGCTGATGATGATAATTTATTCACATATATGCACATATTTTTATACAACTTCTTTTTGACTTTTTGAAGTGAAAACTTCTTTAGCGGCGTTGTACACTTTTTTTATATGGATAAAAAATGTTAAACTCGCCTCAGGACAAGTGGCCTGATCGCGTTAGGACACGTGACCTAATTCGTAATACGAAAACAATAAAATTGGAAAGGTTGTTGACTTTCAATATATTGGACAAACCATAGTAATATTTTATTTTATCGTATTATAATAATAAGTCTCTAATTAGGACGTCCAGGTGGCAGCTTTATTGCGAAGAAAATGCATTTTTTTTACAATAGATGTGCGCTTAAATGTGATTCATGTAAGTTGATTTTTCTGAGAGATAAACTTTTTAATGTAATATAAATTGCCATGTTTGTGTGCGATAGCGCAATAAATAAATATTGTATTCTACCACATAAATGATAGTACTTTTATACTGATAATTAAAGCAATTCGTGCAAAATCATTCCCTAATCATTCCAAAATATCAAAAATACACAACGTTAATATTCAAGTTTTCACTTCTGCCGGCACTCCCGGAGTGCAACACGTAATTTTTTTCTTACTCAAGAATTACTCCATCCCAACTGATGTTAAGTGTAAGTCGAGTTCAGTCGCGAAGATAGATGATGCGGCAGAAGGTGTGCCGCTCCAACCATCCTTACCTAGCCGACCTGAACCCAAGGCTCTAACTCACGGAGCCCTGGATCATTACTCAGCAGCAGAAACACAACACCACCAAAAGGTAGTGTTATTTTACTGTTGTCTTCTGTAAGGTGTAGGTTTGCTTCCCCAGACAGGAGCTCCACTTCGAGCGGAAAATACGCTATGCGTTACCTATCTTTTATACTTAAATATGTTTAAGTCAAATGAGAAAAACTGACTCCGACAGAGATATTGATATTTTGATTTACACACACACACATAAAAACATATCCACCCAAATGCATAGATTAAACTCAAACTCATTTATCTAGTCTAGGCTGTTGCAAGCTCTTGTGAAAGTCAAACGCTACACCATCGGTTCGTAAATCTACGGTCAAGGTCTCCCACTTTGTACTGAGAAGAACCGGCAAGAAACTCAGCAAGAGCTATTTTTTCTCCCTGTTTTGTTTCATTATAGTGTCGTCAATTGAAAAATGACATCAAAAATTTAAAACATGTTTTGATGTCAACTTTCATCACATTAATATTATTAGTTAAGATTAGTCTGTCCACCTCTTTAGTTGGGGCTTGGCAACACTACATCGACCTATGATGAGACGTTGACTTCGACCGCCCCGTAATCAATCAAACACGCAAAACTTTCTACAGCTTCAATCTGTGTAGGTTGTAGGTTCTCTTTGATATGGTCGGCTTCAATTACAGAGAACTGATAGAATGATACAAACTGTTCCCTGTACTTTCATTTTCCCGACCACATTAAATCCAAGAGGAAAATGATTTTAGTAGTATACGTTTATATTTAATGTTTGACTATTATTAATAACTAGCGGCCCCGACTTCGTGCACGTTAGCTTAATTTTATTTTTTAATCCCTCAAGAACTTAACATTTTTCCGAGATAAAAAGGATCCTATGTCTCAATCCAGGTCATAAACTATATGCGTACCAACAATTCCCACATTCTGTAATGTATAAATATAAAGTATACTGGAAAGATTACGTATAAATTTAGAACATAATATCCAATAGTCATTTTACGATTTAACCGCAGGAAAATAATTTTTGGATTATATTTATTTTATTGCTCTGGCAACACTGAAGTGTTCAGATGTTCTTTTGCATCATCTGCAATTTAATTTGTTGATTTATTCACAACATATTTCATAAAAAGAGAATACATTTCAATCAAGTTAAACGTCAAATGCAGTGCAGTTATTTCTGAATTGATTACTTTATGTTTACAAGAACATTGGAAACAACGTTCCTACTTACCAAACGGATATGAATAACCAAACAACAATTTTGAAGTATAATTTGTCCCAAGAGTGAATTAAGCAATTTATTTTGAGCAACATCGAGCGGATTGTATGAGAACTCATCTTATAGCAATCCTACTTTATTTTATTTAATATTAAATAAAATACCAAAGCTTTCCAAATAACAAACTCTTCTTCTTCTTCTTTTTAGAAAGTGCACAAACTCTGTGCAAAGAGTGTTGTCAAACACCTGTCATATATCAAAGAAATCCGTTTTGCAAACACTAGTTAGTTGAAGTACGTTCGGAAACTGTGACTTATACATACAGTAAACATATTGAAATAATGAAAAATCTTTTTTCCTGCGATTATTTTACTACGATGATTATTGTAATAAACTAATAATTAAATTAGCTTTATTTTGACGTATATGTCATCTCTATACATGATCAGGTCAAAAATGGGCATTGTTCTTTCATCCAAACACGTTTCATCCAAATCCAAAACCTACTGGTGTAGCGTGATTTAGTAACAAAATACGAGTATACAAACATACAAACTTATACATTTATTATATTAGTAGGATAATATTATTTATTTTAGAATTTTCACTCCATAAATGAAAGGTATTCCATTATGTTATTAGACATTGTCAAATGTTAAGATTTTATTAAAATGCCATTAACCAATTTTGATGATGATTGAGTCATTCGTCAATGTAACCAAAACAAATAAAGGAAGACCTTGTTCTTGCAACTGTAATTATTAAAAGAACCGGCCAAGTGCGTGTCATGCCACGTAAAGTGTATGGTTCCGTAGTTACCTGTAGTTACCACAATATATTTGAGCAGGAGTCTTTATTTTCCATATCGGAAATAAGAAAAACCTATTAAAATTAATCTATGTATCTCAGCTAAAAAACCTAAATCTAAGTCAAACTGCGCCTCAAACTCAAAATCAATTCGATTTTTTTAAATTACGAATGATAAACATCGATTATTTTGTTTCCTTCCAGGCGGCTACAGCCGACTTCAATATTTTGAATTCAAGTTTAAGGTGTTATAACAATACGCTTCACAGCTTATTTAATACTAGATTTTATTCGCGACTTCGTACGCGTGGAATTAATGATTTGAGTAGCTTAGTCTTTTATCAATCTTATTTTTTATCAGCCTGTATACGGTTTTGAATCAACTTTTAAATTTATTAACACAAAGAATAATATTTTTCATACAACATTTCACCCCCCTTTCCTCCCTTAGTGTTAAATTTTAGAAAACCCTGATACATATTATTCTATATTTCTGTTCTTCAGCAAAAATTTCAAGTTTCGAGTTAATCGAAAAGCAAGTTAAAATTTATCCACATAAAAACATCGATGCCATCCCGATCCCCTTTCAGGAGGTAGTTAAGGAAAGGGTGAATTTTGAAAAATACTTTCTAAGTACACCTCTCTTCCTCATAAGAAACCTAAGAGTCTCTAGACCCATCATTTGTGCATTGAAATGACAGACAGTCTTCTCTTTTACAGTTAAAGTATCTAAACTTATTATTGTTTATGATTTGTTTTAACTATTTCAGCCATCAGATTTATTTTTGTCTAGGCAAATTTAAGGTTATAACAAGTTTACTACAAGCTTAAAATCCCCTGTTGCCTCAACGTATTTGAAACAATAAATCCATAAATTTTTACAAATTACAAAACATGAGACTTATGTGTTATAATTAGCTTTAATTACCGCTTACCTCAGTAAATAATTAATACGGGTGGGTAGGTAAATGTTAATTGAATTCCTTACTCTTACGGTTAGCACAATTTAGGTACCGTCCTCATCTCAATTCTACGTTGATACTAATGTATTCAACGTAAACGTGACATTAATAATAAATGAAGCTCTCTTAGCCCCAACCATTGTCTTCTTAATAAATAATATACATATATAGAAAATTCTTACTTTTTTTATAACACACAAATATGAAATATAAATAATGATTATTATTTAGTAACATTCGTTTATATTATTGTTACCACATTATTTATTGCTGAATATTTAAGTATAATTATTTATTTTATTTTTACTTCATAATTGCAGCGTGTGAATGTGTTTTTTTTTATGCTTAATAGGCAAGGCGTTTGACCACAATCTCGCCTGATGGAAAGCGATGATGAGGCCTAGGTTGGTACACGCCTGCCTAGAAGATATTATTATATATATTTTTATATATTATTTTTATTGCTTGTTTTGCATTTACGTGCTTCAGATGCTCAATACTAAGGCTCGTGTGACTTTCAAGTAACCATGTTTTTAGTTTTTAATTGCAACTTCCTTGCAGAGAATCTAACAGGGAGGTTTTCGAGGTGTCCCTCCACACTGAGCATCTGCTGCACATTATCAACCGGTGACCCAACTCTCGAATGACACTGTAATGCATAAACAATACCTAACTAAGGTATCTGCACTCCATCACTATGAAAACATTATTTATACAAAAATCTCGCACTCCTCCGAGCGCAAAACGTGCTCAAAAGTGGGTACAAAGTTTTTCCTCCACGTCTTAAAATAATGATGATGACAAGAAGGGAGATAAGATTGCAGCACGTGAAGACTACTTGTCTTTGCATAGTACGCTGCAAAGTAGTCGTAATTTTATGGCAGGCTAGGGGACTTTAGATATAGTGAGTCCAGCTTAGAAGATGGACATCAACATTAAATTTTTTATTAAGACTTTCCCAAAGAAGAGTCTTTTTCCATTTGTATTAATCGGTAGTAAATAACGTAGCAAGAAAACACACGTCTGAGAAAACTATAAACAAAAACTAAAGAAGTGATAAAAAGTATCAGACTATCTTCATTTTATAAAAAATAAAGTTAATCGCAACTTTGATCAAAAATTTGCAAATCGTTAGCATTGTGTTTCTTGTTTGATTACACAGTAAGTTGACAATGCTTTATCGTTATGAGGTTATGAAATGCACTTTCTGTAGGTATGACTTTGATAGTTGTAATTTCTATACTTATTGAGAAAATCGAATCAGAGTTCCAAGGTACTAGCGGGTGTTACATTGTGCAACCCACTAGAGAAACGGCATCAATCTGTGTATTTATGCATTTAACATAATTACTAATTACCTAATTATCGATTATAACAGAAGAATACACCCTAAAGAGAACACAATAAAACATTTACAAGAGTACTGATTAGAATCAATACGAATCTTGCCAAGGGACTGAAACTTGGAATTAATTTCGAGGGACAGACATTGAAACTGTAATTTAATATTTATTTTGCGAAGATAGAGTACGGTTTGAGGTCACGATCAATGCGCGATTGGTAATTTGATCTCGCAAGCGTCTTTAGCCTACGGTTGTTGTCCAGGCTATTTTATATATAAATACACTAGCTGACTCGGCGAACTTCATACCGCCCAAAAATAATAATTTGCAATGAAATAGTATTGCGACTGTAAATTGATATGTAAGCTATCCTAATTTTAAAGCTGGATCAAACTGCACACGGTGTGCAAATTTCATTATAATCAGTTAAGACAAACAACATGACGCGTATATATATTATAAGATAAGATTATTTATTAATTTAAGAGGGGTGAAGTTTAGCGACGGACTGAAACTATTTGCAGGCTTTCTATAAAAACCCCTCTAAAACAAGTAATAGACGCCATTATAAAGACGTAAAGAATACAAAACATCTACGTAAAAATTCACGCTTCATAGATGTAAAAGCTGTTGTACTGTATTTAAGAACGTTCAAGCGAGACAGCTTTTGTATCTAAAGATAACTTTTAACTGTACCTGAATATTCCTAGATCTTCTACAAGATTTTTATAACAATGGTCCCGCTTCTGCTCGGAATACCTGCCCGCAACACGAGCAACTGTAATCAGCCTGCCTTCCACTAATTAATGCAAGCGAAATCCACCATGTAATCATAGATGAGAACGTAATCGCCACAGAGTTGCGGCCTACAATTTTACTATCAGCACGCGATATGGTGAATTAACACCATGCTGTAGGGAAAGTTTTATAGGCAGGTAACGCCAAAGGATATAACGCTTAACCAGCCTATTTGCAGTAAGAGTCTATAGCGTATGAGTGGTATTAGGTAGCGGCAAACTTCTAGAGCAAAGCCAGAGTCAAATAAACTTGCGCAGTAGACATTTTTGTATATAAAATTTGCTACTACACAGGCTGCCATGTCTATGGTCGTTGCTCAAGAAGTTTGCTGGAGGTACTCTTGGTACTGCAAGTGTCCATGGGCGGCCGTGACTTCTTTCCACCAGGTGGACTATCAGCTCGTTTACCTGCATAAACAAAAAAAAAGATAATTATGGTCAACTAAAAAAGGCAAAAGTCTCCTAAATTCAAATATTGTTATTTTTACTATTTTTTTAAGTCGTAAAAAGAGCGAATAACGTACTCATGATACTAATGTAGGCTCTTTATTAATGAGCGTATTCAGAGCCTACATTAGTACGCTCTTTATTGAAGAGCGTGTTCAGAGCTTTCATTAGTACGCTCTTTATTGAAGAGCGTGTTCTGAGCCTACATTAGTATCATGAGTACATTATTCGCTCTTTTTATGACTTTAAAAAAAATAGTAAAAATAACAATATTTGAATTTATGAAATTTTTGCCTTTTTTAGTTGACCATAATTATCTTTTTTTTTGTTTATTACTACTTTAAAAAAAAGGCATAAAAAGAGCGTATTGTAAAGAGCGTATATGCACTCATGATACTAATGATGATGTAGGCTCTGAACACGCTCTTAAATAAATTAGACTTTTATGTAAAGTAGGATACAAAAATAAACGGATATGGTTACATTGGATATTACCATAATATTCAAATGTTTATGTTTGCATATTTGTTATACGTTGCTATACGTTGATGGGAAGATGACTTCAAATTAATTATTAACACTTAGAAATGCAAAGTTGCGTAAGGTATAATAGTAGGTTCCTATTAACATAAACCCTGAAAGGCTACAACGTTGCTGTTGAACCGGAGTGATAAAATTTTGTGTCTGTATCTTTTTTCGTTTATAACGCAGCACCTTGACTTTTCATGTATTCTCATAACTCGACAATAGCCCTCGAAAATGCAAATAGAGAGATTCTTCGCGAGTGCCTATCCCGAGATATACACGGAACCCGGTGTTTTTTTGTTTCCATTATATTTATTAGTAACTTTTCTTTAGATATGTATATTTTTAACCTACAATTAAATTAAAGGGAGCTTAGATTAAAGAACAATGTCTGCACCCTAATCTGAGAAAAGAAGGGACTATTTCTCGATCCATTAAACTCGGGTTGCCCACTCATTGATCCCGAGTCAACGACGCACTACTGATTGGCACAAGTTGATGGTAAACCAAAAGTTGAAATTGGAACAATGTTGAATTGGTGTCAAGGGGTCCTTTATCCCCCGCATTCATCGCATAGTAACTTTTAGTTATGATAAAGGAATACTCTATAGGTATAGGCATAAAAATGAATCCCTATTTCCCTCGGTCACACCATATAATTAGACTTGAGAAAGACGTTCGGCTGTGATCGTTGAACTTAAGCAACTTTCGCAGTGGTCGGTCATTGGATGTGTGACCAAAAATTACTATCTCGAGCTCCTCCGTGCTTCGGAAGGCACGTTAAGCCGTTGGTCCCGGCTGCATATGCAATCGTTAGCACCCACCAATCTGCACTGGGCCCGAGTGATGTGTCCTGGCCCAATCTCCCTATTCAATTAATAGGGAAGGCCTGTGCCCCAGCACTGGAGACATTAATAGGCTGATGATGATGATGATGATGATGAGAAAGACTTTACGGATTTTGACCATTCTTTTTTTTTAAGTTTTCTTAGGCTTTGTAGAAGGTTCAGACAGGAAAGAAATAAGTGGCGCAGAAAATTAGAAAAATTAAGAAAACGGAACTGGCAGAACTACCCGATAGGAGGCACTGCAGTCGAGATTTAAGTTTTTTTTTTGTATTTTCGTAGGGTAGAACAAGGTCTGTCGGGTTCGCTAGTAATAAGTGCATTCCGAACAATTCTCATTATTTAGTTTAAGTTAAGTTCAGGTGAGTTGGTATAGGCAAGACTATGATGTAAGATAGCTTTTTTCTATATAAAACCCACTTTACCTGTTAATAATTGTAAAAAAAAGAGCTCGATGATAGAAACCAATGCGTTAGGCATGCGATCATAGAAGTTAAGCAACTTTTATAATGGCCGGTCACAGAGTCAACAAATATTTATTAACGACACGCAAATCAGTAGGTCGTGACGAACCAATATCGAATTCAAATCAATAGTTGAATTCGATCTCGATACGCGTCAAATGTCAAGAAGTTTTGTATGAAAATTTTAACAGTGCCATAACGGACGTAATGAGATTAAAAGTCTTCCTTACAAAACTTCTTGACATTTGACGCATATCGAGATCGAATTCGATATTAGTTCGTGCCAAGGGTACTGTAGTCATGAGCATCCGCATGGAGCCCACTTGCTGAATCATTAGTCCAAATATATATTTTTAGGGATAATAATATGCTTATGATGATGATGAGTACCGATAGAAAGATAGTTGATACAGTAGAATAAAATTGCCACCATCCCAATCAAAAAAATATAATTGACGAACCATTAAAGTTTTGGGAATATGTTAAAGATAAGAAAAAAGACAGACGATTTATAGACTCATTTACACATAATGGGGAGGTATTTTCTGGTCAAGAGGCTGTTGAAGCGTTTGCTCGGTATTTTGGTACAGTGTTTCTGGATGAAATGCCACGTTTAGATACAGACGAAGCTGCACGAAAAGCTCGACCAATAGCCGGTGCGAAGTTAATATCTATCTCGACCATAGATAAAGAAGACCTAGATAAAGCCGTAAAGCGCCTTAAGTCTCGATCATCAGGTGGACCTGATGGTATCCCGATATTCCTGGTCAAAGATTGCATTTCAATCTTCAGAATCCCGTTGTTGTATATGTACAATCTCTCACTAAGTCAGGCTAAATATCCAGATTTATGGAAGCTGTCTAGGGTGACACCAATTCTAAAAGGGGAACCCGGTTCTAATATTGCAGCCTATAGACCAATAGCCGTACTATCCGTTTTTGCCAAACTATTCGAGGCAATAATTAATCATCATATAAGTCGGCAGATAGGTGATCAATTACACGAGTGTCAGCACGGCTTTCGAAAAGGGCGATCGACTACCACTAATTTGATACCCCTGGTAGATTACGTCTCTGCGGAAATGGACGCTGGGCGGCAAGTTGATGCGGCCTATTTTGACTACAAAAAAGCTTTTGACCTTGTAGATAATGATAAATTATTAATAAAGCTTTCGGAAATAGGTTTTACTCCCTCACTACTGCATTTTTTTGCAAGCTACCTCAAAGATAGATGTCAGTATGTTAGGTTGAATGGATACGAATCTAACCACTTCTTTACGAGATCTGGGGTGAGTCAAGGTAGCACGTTAGGACCTACCCTCTTTCAAATCATGATAAATGACTTGCCTAAAGTATTGTCATGCACAAAATGTTTGTTATTTGCTGACGATTTAAAAATATATAGGTGTATAAGTAATAAAGGGGATTCGGAGCCATGCAGAGTGATATTGACGCTGTAGTAGCGTGGAGTGATTCGAATCGGTTGACATTCAATAGCAACAAATGCAAGACAATAACTTTTACGCGGAAGCGGTCCTGTATTGAAAGTATTTATAAAATATATGACGCTCCTTTGGAAAGAATTGACAAAATTAGAGACTTAGGCTTAACTTTAGATACTAAGATGGACTTTCACCAACACGTGATAAACGTATGCAAATCGGCGAGTAGGATCCTGGGATTCATTATCAGAACTTCCTCCGAATTTAGTAGTTCTTTAGTGGCTAGAGTATTGTACAATGCCTACGTACGTAGTAAATTGGAATATGGGGCAGTAATTTGGGACACCCACGAAAAAAAATATTGCCTCATGATAGAAAAGATACAACGAAAATTTGCTCGATGGTTGTACAAGAAAAACTATGGATATTATCCGTTCTTGTATCCATCAACTTTTGTCTACGGTATGGTCGACCTAGAAGCACTGGATATGAGAAGGAAATTGCTCCTCATTGTACACTATTTATCAATTATTTACCAAAAGATAGATTCGCCACACGTGCTAGAAAGAGTACGCCTTTTGGTACCCACTCGCATCCCGCGTGATGCCGAGGGTTTATTGGAGCCGCGCCGGCGGCCGCGCTTGCTGGAGTGGCCTGGCACCCGAACCGTCCACGCTGCCCAAGCGCCCACAGTACGTGCATTGCGCCTGATCGGGGACATGCTCGCTCAATACGATCACTTAGACCTGTTTGCTGACGGTCTAGGGAGATTAATTACCATGACTCGCCAGATTTTAGATTCTGGGTTTTAATCTGTAATTTGACATTGGACAGTGTATTTCCTAGTTTATTTTAATTTGTAATTTATTTATTGTTTTCACGTTTTTAATTATATCTTTTGACATTTTTGATTCATACTTTGATGTATGTTTATTTTTAATTTTGACTTTTTAATTGTAATTCCACTTATGACTATTTCTATATAATGAATGTTTTTGTTTTGCATTGCATTGACTTGTTGGTGTGTTGGACTAGCTCTGTAAACCAGCATGTGAAACTGAATAAATAAATAAATAAAAAGAAATACAATACCACCAAAGTATTATTTCATTTAGGTCTTTCTTAAGGTGAAGGTTACTTAGGGCATTCTTGCTATCCTACAAAGCCATTCGCATTGTCTTTATCTACTAAACAAAGTTACCATTCCTGATGGAAAAAATATTTTCGAATCAAGAACAAATAGATAATGACGGGGAAATGTAAGCGAAATTCTATTTAGTAAGATTAACAGGAAAATACTGGACACTTATTATTTCTTTTGTCAATCAACCAAAAAATTATAAAGATAAAGCACGTCAAAGTTTGAGAGTTGGGGCTCGTGATGTCACTTAAGTAAAAATTGTACCAAGACGTAACGTCATCCGACTTTTCAAATCAATATAGGTACATCTGTAATGTTTTGATTTATTATAATGAAAAAAGAAAAAAAAATCGTGTCCCTATTCATGAAAGTATCCTCATCGCTCAAAACCTTTTTTCTGCGTACAAGGTGTTGAATTCTCAAAAATCAACGTTTTAAATCGCATCCTCATGGCAAATTAGTTCAGTCACAAGACCCGGCTGAGCCGAAATGACTGAGCATTGTGCGTCCATTCTCGCCGGTGGAATAATAGCGGGGATATCCGTTTAGGTGCCTATTATTTAAACACCAATGAATACACCATGGCTATTGTGGAACAAGTAATTACCGGGTTTTGTTCTTTGAAAGGCCGCTTTAATTTTCATTATACCTATTTCACTTGTGAGTTTTATGCATTTTTATAAAAGAAAATCTTATTGAGCTTTAGAATATGTAGGCACATAAAGGTCAAGCCTGTTTCCTGTGAGGGAGGAATCTATTATTATCGCTAAGGAAGGGGCAGCACTAATTTTAATCCAACTTAAAAGTTAAGTAACATCCTCTGAGTTTTACCAAAACTTTAAATCTTTTTTCTCGTAGTTCATGAACTACGGAGTGTCTACGAGCTACGATGCTACGCTATACGGTTGTAAGTTGGTTCATCAAACTTTACCATATTAAACATATATTATAAAGTGTGTTTTTTATAGGTGCTAAACTGGAATATTCATTTATATAACTCATTTATATTATCCTATATGGTACAAACAGTGAATGTCATCACTTTTATTTGTTTTTATTTCATACATTTTATTTTACAGACACTTAATACACATCGGAGGACAAAAAATTTGCTTATAAAATATTTCACGTGTCGTAATGAATACAATACTTATGCACTTCCAAGTGTAAAAAGTAATAAAAGCGCTCTATAATTTAATTTAAATATTTACACGAAAATTAAAATTATTCGTCCGACAAATTTTGTAATTTTCGTGACTGAAATTAAGAAATAAAAGTTATTACCAGCAATCACTAATTTAGCAAATATAATTTGTTTTATTCTTTTCAATAGGGTTGGTAAATTACTTATTTTTTCTTCGTCTATGAGCTTATCAAAAAGTATTGGACAAGTATATTTTTTTTTTTGGTGCATAAGGCATAAGGAAATGGTGCAGCACGCACCACTGATATATATGAATATATTGCCGCGTGTGCGAGCGTCACAGCGGTCGTAGTGTTTCAGCCTTCGCCGAGTTACCCTCCAACTATTGTGCTCGTACTCAGAATAATATTAATTTAAGTTTTCCTAGTAATATAACGACGGCCGCACTTAGAGACGTCAATAGATGTTTCAATTTGATTTAAGTTGAGACTGTCACATTCTTTATGATAAGACAACATCCCAATTTGACAATTATTTTATTCAACTAATGACTCTATTTGATAAATAATAAAATTTTACTGTAGTTCATTTCACGTCATATACATAGTAAATGTGTAAAATTTTGACATATACGAGTAGTTATTAAGTATAATACACATTAATAATCAAAACAGTATTTCTTTAACTCCAATGCACATGGTTCGAGCGAATATCGATGTTGGTGATCCTGCTGAACTGCGTCACCCTCGGTATGTACCAACCCTGCGTGGACGACCAATGCGTCACCAACAGATGCAAAATATTACAGGTGAGTCAATCACCCTAGTGTGATAATAGTATCACATGAGTGTTTTAATACATCATTATAAACAGTTGTATACAAAACTTTATCTACACCCATGACATGAATCCTCTATAAAAGATACTCAAACCATGGGGCGTTTTGAGAACCTAAAATACATAAAATGGTTCGAGGCTGTAGTAGTGAAAAGCGCGTGAATGACAATGTTCTTTTTGAAGGAAGGGATTTAAAAAGCGAAATAGTATTATTATGAAATTTAGTACAACATATTATAATAGTATCTATAGTAGAAGTTTTAAAGCATGGGTGTAGATAAAGTCATACAGCCTTTTCCCATAGGCGCATTATTATCGGTCGATATATCGGATGCGTTATCGAAGTTACACTTTGCTGCAATAATAATGACGTATTAAGAAGTTTACATGACACAAAATAAAAAATAGTAGATTTTATATTGGGCTGTACCCATATTTTTTTTTTCTTTGCCTACCTTTAAAGAAGAATTTAAACAGTAACCGCCTTTTTACAAAAAGTTGACAACAGTGCGACCGAACTTTTTGGCGGGATCGGGAAGCGTCAATTTAGCAGTTTTGTTTTTCTTGTTAAAAATTGTGTTGTGACGGATGTTAGTGTCTAATAATGGTGGATTATTAACCACTAAGTGTTCGGGAACTTGCACAAGTGTTGGTAAGTGAAACAAAATAGCGGAAAGTGTCTTTCGACGTGACCTCAAGAGGTCCACGGGGAGGTTCCCGTAAATCCTTACACTTTTACTGAAACATAGGGAAAGGGGGATTGACTTGACTGCTACTTACTTTGACTTGATTTATTACTTTGACCACGAGTGCTATAGTATTTGTAAACATTTTAACACTTGGCATTGGCTAAATGCAGAAGCCGAGCGAAGCCATTTAGAAAAAAAAACAGTGCGACCAAGATCTTTATGAATGTGAGTGACATTTCAGGGAGGTCGCCACTGTCTATGTAAATGACATACAAAATATGACATTTACAAAGATTGCGGTGTAAGTTGCAATTTTCGCCAAATTCATTAAGATCTTGGTCGCACTTTGTAAATCCTAGTTTAAAACTGATTCTATCACTTTTGCTTGCTAAAAAGAAGACAGAGACAACATAAGATTTAAACTAAGACTTTAATCGCCTAGTTTAAGAATGAAACGGCACGAATTCATTTACTATAATTTTAATTATTACAAATCTCACACCACATAAGTCAATACACAAAAATATTACAAATCTAAATTACAGCCAATAAAACCTTTTTTAATATCTCACAAAAAGTTCCGAATTCAAATTGACCAACTAATCTGTATGCTGATTTTCGTTTGTTTGATGCCGTAAGTAAATTAGGTTCGCAATGAAATAAAAAAGGACATTTTTAAAAACTTTATTAGATTATAAACTTCTGTCATGGGTAATAAAAATAAGTTGAACCAGTTTTTGTCTGTAAACCGAATCGCATAAATAAATAAAATTAGCTTTATACCGCCGTTCGTGTTTTTCAATTTTCCCAAAGGTTGACTGGGAGAGAATGTTTTTAGCATTAAGTCCGCCTTTTATACGATTATTATATATTTTGGTCAATAAAGTTTAAATAAATAAATAAAATGGTGGTGAAAATTAGAACTACATCTTGCGTCTTTTTTCTTTTTAGTATTAAAGCGAGACATATGTATATAGACTAAAAACGCCACCAAGGAGATTCGATCGAAATTTAAAAAAAAAAACCTAAAGAATACGCAGGGTGCCGTGTAGAAGCGTGTGTAATGAATTTTTCATCCCACCACCTCGGAAAGTGTAATTTTGCGCTTCGAAATCTGGCTGGAAAATTCTATTTTATTCGCTTGAGCGGCAAAGTAGATTTGAATTTAGAACATCACATATAATGAGTACTCAATATAATTGTAAATTCAAAACGTCATTAAACCTATTTAATGTAACCTCTATGGTGCCAAATTTATGATTAGAACTTTTTAAATTGTGAAAAAATTTAAATTTGGAACCTTCTTGGTTTCTTTGTTTTATTTGCGTGCTTCGCGCCATTCTAGTTTTTCACGTTTTATTGCTTAATATAATTAACATAACCTAAAAACTGTACAAAAAAATCAACTAAAATGAGTGACATTAGCGACGATGAAGTTTATCTAACGCCAACTGAGTTAACTGAAACAGTTAATAATGCGCAAATGAGCCTTCTCCCTCAGCAATCACGAGAGAAGTATTTGAAACAGTACGATATATTTAACATGTGGCGACTAGCTAAAGGAGCAAAAACTTTCTCCGAAAACGTTTTGCTGGCATATTTTATAGAATTATCTGAGACCAAGAAAGCAAGCACGCTATGGAGTACGTATTCAATGCTAAAATTAACAATTAAGATGAAGAAAGACGTTCATATCGACACCTATCATAAATTAGTGGCATTTTTAAAAAGAGCCTCATCTGGTTATAAACCAAAAAAATCGAAGGTTTTCACAGCATCTGAAATTGCAAAGTTTATTAATAAAGCACCTGATTCCGTATATTTAGCGGCAAAAGTAAGTCAATACGTGTAATTTTTTGTTGTTGATAAAATTGTACATAGTACTTACAATATTTTTAATTTGATTAATTTATTTACGATTATAAATACTTCTTTTGTTACAGGTTGTTCTTATTATTGGTATAACCGGAGCATGTCGAACAAATGAACTTACACTACTTAATGTCAATAACGTATCAAAATATTCTCATAATTCTGATGAATTGCTATTAATTAATGTACTAAATACCAAGACAAAAAAAGACCGCAACTTCGTTATTCGCAAGGAATATGTAAACATTGTTCAGAAATATCAAGCTTTACGTCCTTCTAACACCCCAATTGAACGATTTTTTCTACAATATCGCAACGGAAAGTGTATCCGACAACCTATGGGTCAGAATAAAATTGGCAGTATTCCACGAGAAATAGCAACTTTTCTCGGACTTTTAGAACCCCCGTTATACACCGGTCACTGTTTTAGAAGAACCTCAGCCACACTTTTGGCCGAATCAGGGGCTGATCTTCTATCGCTTAAGCGCCATGGAGGCTGGAAGTCTAATTCGGTTGTAGAGGGATACATAGAGGATTCAATCCAAAGTAAATCAAAAATTTGTAATAGTATCGTGGAGGCCATAACGCTGAAAGAACCTCTGTCAGATTCTTGGTCTCGCCCTTCTACATCTAAAATGAGCCCCCATAAGATTGGAAACAATAGCCCTCTCTCGCCAACATTTACGCCAATAGAATCCAATGAATCGGCACAACTATTTAAAATTACTGATACGAGTAGTTTACCACAAAACAGCGCACAATTCACAAACACCAACATAACATTACCTAACAAAAATATTAAACTTAACATAAGTAACTGTAGCAACGTTACATTTAATATTTCTTAATTATTTTCTACTTCTTATTATTTTCTTCAATTTATAGATTATCTTAATGTGTTTTAATTGAAATAAAAATATTTTGTCATTATAAATTGTTTTCTTTTTCATTTTGTCATTTCCTCGCTGAGGTGGGATGAAAAGTTACGTATTGCACTCGAGTGGAAAGATTTTTCACCTTGTGCTCGTTTGTTTCCCTCGCTGACGCTCAGGATTCTAATTTAGAATCACTCGCTGCGCTCGTGATTCAACTTTAGAATCCTTCGCTTGCTCGGTCATCCAAATCGAGCACGCGGTTAAAAAGGAACTTTCCACTCTTGTATAATAAATAACTATTACCGTACGCTCCGCTGTTAGTCTTAGGCCCACAAATAATCCGACTGCTTAGTGGACTGAGTGGACTGTGCAGTAACAACAAAATTCTTAATTTTTGTGGCAAAGTTTACAATGTTGGTGTGATACGATAGAGGTAACGGTGATAATCTCTTGATTTGTGTTACATTTTATTCATGGCAGCTTCAGGCTGGCCGAATCGTATTTCAAGAGTCTCCATGATATTACTTAGGTTGGCCTTACCAATTAATAGCTAGGCTACAGCATCTTTTGCTTCTTCTTGCAAGCACTTACGAAGGCGCTGAACGTTCTCTGCATCGCTGAATTTGCATAGCCTGGTAGTCTCGTAGTAACTCTCTGAAATGCAACCATTCGATTGGGTCACCAAAGTAAGGTGGCAGGTCTTTGGACGCGGCTATCCTCGAAAGAAGTTGCTGATTGTGCTCATTGTGTATCACAGTAGCGGAGGTCTGTATGGCAGATGTCAGGGCGGCAGCGAGTCTATCAATATCCGTACTGGTACTAATGTGATGTTATGGTTGCAGCGGCATGTCGTGCGCAGGTGGTAACTCCTGCTTCACCTGGTAACCAGTGATCGAGTATCGATCCAGTTCTCGATCTGCGAAAGAAAAAGCGAAGGTGAAGCACAATGAGCACAATCAGCAACTTCTTTCGAGGATAGCCGCGTCCAAAGACCTGCCACCTTACTTTGGTGACCCAATCGAATGGTTGCATTTCAGAGAGTTACTACGAGACTACCAGGCTATGTAAATTCAGCGATGCAGAGAACATTCAGCGCCTTCGTAAGTGCTTGCAAGAAGAAGCAAAAGATGCTGTAGCCTGGCTATTAATTGGTAAGGCCAACCTAAGTAATATCATGGAGACTCTTGAAATACGATTCGGCCAGCCTGAAGCTGCCATGAATAAAATTGTAACACAAATCAAGAGATTATCACCGTTACCTCTATCGTATCACACCAACATTGTCAACTTTGCCACAAAAATTAAGAATTTTGTTGTTACTGCACAGTCTATTAAGCAGTCGGATTATTTGCGAAGTCCTGTGAATACAGTGCTATCAAAATTACCCAGCAGTCTAATTAATCGCTGGTCTGACTATGTTTTTGAGCAAATTCAAAACGATAAGTCAAAGTTCGTCAAGAGTTTCTCATATACACAGTTATACAGACATACAAAAGAAGAGACCAGAGGAGAGTCTAATTCAACCACATCGTGTATTTTTGACTGCTGGTGATGATAACTGCAAGTTCTCTAGGAAAGGTATATACGCGCTACCTGATTGTAAATATTTCAAGCGGGCCATGCGTCGCAATCGATGGAAATTTGTTCGTATGAACAAGTTATGTTCCCAATGTTTAATTTCAACTCACAAAGTTTCAGTTTGCAGAGCAACGTTTGCGATATTGAAAGCTGCGGCTTGAAACATCTTCGTTTGTTACATTGGTATACGAAGAACTTTAAGACGGAGCTTACTGCGACGCCTACGACAAACGAGAATGTAAATACAAACATTAACTGTGATATTGGTGAATCCAGTGAAGCTGTAACAAATACTTCTATGTCGCAAAAACGTACAGTTTTATTGAAGGTAGTACCAGTGACTGTAATCGGTCCGAAAGGTCATATCAAGACTTTTGCTTTGTTGGATGATAGTGTGACGGTCTCACTGATTTCAACTCTAGCTGCAGATGCTGTATGCTTACATGGTAATAGCGAGACGTTACGCGTACGCAGCGCTTGGTGCTCAGGACAATTGGCAAGTCAAAGTGAGACAGTCAACTTTACTGTATCTAGCACTAATAACGACACATTCAACATTCCGGCACGTAAGATTGATTCTTTGGATTTACCTGTACAGAAGCTTTCGAATGTTACAGTTGACCGCTACGAACACCTTCGAAAATTGCAAGATTGTCTGCTGTTCGATAATGTCAAACCAGAGTTACTGATTGGTCAATACCACCACCATTTGCTCGTTCCGATTGATACGACATCGGAGGGGACACATAGGCCCTACTTGACTCGTAAGTTATTGGGATGGTGTGTACATGGCATAGTCTACAACACGCGCCTTAATTTGGCGCATACTACTAGTGCTGAATCAATTAACCATTTATCAACGTGTCTAATACGAGAAGTGGACGCACCAGCAGCAAATGACGAGTTGTCGGAGCTCATACGTTATTCTTTCTCATTTGAGGCCATTGGTGTAGATTCGAAACCTAGACAAAACAAAGAAGAAAGTCTTGCTGTTCAAGTACTTAATGACACTTCCAAATTAGTCGATGGTCATTGGGAAGTTGGCTTACCATGGAGAAGCGATGCTGCGCTACCCATCTCCTTTCCAAATGCTTACGAGAGGCTAAACATTGTTGAGAGCAAGATGAGGTCTAATGACGAGTACGCGTCGAGATATCGAGACAGGATTAACCACCTCCTTCTGAAAGATTACGCCTGTGAAGTGGAGCAAACTTCGACTCCACCTAACCGTATTTGGTATTTGCCACACTTTGGGGTAGATAATCCCTACAAGAAGAAGTTGTGAGTTGTTTTCGATGCTGCTGCAAAGTCTGGAGGATATTCACTCAACGTTTTTTTGCTTCAAGGTCCAGACTTGCTACAATCTTTATTAGGCATAATGTTTCGATTTAGAGAAAGGCGAGTGGCTATTCTTCGCTTCGCCATTCACAGCTCAGTTTGTAAAGAACAATAATGCGCTGCGATTTCAATCCGAGATGCCTAACGCAGTGAACACTATTATCAAGTCTCATTACATGAACGACTGTATTCATAGTATAAATGATGTTGACAGGTGTGCAAAGTTGGTAAAAGATATATCTTTTATACATAAGCAAGGTGGTTTTCATATAGTCAACTGGATGAGTAATAAACCTCAGATTTTAGATGGCATGCCAAAGGAAGAACTTAGTGACAACGCCATCAAATTGAAGCTGGGAAGCCTTAATCTGAGCGAGCGTACCTTGGGATTGTTGTGGTACCCAATATCAGATTTTCTGGACTTCCATTTATCCCTAAAAAGAATTGCTAAGGATTTAGTTAGCGTCCAGACTCGGCCTCCAAAACTAGAACTTTTTAGAATTGTCATGTCAATTTTTGATGTTTATGATCTGTTATCACCTTTTACTATCAGAGCTAGAGTTTTGATAAAGAGTACATGAAAGACCAACATTAAGTGGGATGTTAAAGTATTGGACATACAATTGGATGAATTTAAGAAGTGGATGTTAGAGTTGAATGTCATTAAACAGTTAAGAATCCCAAGATGCTATTTTCCACCCGAGTATGATTTGTAAGAGTCTCGCATAGAATTGCACACATTCTGTGATGCATCGCCGAGTGCATATGCCGCTGTCGCTTACTGGCGAATAATATACTAGCCTAGCCAAAATCACCCAGCTCGTGTTAATGTGTCTTTCATTGCCAGCAAGAGTAGAGTAGCATCAGTACTCCCTGTCTCTGACCCTCGACTTGAACTCCAAGGTGATTTATTGGCAAGCCGCTTAGCTGCAGTTATTCAAGAGGAGCATAGTATAGAGCCAGCTGAGCGATAATTATGGACTGATTCCACGATAGTTTTACATTGGTTAAGAAATGAAAATCGAAACTATAAGATATTTATTGCGAACAGACTAGGTGAGATAGATGGCTTAACAAGAATTAAAGAATGGAGAAGATATACCATCTACTTTAAATATTGCCGATATTGCTACTAAGATAAATTCATACAAGTTTGACGTTCATTGTGAGTGGTTTCGTGGGCCTCAGTTTTTGCAGAGTGTGTCGAACATTGATTGGCCGTGTGAATCTGAAACAGATAACAAAGTTAATAACAATGATTTAGAGGCTATACATATAAAACAAGAATCAACGTTGAGCTTACTTGTGCCAGATCCCCTTAGATTTTCATCTTGGACTCGATTACTACGTAGTACGACTACAGTTTTATTGTTTATTCGCCGATGTAGAAAGAATAGCTGCAGAATAACCTGTGAAATGCTACAGGAAGCAGAGGCTTTATTAATGCGTTACTCACAGCTCGAGTTGTTCCTTGTGAGTGTAAGAGTCTTGAATACAAGTGAGTCATCGACAATACTAGCAGGCTGCGTACACTAAATGCTTTTAGACGACTCTGGAGTAATGAGAGTTGGGAGGTCGAATTGAACTGGCGAGAGATGTCAAAAGTAATGTGAAACATCCTGTAATTTTAGATGGCAAGAGTCATATTTCTCGTCTTATAGTATAGATACGACCTACAGTCAGATCTGTAACGAATAAATGCTTGTTTTGCCGTATAAGAAGGGTGCAGCCAAAACCTCCATTAATGTGTAACTTACCTGAGGCTCGTATGCTGCATTACAGCCGACCTATTACAGCAACTGGAGTAGACTTGTTTGGACCTCTTGAAATCACAGTTAGTCGACGCCGCGAAATGGTGTATGCGGTATTATTTACGTAGTTTACGGTGCGCGCCGTGTATATAGAGTTAGTTCACAGTCTTACAGCGGATGCACTTATTATGGCCTTGAGGCGTATGGCAGCCAGGCCCGGTTGACCCAAGAAGTTGTATTCCGACAATGGCACAACTCTTCGCGGTGCGGACATGGAACTCAAGCGGTCATTTGCGATGTGTCAAAGTGAGCTTCAGAGTGACCCTCATATGGGTGGAGCGTGGGAGCGCATTATTCGTTCAGTTAAAACGTCACTTCGAACTGTTTTGAAGGAGAGAGCGCCGCGTGAAGAGGCGTTGCTAACATTATTGGCTGAAGTCGAGAGCTTAGTAAATAGCAGACCACTGTCTCATGTCACAGTTGATCCGAACTACCCGGAAGCTTTAACAACTTATCATTTTCTTTTAGGTTCCTCTTCTAGCCTACCAACGCCCGGTGTATTCGATGACGATGACCTCTGCCTACGCCGTCAGTGGCGTACTGCACAACGACTCACCGACTTATTTTGGGCGAGATGGATGAAGTAGGTGCTGCCTGCTATGCTGCCGCGACACAAATGCCATCGAGATGAGACTCCCTTGAAGATCGGGGACGTGGTGCTAATTGTTGATCCCAACTCGCCTAGAAACTGCTGGCTTAGAAGGGTTATTATCCAGCTCTATCCTGGGAATGACGGACGAATTCGGGTCGTTGATGTTAAAACCAAGACCGGTGTTCTAAAGAGACCATCAACACGCATTGCAGTTCTTCCTACCAGAGAAGATGAGTGTCGTGAGCGCGAGGACGGTACTGCGGCGGAGTGTTGAGAACGCAGCCCTAGACATTCACGTTGCATAGCAACACTTGTTTACTTCAAAAAAATTTTTTTTTCATTGTCTTTAGTTTTCGCTTTGTAAATATTTTTCTAAGTAAATTCTAACATTTAACAAGAGTTTTATTCTGTCGTCAACAAATGCCAACTGAAAAAGCTAGGTGGTACAAAAATCTTTTTTGGACAAGTTCAACTCTGTTAGAATGTAACTGGTACCCCGGGTTCCAAACAGGACTATCGTACTCCTAAATGCTACGCACTATACTGTTATAGATAAAAATAGTGAGTTGGAGTTCCTTCAGAATTTTTATTTGACGAGTAATAAAGCCAGTTGTTTTGGATGATTAATTAACAACTGTATCTATGTGAAACCTGAAACTAAGTGAACTGTCCATAATAACTTCTCACTCACTCTGATCTGATCACTGATTTGAGTAAACTCTGTAAAGAGCACGCCCTGGATGTAGTACGCTGTCCAAGTAGCGTGTGTCTTTCTGCTAAATTTTATGTGAAAACATTAACTGATATTAAGTTCCATACCGTTGCGACCGAATTACTGACTGAAGGATATTTATATCGGTTAAACTGTTTACAGCTCGGTACACTTTTAGATCGTCGGCATATAGTTTGAATTTGGATCTTATTACCCCAGCAATAAATATTAGAAAAAATAAGAGGATCCTTATGGCACACCGGAGGGTATAGTCCTAGCTCTAGATTTATATCCGTGTAAAGCAACCAACTGAGATTGATTCCTCAGGTACGACTCGCAACAACTTAAGAGTGATCCGTGTACAACCATGTATTTTAGCTTTTGAAGTAAGATGTCATGATTCACAAGGTCAAGCCTTTCTAAAATCCGTATACACAGCATGAACTTCGCCTTCGCTGTCGAGAATATTACATAAGTAGATAACATACGATATTAGAGGTAGTCGACTTACGAGGCAAAAATCCATGCTGCTCCGAACTAAGAAGACCTTTAACATGGTTGTAAAGATGTTTCTGAACAAATGATTCAAAAATTTTACCGGGTGTGGACAAAATCGAAATGGGCCTGTAATTGCTGACATCGTTTATATCACCGTCTTTGCGAATTGTTGGTTTTATTTCTGGTTTTATTACTCGTCAAATGTAATATACCAGCTTCCAGTAAGAAAAATAAATTCCAGACTGCAAGGAGAAGTTAAATATTAAGTAAAGGTTGACATGGGTATTTAGCGCAAATTTTGTAAAAAACTGGTGGTAAAGAATCTGGCCCCGTTCTTTCATTGGGATCCAATGATTTTAGGTGATCAAGTATATATTTTTCAGACAAAGAAAAATTAAAAAGTGCGTGGTTTTCGTTGTCGTGTTGCTCAAAGTAAAAGGCTGGTGCCAATAGATTCGCAGTTCTATAAACAGTCTGGAAATATTGTGAGAACAAGTCACAAACTTGCTGACCACCAGTGCCCGTGTTTATTATTGAACTTGACCTCATTAGGTATAGATACACGACTCGACTTTTTATTCTTGACAAACTCCCAAAAATACTTAAGTTTATCGCGCAGATGCACTTTAGCCTGTTCTTTGAATTTTGTATAACACTGCTTACAGCGATTACTTAAAATAATATAGGTGTACTCGTACGTGTACTCCAAATAAGTTTCCAGTCTAGTAAACCTAACTCATTGTTGATACTCTCGTAGTTACTGGCCCATAAATTTAACGATTTACTCTCCCTAGCTTTTAAATATTTTTACAAGTACTAAACGAAATATCGATAACTAAAGTGGAGTAATAACCAATAAAAACTACATGTAGTATTAAAATACCACATCTTTCCTTAAAAATATGCTTACGATAAAACCCTATCGAGGTTTTATTTATATTGTAAATGACAATAACTTATTTATAGAACTTTTGCATAGTATCTTGTACTTTATTTGTATTTAAAGTAGAATGCGAAAATGTAAAAATTACGGCATATTATTCGTCCATGAATATTTTAACAAAGTCATACAATGTTTATTTGGTTCAACAGGTATTCGATGACATAATATTCGCTTTCTTCACGCTGGAGATGACAATCAAGATGGTCGCCATGGGAGTTTACGGCCATGGAACCTATCTGGCGGATTCTTGGAACAGACTGGATTTTTTCATCGTTATGGCTGGGTAAGGTTTTATTGTCTTAAAAGTTAGGTACTTAGTTTATTTAAAATAAATAAGAGAAGATAAGGTATTGTTATTAAAAATAATAATATGTCATTATAAAATAATTTACTAGTTCTTCACATGAGGTTTAAAAACTGTTGATGAAATCTAAAAACAATCTGAACAAACACTCCGTAATTCAATAAAAAAAAGCATTTTTTGCTGTAACTGTTAATGAGGTGATTGATGATGTTTTCAGACACGGATGGTGACTGATAAAGTCATCAGATTTTTTTTTCTAGTTAAATATCCTTCTCGTTACAAAGATCTAATGTGTAATGATAAGCATCTAATAATAAGCAGCTTTAGAATAGTTCAAAATATCATAAAATCATACTTATTTTAAGTACATTCATAATTTTTATTTTTATGTTGAAACATTATTAACGTTTTACAATTTACCTTGAATAGAAATTCCAAGTTATTTGATGAGCATTCCAATTCATAGAACAGTCACTAAGCCCTCAAACATCCAAAGTTTTAATTAGTTATTTATAGCCGAATTCGTTTCATGCTCTTTTAACTTCGTTCAATGTCACCTGTGAAATCTATAACAACGAAAGTTCTTGTTTAATTTTGCCATCTAGTCTCGAGTACTTACATTTTATTGTCGTTGACTGTATTTGAAAAGTTGGGAACACGCCTTATGGTCTGTCAATTAGACAAAATTAGAAGTTTTTTTTTTTTCAATCCAGAGCAGAGCGAAGGATAGAGTACGCACATCGCTCGAGCTTTAAAATGTTCCCAAGGTAGACACTACTTTTTTATAACCCTCTATGAGTGAATAAATAAATTCAACCAACAATTTTAGCGTCAGATACAATGTTCTAGGGAGTAATATATGTGTAATACTACTACGACTGAAGTACAAATGCAGGTATTCATCACACAAAAAACTGCCCGCCCCACCGGGATTCGAACCCGGGACCTCTCGAGTAGGCGATACCTTGAACCCGGCGTATATGGGTACCACTCGGCCCATCGTCAATTTGCCAAGCACACAGTTAGTTTTTTATATAGTCTGTGACTTACTTGTTCATAAGATGTTTGTGATAACTCTCTTTGGTGATTGAAACTTTTACAAATAATATCCACATTCCTTATTAAAATCAAAATAAATCAAGATTAAAACGCTATTTTGGTCCCTGTTAACAGAGAACAACTCTTTTCGAACAGGTGTAAAAAAAATCGAATGAAAAATATTTATACAGCAGCTTTTATTTATTTTTATTTACACCATGTTTAAAGAAAGTCGACATTTTGAGAAGATAGATCGATCTTACTTTAAATTTGCTAGATCATTTTTTCCGACTCAACAAATATACTAAATTGTTTAATAGGTATCGATTTACAGTTTTTTGCTAAATTGTTTTCTTATTTTGTCCACAGCGCTCTGGAATATGCACTGAATGTTGAAAACATAAATTTATCAGCTATAAGGACGATACGAGTGTTACGGCCTCTAAGAGCTATCAACAGGATACCAAGTAAGTAATAAGAACATTTTTAGGAAATAAGTCTTTTTAAGGTTCGTCATCCAAATTCTTTCCGGGTTGTAGTATTGCATTGTTTAATAAAGTTCTCTAAGATCTGATTGAGCTTCCACTGACCAAATTGAATTCTCAGATGAAGAATAGTCCTTATTCATATACTCTTATGAATAAGGGCTATTTTAAAGTTGATGATTATCTAAATGATCGTAATGCATGGACATAGTGTTTCTTATAATTTGTTATTTAATGGGTATTAGTCATTTTTCATAACAGTAATATGATACCTATGTAATGCCGCTTCCTATACACTAAATATAAAGTTAACTATAAAATTTATTGTAGCTATATATTTATATTCTAAATGATATAATGGAAGGTGACCTTAGAAGTAGCTCTGAAGTCATTTTTTCACTTGACGACTCTATATATAACAATACAGGGAGAAAAAAACAGCCCTTGCTGAGTTTCTTGCCGGTTCTTCTCAGTACTAGGTCTTCCGCCGGAGTTTTGCGAACCGATGGCGTAGCTTCTTGACCTTCACAGGTGCTTGTTACAGCCTACACTAAATTAATAATCTTGATTTTAAATTGTGTCAACGGAACGTGGGCATTTTTTAAGAATGTGTAGGTATATGAATTTCTATTTCCGCTATAACAATAAATAAATAAAATCAAAATTAAATTATAAACAAAATATATTTAAACAAAGTAGGGTCCTATATAAAACATAATAATCATTGTATTTCAAATGTAAATCACATATTTAGTAACCCAAATCAAGCCTAAGTTTATCTCGTTCGTATACAAGGATACACAATCTTTGACAACGAATCTAAGGGTTTAGAAAATAATGACTGAAAGTCATGGTAATCATGTTGACAATGGCATTAAGGGCGCACTCAGATACTTCAACTAACTGTCACTGAAAATAAAGTAGTACTTGTCATTTTTAAGAGAGGAAAGTACCACCTTACAGAAGATAACAGAAAAATGACACTAACTTTAGGTGGTGTTATCTGGTGAGTAAGTGTCCCAGGTTCCACGGTGCAAGTGATATTTTTGGTACCGCAGGCATCTAAAGGCTATAGTGACTGCTTATCATTAGGCTGGCCATACGTTTGTTTATAACCCTTTTAACATAAAAAATAACAATGCGTAGTTATGCATTTTTAAATGGCGTAAGAGTGTGGTTTTAACCATTCCATAGAATTGAAAACAAATTCAATAAACAACAGTTAGTCGGAACAAAATAAAAATGAAACTAGTAAATATCAATTCTACGTAACAATAAACTGAGCGGCCTACTATCACTGATCTTCTTAACTAAGTTAGTAAGAACGTCGGCGGTGGTCACGCGACATTATGCTTGGCTCTGAAGATGACTTGGAGTCACAATCTTCTACACTTCTGGACACACCTATTGGCCCACCTTAGAGTTTAGGTTTCGATGGCCCCTACCGAAATATGATTGCTAGATTGAACAAAAACTGTTGATGCAGTTTTAAACCTGATACATTTTACCATCTTTTTCGATCGTATTGTTTTAAATTTGAATTCAGAATACCATACGACATGGAGCTACGCCTATCAAGTCGGATATGCGCCTTGTTAAAGGCAATTGATTTTTGAATAAAAAACATGTTTTATCAAATAAAGGTTTAATTTAATAACGCGTGTTGCCTCCATGGGCATCTACCACAGCTCTCATACGATTAGGCATAGAGTTTATCAACCGCTCTATGAAATTTTGAGGGATCATCTCCGTCTGGGCAACTGGCTGACGAGCCCTAACACGTCTGGGCCTCTGGCTGGCCAGTCCATAACTGTAATGTTCACATCCCGAAGATATTCCCTGACGATGCCGGCCGCATGGGCTCTTGCATTATCATGCATAAAAAGGAAATTTGGGCCCACATAGTCCGCGTATGGTATCACGTGAGGTTCTAAGCACTCACGAATGTACCTTTCAGCATTTAATGTTGCCAACATTAAATGCTGAAAGGTACATTCGTGAGTGCCTGTAACAACCTCAAGTTGAGTTTTGCCGCTCGCGGATATACCGCCCCAGACAGTCCATGAGCCATCGCCATAAGCAACCCTCTCTTCAAAGCAGCATTGTGCAAAACGCTCTCCCTTACGTCGGTAGACCTTCTTCCTTCCATCATTGCCATGTAACACAATTTTAGACTCATCAGAAAAGAGTACACGGCTCCAATCTTGCTGTGTCTAATTTAAATGACTGCGTGCGAAATGAAGGCGCGCTGTTCGGTGGGCTCGCGTTAGTTTGGGCCCATTAGCTGGCTTGTGTGGTACCATATCACGTTCTTTTAACCTTCTCCGAACAGTTCGAGCGCTCACAGAAACTGCGTGGAAGTCGCGAACTTGTTTTTATATCTCAATGGAGGTAAGGTGACGATTTCTCAAGCTGGTCGTCACGATGAATCTGTCCTGCCTTTCAGTTGTGACCCGAGATCGTGGCCTTCCTTGGCGACGAACAAAGCCGCCAGTCTCTAGATACCTCCGATAAACATTTCGGACCGCAGATCGACTTAAATTAAGTTGAGCACTCACGTTTCTTTGGCTGTGTCCGGCCTGAATAAGTGCCACAGCTTGGGCGGCGACTTCAGGTGAAGTATCCATAGATTATTGATAGAACCTCACCTTAATGTTAATAATAAGTAATGTTTGTTGCAAAACCAAAGATATCAATCACTTTTTCAACAATTAAATCCAAGTAAACCAATAAAATCAAGTTTTCTTAGTATTCGATTATTTGATATCAACAAGAGGCTCCAAATTGTCTTTTGTTTCTTTAAATTCTGTGTTCGAAATTCATAAAAAGACTATTGAATGAAATTGTGACTGTGCCAGGTTCAAAACTGCATAAAAACTTTTTGCTCGACCTAATATAAAATTTTAGCTAGGACCAAACGAAACTGAAAATACAAGGTGGGCCAATAGATGTGTCCAGAAGTGTAGTTGACACTTAAGCTATGGATATATTGCTATATAGCTGTGTTTAATCATTCTGGCGCTGGATCCAAATCTTTCACTATTACTGCCATACGTCTGTGGAATGCTCTACCACTAAGCATACGTAGTACTGACGATAAGTTTGAGTTCAAAAAACTTGTACGTGACTACGTGATTTTTCCTTATAGTTTTCATCGATATATACGTATTATATTTATTGTATTTTATGTATGTTATGGATATGTATACATATGTATATATATTTACATGTGTTTGTTAATGTATGGTTATATGAGTATTTTAAATATGTGCATCAATTTGTTTTTAAGTATTATTATTTTATTGCTGTTATCATGTTAATTTTCATTTTATTTAATTTTTAGCCACTTTGCCCTATCACCATCCTATTTGTCTCCAAAACTCATACTGGTTGACTGGTAGAGGATGTGTATGGCATTAAGTCTGCCGTTTGTTTATGTTTGGCAATAAAGTTTAAATAAATAAAAAATATATATATTTATATGACACGATCTGTGCTATGGCTATGGACAAATAGGTTTCAACAAATTAAAGTAATTCGTTGAGACTTTTCTTTATTTGTTAAAAGAAGATTAAAAAATGGGAAATACGATGTAGTACCCTAATGTCAATGTATATAAAAATGAAGTTTCAAAGTATTTGATATCATGCTCCTCCGAAACGGCATAACCGATTTCTATGAAAAAAAAATTATGTGTGTCAACTCCGACGCACGACTGGAGTTTACTTCTTAAGTTCGATAGTCTAACCAGACGCAAAAAGAGTTTATTTAACTTAAAAAAGATTGATACTGTATGAAAGGGTAAATTAACAAATTAATGAAAATAATATACATGTATAAATATATATTTATTCATTTCATATACATTTATTATAACTAATCGACGAAATATTTTACATTAAACTTTTTACAATAGTCAATTTCAGATGTGCATAAATAAAGGTACGCTACGATACTGTGCTATGGTGTAGCACACGGCTGCTACAGCGTAAACAGTAAAAACGTAACGAGGTCATTCATCGATAGATTTCACTTCTCACATTTTTCTCATACCGGGCCCCTTATATATTCAAATCGATTCTTAAGGAGTAAACTCCAATTATTTAGTAGGTCTGAGAAAAGTTCGTAGGTTATTTTTATACCCATCAGTGATATTGTTAAAAAGGGTTCCGCATCCAAAGGGTAAGAGCGGAAGCCTATTGCTGTCACTCTGTCGTCTGTACGTCTCTCCGTATGCCACGGTTCTGTAGATCGTAAACGGAATTAGTCGCAGACCTAAAATATTGGTATTTTATGAAGAATGCTTACCCAAACCCGAATACTTTGTTTAAAATTCAGTTAAATTATTTTTCATGGAGAGTGACATACATAAAAAGGAGTGTACTATTTATTGGTACTTGCGTTCAAGTATTGTACGTATTTGCATTAGCGAATTTTTCATTAAGGTTTTGAATTGAAGTGAAATTATCGTACTGCTATGCTATGCTGCTATTATTTTATATTATATATTTATCGGGATCGGTTTAACGAGAGCATTTTTCCAAAGAGCAGGAAAATACTACTTTGAATGGACTTGTTTACCAATGTCGTTGTAGCTTAGAGAGTATGCAATGTTTAAGAAATCATATCACGGGTTATACCATACATTACATACATTGAATAAGTTGAAATATTTTTTAAAATTTCTGACTCATCAATAGTATGCAAACTAAAAGACGAAGTTATCGGTTTTAAACGAAACTTTTCGAATATTTTAAGAATTGTATATGGTGTTTAGACCGTACGAGCTATTCATTGCATCTATCTAGTTGTATTCTACAGGCAACAAACTTGCATTGTGTAAATGGCTCTTTATAGCACAAAATACTTAGCCGCTATTATATGCTTATTAGTGCCTAAAATGATAGCTAATTTAAAAATAAATTTAATATAACAATAAACAAATGCTATCTTCTCTTCAATCGTATAAATATATTGGTATTTAATTTTCTTATGTTAAATCAGTTTTTTTTTTGTATTAGCCAGAACTTGTAAGCCGTCGGCGTGCGTCGTTTTAAAAATAACTTAAGAGTTCGTGAACGATCCAGGTGAAATTAAAAAGTTGGAAGTAGATCCGAACTTTTCTGAATATTTTGATCTCTAAGATGATAAACTTTTTAACATAAATCACATTTAACGCACCATTATTCAGGTATGCACTTGGTGGCTTGTTATTAAAACGTTTCAACTTTCATCTACTAAGTATTTAGGTACTTTAACGCTTTTTGAGTTTGAAATATTGATCATTTTGAATATTTTTCAAGCAAACTTTTATTGTAGTACGAGAATAAACGACGTATTCCACGGCATATTTCTAGTAACCTTCCTAGACAAAGATTTACTTACCTACTGCTTTCATTAAAGGAGCATCGTAGCTAACATCTATACCTTTCGGAATTTAATTTAATTTTCAGCAGATCTTTTGTTATTAGGTTCAGAATTTATTGATTTGTAATAAAATCTTCTCTCCGAACGCGCATGGATTCATTTCATTGCTTATCGATTTTCACTAACCTTTCATCGTTTATTGAAAATTACATTTTAGAATTCAATCTTCGAAATGAAGGTATTTTCTTGTGCTACAAACTTTGTATTTATGTCCTTCTTCGAATAGTGAGCGCACTTCCTATTTCCACGAATATAAAAAACGAGTGTGCTTATGACCACACGACTGAAGTGAAACTTTTTTAGCTCCATCTGTATATATATATATATATATGTGTGTGTGTGTGTGTACAATATATACATATTTCATAAACTAGCTATAAGAGAAAGAGAGAAAGAAAATGTGCGCGCGCACTGCTTTCGCTTGCTTATATCCCCCACTCCCGAACACGCTTTTCGTAACGCGTAACGCATTCGCCAGCTTACCCCCCAAGTCAAGCGTGCGTAAAGAAGTTTCATTAAAAATGTTATATCATATTAAAGTGTTGGGTGAATACGTAAACGTCATTCAATATTCGAAAGCTACCCAACTCTGAGTATGGTCTAATAAAGCAGAAATAGCTGCTCAAAAATCACATTTCCTTATTGGGCTCAACAGAAACACATATCCTGTTAAAATTTCAACTATCTATCTATTAGGTTTCATGAGATACAACTGCTAAGAAACAGATGGACACCGGAGACTTAACCTCCGTGCTCATTATTTCGAAACTCAAAAATTAAGTTGGTTTTTACTTTAGTTTATTACAATCAAATATTAAGAATTCGAAAGATGTGCCTGTCCGGAACCCAATTAGCACATAATATTATATAAAATAATCACATTTTTAATACAAGACAACCCAATGAGCTGGAAAAAAATATATATATAAAGCACGATAACAATAGTGAGGGTGGTTGTGCGGAATACAAGACAAACCTTGACGACCTCCGTGGCCTAGTGGTTTATACGCCGGGTTTCATGGTGTAGCCGACTCGAGAGGTCACTGGTTTGCATCCCGGTGGGGACAGATGTTTGTGTGATGAATACGAGCATTTGTACTCCAGTCATGGATATTTCACATGTATTTCTATATAAATATACTTATATATGTACAGTATATGTATTCTATCCGTTACCCTAGTACCCCATAACACAAGCCTACAGTGCTTACTTTGGGGCTAGGCTAATTGGTGTGAGTGTTGAATCACCAATCACTTTGGAAATATTTATTTATTTATTATTTAAAAGTAGTGTAAACAGTAAGTTGAAAATAAATGCAAACTAAACATATAGGCATACACAAACATTCAAACATTTCACAATATAAGGAAACAGCCACTATTACTAACGTAGCAATTTTTTTAAAGACCTTTTTATCACATCTGACTCTATAGTACTTTGATTGCTGGTCTTAAACACAATACCTACTGCGTTACCATGGTGAGCTACGCGCCTAAAATTAATCTCAAAAATGATTAACCGACAAAAGCTTTTGGAGATATATATTTCATTTCATTTATTTGTAAGCCATTACACGCGTTTTCATCTGAGTGACGATGAAGTTAATAAAGGAGAGGTAATTATTCAAGGCAAAATAATAATTAACGTTTGTTCTCGAACAATAGGTTACCTTCCGAAACGATTCCAAGATTTCTGTGCTGTATAAGTCAATACTTAATTATGTATTTTTATGTAATTATTAGACTTGGTAACTGGCAGTCTAATTATGTAGAATAATTGAAAAATATAATTGGAAAAATAATACTGGACTGAATCAGAAACAGGAATAATAGAGAAAGCAACGCATCAAGTAACTGCCTTAATCGATTGTGAATTATATATCAAACAAGATAAAACTCAAAATCAGTTGAAGGAATTTGCTACAATCACGCCATGATTAGTTAGACTTAAGAGAGGAATACTAAAAAAACAGTTCAGCTAAGAAACTTCATTGGAACTCGCTGATTTTAGACACAATCTCCTGGGCACTAGATGTCATTTGAGATGAGAAATATCAAATCCGTAATCTCTCTCATAAGCATATATTAGCCCAATACCAAACCTAACCACAAAATTTACCGTCGAGGATTGGAAATTTGCTAATGGAAAATTAAATATTATTAACTATGCATTTCATTTCCTACTGGACCAACCTACGTTCATAAATTTGTACACTATGTATGCAGCAGCTACTGCAGTAAAAGCTTTGTTGTTGAGGACCAAAAACATTAATAATTACACAATTATAGTATGATATCATATTCAACCTTATTGAGTTTGATATCATACTCAAAAAGGTTTTCTATTTACCTCAATAACTAACTCAATAGCTACGGCTGTCTTACAAAAGTATTCAAATGAAAATATTCTTATTTCACATTTTTGGCACTAATAACAGCTCTAAGCGTCTCGCGCATCCGAGTCCTTGAAGCGTTATGTTGTTTTAATTAAACATGTTCAAATGCACTAATAAGAAATAATTTTAATGCTCTAAGCAAAATAAGATATCTGCTTAGCCAATACTTACCTTAATAAAACTAATATAGGGTACTTCTTTGGCTCATGCACTCCAAGACGAGAATCCTGGATCTAATACTGTTTCCCATACCAAGTCTGGGTTAGAAATAAAAACAAAGTATACAATAGCTACTAATAGTTAGTAACTCGTTCCTGAGCAGCTAGCAAAACTCTATGGATAGACAAGGTAATTATGTATCTACTTCTTTCTTATGTTAAATGGGTGGCGAACAAGCATATGGCCCGCGAGATTGTAAGCGGCCACCATAGCCTACAGACGCTTTCGATACCAGAAATATTACTTTGACCGTTGCCTACTCTGATCCTATCTCCTACCCATGGAGCCCTGGAACCTTACATACCGACCGAAACGCAACACCACCAAAATATTGTGTTAGTTTACTGTGGGCTTCTATATGGTAGCGGTTACTTCTCCAGACGGGCGCTCCCACTCGAGCGGGAAATCCGCTTTGCCCTACCTCTCTTAATCCTTTACTTTCAACCTATTGAACCTGTCAAGCTTTCTCTATTGTTCTATTATCCTGAACTTGAACTATCATTAACATATTCATGGAAATCAAATCAATGAAATATTAATCACTTTGACGTCAAAGGCCGTGTCGGAACCAATGTTCGGTGGCCTGTAGAATGGGACAATCGGCTATCTCGAATCAGCAGCGAATGGCACTTATAGAAATGAATCCCGGCCGAAAGCACGAGTAGGCGGCTATCGATCCAGCAACAAGTAGCCCGGTCTACCACCACATGAGTAGAGACGGCACAGAGGACAAACCTTCATGCAGTGCGCGTGTGCAAGTGAGCACTGGCGGTTTGTTGTCGCCAATCACAGAGCAACAGGGCCGATGCGCCCAGGAGGGGAGTAGGCATACGAAACTTTCCCCTTTGTCACATTGGGCATACAAACGATATATGTGTGCAAGATTTGGCGATGTGTTACGTCATTATTTATGTGTCAGTGTCGTAGTCACAGTTTAGTTTTTTACGAATGTCCGTTAAAGTGTATTTTAATAGTAATAGAAGAAATAAGGATTGAAGATCCCAAAGAGTTTAAATTAGTAATGCGTATGACAAAGGAAAAGTATGGAGCATTGTTGCACCTCGTCATCACGCGCACACTGTCCTACCCTCTGCACTGCACTGTCCTCGCGTTCACACGAGTCCAGCCACAAGACAGTCGAGCAAGAAAGGTGGTGGGGGGAGCCAACTGCCCCGAAAAATAGACCAGCGAGCTAGAACTGTTCTGCCTTGGTTACTATCGAGACAGTACTGTTCTGTCCTGTTCCGTGCGTTCAAACGGTAGCAGTATTGTCCTGCCCACTGTTCTGCCCTCGTGTGAAATAGGCATTAGTGAAGTTCCATCTGAATTAACCTGTTATCACCGAAGAGATTTATTTTTCTTCACTATTAAGTACCCTCAGTTCAATCAGCCAGTCCGCACCCAGTTTAGAGCGTACTAAAAAAAAGTGGGAGTAAATCCCTCTCTTCACCACGCTCCGCCGCCGCTGCTCGTCGGTTTGATGCTCATATATTTAGAGAATACGAAACAACATTGACGATGTTCTCCTATATAACTAGGGGGTAAAAAATATTAGGGTGGGCGGGATCTTAAATCTCTTCGGCTATAACAGGATATTCACAAGAATAGAATAGATAGAATTCAAATCGAACTTCACTTAGGTAAGTTCGTTTGGTGATTCGATAGTCCTGTTATCGCCTCCGAGATTTATTTTTCTTTACTATGTAGATGTTCAGAGAATGAAAGTTAATGTTGTAAAGAAATAAATAGGATATTATTCGATATAAATTATAATAAATCACGTTCATGATTGCTTTTAGATACTTAATACTGTGAGATTCTCCAGAAGGGAGAAACATCGATGTGAGACAAAAGATTCTCACTTTCCAAAATTCAAATACTGATATTTATTTTTAATATACATAACTGCCAGCCGTAGGCACTATACAAGCAAAGAGGCTGTAATGCTACGGGCGTTACAGTAACAACATGCGTTAAGCTTTGCTAATTATATTATCTACAAGGTTACTAGATAGATTTGAACATTTTTTTAGATAAAGCAGACTTTGCAGAAGTGTAATGTTAATACATTATACTTCTGCAAAGTCTGCTTTATCTATCGACCAAAGGTGTTTGATGAAGCAGCTCTGTAAGTTTTCTTTTTTTATGTGTAAGTAGATTTTTTTTATAAGTAAACTCTGTAAAATGAGAATAGGCCCAGCACTGTCTTAGCATAATAGTCCTTACACAATTTGTTGTGACAATTATTATTATCTTATCCTTGTGTGGAGAAAACTAGGAAATTCTCAAGTTAAAAATACTAAAGTTTTTTTTTTATAATAGAATAAATTGCCTTGTGGCTTAGTTTTAATTTTAAAATTAAATTTATCTTATTTATCCAAGTTACATTGTGAAAGTGAAAAGTTGATTTGTAATTGAGGGACCCTTTGAGAAATCTATTCATTCTTGGCTCCTAATCTTCTCAATCAAAGGACAATGTTAAAATTGGCCTAAGAACCAACGCCAATTTGGCATATATGATAATTCTTATAAATCTATAGTTAGCTCATAAACAACATACAAGTAACAAGTTAACATGAAATTGAAATGAAAGATGTTATAAATGTTTCTAGTATTATGAAACTGAAATTTTAACTAAAAGTAATTAGGTTAAATCGCATATTAGACCATGATAGAAATATCATGAAATTGAAAATATTAAGAATCTGATAAATATATCCTCGAATAGGCCCATGATACGATATTTATCAAATTGAAAATAAAAATCACGTTTATAATTATATAAAAAAATTCATTGTTTATAATACAATCCTGAGAACAAAAACTAAAGTCTACCTACACTACAGCTCTACACCGAAGCGAAGCGAGGGCGGGCCACACACAGTTGTATAAATATGTAATAGAATATACACTAAGATGTCACGGACGAACTGAACTTTATAGTACGTACGTTCGTACATGATAAACTAAAAACGGGTATTTCACTACGCTTAAATAAACTTTGTCAATGTCCAGAACGAATAAAAGTAAGTTTAACTTATTTGTCCGTACGACTTGTTCAATTTATTAATTCAGCAAACTCTAGAAAATTGAAGTGTATTTACACTATTCCGCTGAAGTTTTACAATTCTCGTACTAACAACAGCATTATAGCAGGCTCTTTTCAATCATACAACGTACTATTAAGTAATCTTGCGCAAATGTTAGTATGATGAATTTGTACCTATTAGTTTGTTGTAAATGATAGTCATGGGTGCTTATACAGGGTGTAAAAAAACCTATGACAAACTTGTACTCAAACTACGCATTAGAGAGACGTGGTTTTTTTTATTTTTAATTTAAAAAAATACATTTTTTTTCCAGTATGCAATGTATAGCGCAGAACGCTACTGTGGCACTACGCAAATAATGTCTCTGTGTGTATGTGTGTGTATGTTTGTAAGTGCGTAGATAAAAAAGTTTCTAAATAGATAATAATACAAGCCTTAAAGTGCTTTTGGGGCGAGACTAGTTAGAATGAGTATGAAAAAAAATTATAAACTCTCCCATTCGAAAAGGATCATCACATTTCAACGGTAACTCTAACTATCCGAAGGAGGCGAATACTTAAACACGAACGAACGCCTTTTAAAATAAAATATTTCACAAAACGCGTGACACAGTTCTAGATGGAACACAATCAGCCGAGATCGATCCGCGCAACAAGTGAGCCAGCCCGGCCTACGCGACCCTCGTGAGCTCGAGGTGACATTTTAACACCGATAACATTAGTATCTACGTCTCTACCTACATAATATGGTAGTAAGGATTACTGCTTTATGCTTTAACGTTAATCTGTCATTGTAACCCGCGCTACTTTTTCTTCAAATTATTATTGTATGCTTCTCAGTTCTATGGTACTGAACGAATTGTTTTTGTTCTTTAAAGCACTTCATAAATAAATTTAACTAAGTCTGTATAGAGTTTTTTCATTCTGCTACTGCAATATTTTCACACCGATAATAATAATGTCTACGTGCCTGCCTACACATGCTAGATGCTAGTGCGGATTACCAGCTGAAACGAACGTTTTTTTACTTCATCAGAGCTGAAGACTAGCCGTCATCTAGTATTGATCTTAATTAGCTGGAATATGATTTATGGACAGATTTAGAGAGTATGGCATGCTCTTAACGCCATGATAGTCTCTGAAACAACACATAATATTGACATGTAACTAAGTATATACGGTGCCGTAGCTACCTACGTCTCTCCCGTACTGTACCCTAAGTACGAGTTTTACAATAACGAGAACTATGATAGTTTTCGTGAGCTCGCACAAACTGTCAGTTTACTTCATCAATGGTAGTACAAGCTAATTTTTACGAGCATCGTTTAAACGATATCGTCCATCGTTAATACGAACTTCACGGTGCATATTTTCATCTTTAGCACGCTTAGAGAGAAAAAAGGACAGACTACTGTCTAATATGGATGTCTAACTATTAACGAAATTAACTTATACTGCCGATTAAAGTTTATTACAGTTTCCGCTAGAGGCGTTGGTGTGAAATGTATGGAAACAAAACGAGACAATCATAGTTTTCGAAAACTATCAAAACTCGTACTAAGGGAACTGCGCTAGCATACGTCTCTCCGTATCCTTGCTTACGTCTCTTCGTCCACGCTCCTCCTGCGGCCTAACGTTCGCATTCAAACTGACTGAATTGGTGTCGCCTAGCCGTCAACCAGCGGTCGGCGAACCGTAAGCGTGGCGTCCGCTACCTAGCCGTAGCCTACTGGAGCTGCACCGCTTACGTTACAAGCTTATGTTAAGTGGACGCCTGTTCGAAGATCAGCCGAAATGCGAGTCGGTATCATTCCGCTTCCAGGTTGATATGTGTGATATGACCTTAGATGAGATAGACATCACCTAATTGAAATTAATTGATCGATTGTTATGTTATGTTAGCGTTAAATTATTTTTCTTTATTTGTACGACCACGATCATATTACGTTTACTTACGATACAAATGAGTCACTCTCAATTACACTTATGGTCGCTAGCCCGAATACGATTGCGAATAGAATTCGGGTAAACGGCTAAGTGGAAATGAGTCGAGTGCATCCGTATTCGGGTAATTTTCGGTTTGGTTACCCGACACCTTCCAGCCCGTATTCCAGTGTAAATATTGCTTCAGATGCCCGAATTCGAGTAATATTTTTGTGCACCCGAATTCGGGATAACGACCAAGTGTAATCGCGCCATAAATCTATTGATTTCAAAATACCTGTTCCAAACAAAAGACACTTCAATTACGTCATGCACGAAATTAAAGCCTGAAAATAACTTAAGAACCGTATTACCGCACTATAGCATTTACTATCCTTTACTATCAAGATATTTTTGATAACTTTGGGTGCGTAGAAACATTGAATAGTTACTCGCGAATATGTAAATTGGATAGCTTAGCACATTACATAATATTGCATTTGTGTTTTTTAGATAAATTGTGCACTGTGGACTGGATTACATTCAACAATAAGATAATAACCTATCAGCGTATATCAAATTGAATTTGTGTTCGATCGATTATTTTTTATCTGTCTTCACACTACGATATTTATTTAGCTGACTATATAAAAACAACGTCATTAAATAGATTTATGTTTGCAACTATCGAACAATACACAAACAACATAAAAGATTTTAGATAAACTCCGAATATTATCCTCGTAGCCGTCTGGCCAACGGCAATAAAAACAAAACACGCACGACTAAAACAAAACTAATTTACGTCAAACTTAATTTATAAAAGTTGGTAGTAAATAAATATTTCTTTATAAATATACAAAGTTAGACACCGAAAATTACTTTTAAAAAATCTATTAGCCTATTAGCCTGTGCCGACTGGCTAATATATTTTTTTTAGAGTGCGACTCGGTACGGAAATTAATGCTACTTACGAGTAAAACGATAACATTTAAATTGGTTAAAAAGTAAAAAACCGATCAAGTACGCACGTAGGGTTCCGTATTATCTTTACTATAGAAACTATTTTGAAAATTTTCTCAATATAAAAGGGACATCCTTTATCCATTACAATTTTAATTTTTTGAGGAACTCGATGGCGCAATTGGTTAGCGCATTCGGCTGCGATCTTTGAAATTTAGCGACTTTCGCAGTGGTCGGTCATTGGATGGGTGACCAAAACTTACTATCTCGAGCTGGTTCCGGCTGCATCTGCAGTCGTCAGCACCCACCAATCCGCACTTGGCCCGCGTGGTCATGGCCCAATTCCCTATTCCATCCATAGGGAAGGCCTGTGCCCCAGCAGTGGGGATATTAATAGGCTGATGATGATGATAATTTTTTATTGAATATACAAACAAATATTCTGTAAATATTTCAAGCGTCTATTTGTTGCCGTTAATAATATAGAACACTAAACGACAATGTTGTATGGGAGCCCCCCTTAAATATTTATTTTAATCTGTTTTAGTATTTGTTATTATAGCGGCAAAAGAAATACATCATCTTTGAACGTTTTAATGGTTCATGAGACACAGCCTGGTGACAATCAGACTTAGTAAAAGGGTCTCGTTTTTAACCCTACCTAACCCCTAAAAAGCTTTAGCACATTCGTTAAGTTCCAGTTTTTCTACCATTTTCCAACATTTGTTTAACCACCTCCCTTTACTAAAGTTCCTAAATAACACAAAACTCGGTCCCATTCATCGTGGCAGTGTCGTCGCAGTTCGCAAGTTATCGTTCCGGTACGACTAAGACGGTTCCCGACCGGCTAAACTTAGGAGTTTGCCGTGTTTAAACAAAAGCGTTCTAGCACATAGATCTATCCAATTTCCAACTGGGACAATACAAAGTCAAACTCACCTTATATAAAATTATATCTGAGCAATATTGATATTACAACTTGCTGGATGTTGATTAGACTTTCTACATTATAATGATCAAAAAACTAAAGTCTTTAATTCTAAAGCAAAACCAAGAGTTAATATATACCTGGAATACCTCTATAGGCAGTCGCCAATTCTCGGCTTGAGGTCCCCTTAGGATCACGCCGTCCCCAAATCGTTGACGCTGTATAGGTCATCTGCGACCAACAGCATACATAATAAAAAAAATATATTATTGCATTGGCAATGTACAAAAGTTTGGATCAAATGAATACCTTATAAGTATTTATGCAATAACTGCTTTATAAACCAACATTATATGTACTACGTATGACGGATGCAACGGAATCGGATATATTTAACGGAATACCCTTAAAGTGGCATCAGAAAAATAATACAAAGAATTATTAATTAAATACATATGAATTGGATACATTCTTAATAACTGGTCTCACTTCTAAAGGCATCTTAATTACACCGCAACACACTACCTAGTCGTAATATTTAAATAGAAACCACCCTCAGCGTCACACAGAAACCCCATATGGGTCTCGCGAACAACTGGCACAACACAATGCAACCGAGCCGCAAATTAAATCGGGCCACACGCCGCCGCGGTTAGACATACATCGGCACTAATTTGCCTCGCCCGCAATTTATTGCTCCCGCGAGCGTTTTTATATCGCTAAATTGAAACACACATTTTGATTTACTCACCAATAAGCATGTGTTGTAGACCGCTGCATTGTTGACTTTTAATTCATGGGGTCTGGGCGCCGGTCTTAATTTTATTATATATACAAAACAATTTTATCAAAATATAATGAACAGCGTGTTTTTTTTCCAAATTAGTATTCTTAGGTGTCTTATAGGGAAAAAGATAAAAACTGTAATAACAATTGAAAATCGTTAAAAATTAAACGCAGTCCTATAATTTTGCCCATATTTCACGAAACAGACGCTTTTGTCGAAAACGCATAATGTCCCATTTAATTGATTTATGGCTTATAAAGTTTGGGATTCGATGTGGATTCAAATGACCCCTTACTAATTAATTGTTACACTTCTAATAATCATAGTGAATAGATCGGCAAGCTGGTATCACACTATGTTTCTAAATAATACAACATTTGGGTACGATTGGATACATCAATTGCAGTAAAAAATAATTTATGATTTAATTTTCGCTTAGCTTAGCTCACATCACAAAAATCACATGACAAAAAAAACAAAATGGTTTATTTGCATCGAGTAATGAATAAACAGCCCTCAATTAGCCAATCAAATTTTCGTTTGTTACCATCTCTAGACTTATCGTTCGTTTTCATGTTTCCTGTAATTTTAGAGGCAATTTGCTGCACGAAAGCTCTTTGGGATTACAGAGTAATTTATTTAATGAAATATTGACGAAAACAGAAATGTTATTTAGACAATTTGTAGGCCCCATTTACAATTTGAAACTTAATAGCTTATTTCAATACTTGGCCATAATACTTATAATAATAGATAGCTTTATAAAAATCGAAGTGTGAAGACTGATCAAAATTATAGAAGATACATAAATAATATATGTACAGAAATAAATAAATAGATAGCTTATAATATTTTTATTTACACTTATTAATGTTCTACTAAAATTGTTCCCTCAGTTCACCTTATGGTCCGTGCTCACATACGGTATTATAAATTTCTATAAAGAACGAATAAACCTTCGAAAAAATGTTGATGCAATTAGCTCTTAGAATATTTCAAGGTTTAATGTTATGGTAATGAAAACACATTATCGAAAATATAATTTTAACCTTATTATATAACAGAAACATAATATTAAAATGCATCAATGGAACTCATCAAAACCATTCTTTTGTTTCAGGCATGCGAATTTTAGTGATGCTTCTTCTCGACACATTACCAATGCTGGGTAATGTTCTTCTGCTCTGTTTCTTCGTTTTCTTCATATTTGGGATCGTCGGTGTCCAACTCTGGGAAGGAATACTTCGGCAACGCTGCGAACTAGTCCTGCCTCCGAACGTTCCCCGACCCAAGTATGTTATCCAATTAAATCATCATTCACAAATTCACAGAGGCAAAATGAATAATAACTTAACTCATTTTGCCCTGGAAAATAGCTCATAATAGAAGTAAGCGTTAATTAGTACTGAATAAATAAAGAATTTAAGTTGAATGGTCGAAACATTGGCTGGATATTTCAAAAGTTTCGTGGATGAAATGGCAGTTAAAATAACTTTTTCATTTTATTCCATTTGCTCGACAGCGCTCGTCTTAGCAGCACGTCCCACTGCTAACGTTGACTGCATGCAATATTTAACGCTTACATCCTACGAGCACATTTGTGGCTGCTCTGTCATTTGATTCTACATTATATGTTTAATTTTGCATATTGTCTCTGTCACTGTTATTAACATTTGAAAAGCCGCATGTAAGTTTTGATCAGCTTATTATCAAATTAACATTAACTAACACCATGTAAATATTGCATTCTGTCAACACTCACATGAATAATAATAGGTACACGCATGAATTAATCATCATGATGTAGCGAAATCATCAATAATGATAGTATCAATAAAATAACAGAACTGTTTCAAATTACTGCTACATTATTACTGATATTGTGGAACATTGCAAACCAGTCATAGTACAAAGTAGCTTCATCATCATAGCCAACATGATTAATGATATCAATGTAGTTACCAACCCTACATATTAGATTTTGAACAAAAAACTGTATCCTATACTGTACACCGGAGAATGTGATAGAGTTGAATAGCCAACATATAGAAAAATGACATTCTAATATCACATACTCTGGTTGCAGGTTTGTATAACTTTAGGTACATAACACCCATCACCGCTACCTAAATTTGTTTTCCAGAGACCTGTCCGAATGGTACAGAGTGCGCGTCAGACTGAACTCGTAAGAATTTGCGATCAAAATTAATGTGTTTCTATCGAGGACATTGAAAACTGTTGTATCGTGTACCTTCACACATCTGCCGTCCAGATGTGCTGTTGTACTTGCTTCCCTTCACGAACTGGCAGTTTTACTCAAGTTTAAGACTTCAAAACTTAAAAATACATTAGACACAGTACATAGATTATTGCTTTGTTTATTAACTGCCAGTTTGTACCTGACCGAACAAGACAAAATAGTTCTATCTACTTCCTGTAAAACATGCCTTATTACACTTCCGTTTTCATATACATAGTACCTATGAACATTTTAAATATTCTCAGCTATGCACAACCAAAATTTAGACCTAACATGAACCTTATGCATTTACACCTAGGAACCATTACCATTTTTGTCTCAGACAACAGCGCGGTACCACTTGAATTTTACACGAACAATATCATTCATAACGTCAGCTAATGAACATGAAATCATTATTTTTTATTTAAGCTCATTCATGAGACATAACATCTATTTCATATATCAATAGATGATTAATGTCTTGATTTATCTTAAACATTTAATGTAAAGATTTAGATGGGGACACCGATGGTTCTCTTGAAACCATTATGTAGTCTTGTAGAGCAAAGTTGAACGCTGCAATAAAATCTTTATTACCATCATCAAGAGTACAAGGGCCGTTACGGTCGTACTTAAATGATGTGGGCTACCACGTACCGCTTCTTACAGGATTTGACATTAACCATAAAGACCTGTAAGTCCGCATTAATCTTGTCGTTTGATTGACACTTAACAGTAATTTCTATGTATGTACTACTTTAATAACTACATGACAAAATTAAGTTCTTATTGAGTTATGATAGTCCTCATTTTCATTTCAGCATTCTTAGCATGATTTAGATTTAGTCGTATGATCGTATCTGCATGTCTGTATGTTATATCCAGGAATGCATATTTTTAGATGACTGCTAAATTAAATATCAAATCATTAGCGTTATTAAACCTTACAATGTGTTTGTTTCGAATTTCGTATATACCTACTTATTTATGCAAATATCATAAAATATGCCCTCATATTCGGTAGATAAAGAGTTCAAGAACTTACCAACTTTATATCAGTGAAAGATAGTAGAAAACTCCACTCCAACTTATGGTCACTTGTCAAACTCTCAAGAGTTACTGTCATAAGAACTATTATCTATTTTTCTGGTCTTGGCTTACCAAACGTAATTTATCACCAAATATTCACATTTTCATCACAAGAAATAATTATGCCAATTATTTCATAGTAATGTGTAAGAAATACTTCAGAATTGCGTAGATCGTTTGGTATTAAATATGTTTGTTAATTAATGTTTATAAGAATTTAGTTTAGAATTGGAATTGTTTTGATGCAGCATATCCTTCTACTACGAATTCTCGAAAGAGTTGGACTACATATGTACAACTCCAGAAGACAGTGGAATGCACCAGTGCGGTGATTTCCCACCTTACCGATATGGACCACTGGTCTGCAACGAGACTGCTAAGCCTTATTCCTACAACACTCCAACCAATACGTCTTGCGTCAACTGGAACCAATATTATACGAATTGCACACAAAGAGGATCAAATCCATTTCAAGGAACAATATCTTTCGACAACATTGGTCTCGCTTGGGTTGCGATATTTTTGGTAAGTCATATTGTTTTTCTCTAATCCGATCAAATTCTTGTTATACTCGGTTTCGAAACTCTTTGTTGTGATATATTTTAATATAAAATATTCGATTAAGTATTTTTTTATCTAAAAAATAGTTGTTTTGCTCCAACCACTAACTGAGCTCACATTCAATTAACACTTATCGTCAAGCCTGCCTGTTCGACACTATAACAATAAGATCTAGGTTCAGATAACAACCTAAACAAAATTAGTTTTAATGAAATTATAAAGAAATTAACAACAAGAACTACCTGTACTTTCATTAAATGTAACGTAAAAATTACAGATTCATAGACACGATTAATTAATTTACTAAAATACAGCTTTCAACGACTTTCAACTTTTACATAAAACGGGGTGATATTAGTTCTGTGTATTTTCCCGGGTCACACGAGTCGCGCGCAACATAATATTACTTCTGAACTTTATGAACAGCAAAAACGCCCTTCAAACACTCTCATAATACATCAAACACACAAGTTAGAAGTTATCTTATTTACGACGTTGAGGGTTTCCTGAATAATTCAAAATTGTAGATAACATTTTCGGGCAGACCGAGAGGGTTATACCTTTTCCTTTTTTTAGGTGATTTCACTGGAGGGATGGACTGATATAATGTATTATGTACAAGATGCACACAGTTTCTGGGATTGGATTTATTTTGTACTACTCATTGTGGTAAGTTGTTGGAATCACTATCGTAAATTATATTAAGCGCCGTAAACAAAAGACCAGATTCATGTAACCTAGTTTTTATCTGAAACATATTTAAATATAATAAAAAATATAGACTAATTAGAAGAAAAAATTTTGTACATGTAAATTATTACCTTAACAATATCAGAAACATGTATGATCAACCTTTTTCAGATCGGTTCGTTTTTTATGATCAACCTTTGTCTAGTCGTTATCGCGACGCAGTTTAGTGAAACCAAAAAGAGAGAGATGGAGCGAATGAGAGTCGAACGAGCCCGCTTTACATCTTCTTCTACATTAGCTTCATCTACAAACAACAGTGAACCAGCGACATGCTATGCAGAGATAGTAAAATATGTTGCTCATCTCTGGAGAAGATTCAAACGAAGAATGGCTAAGAAAATCCGGTATGTAGAATACAACATTATTTTTTTAATTCAAAAATATTTCCTTAGCACTTGAATGATGGTCAATATAATGGTATTTTTTTTTTGTGTTACTCGCTGTTACCAAAAATAACGTGTCAAATCAAATCCAAATTAAAAGGCAACTGTTATGATTGTAGTCCTGTAAAAATCGTTCTAATACTCAGGCCACTGTAATCATTAACAAAAAAAAAACGACGGGTTGCACTCCGGAAGTGCCGGCAGAAGTGAAAACTTGAATATTAACGTTGTACATTTTTGATATTTTGGAATGGTTAGGGAATAATTTTGCACGAATTGCTTTAATTATGAGTAACACTTTATATACACGAATTTTACGAATACACAGCAGTGTGGCCCCTACACAGACGGTCGAGCAATCAGTTGTCACCATCCATGGTGACAACTGATTGCTCGCGAACAAACACACGCGAACATTCTCGCAAGCGCCCTGCGCCGCCTAAACGAAACAGCAGGCAAAGGCATACATTTTCACCGCGCCGTAGTATATTACAGTCAATCTGTAGGTTGAGTGGTGAAAAAAAAACCTAAAGGGTAAGTCTTGTTTTTTCTGTTGCCAAATGACGTCAGTAAGCCACCTTGGCGATGGGCATGTTCAACTCGTAGGCTTTTTTTGAAAAACTCAAAAAAACCCTCAAAAATTTTTGGAAACGCATTTTTCTTGTTTTGTATGCATTTAAGAAACTTTTTTTTCGACCATAATTGTAGAGGGCGTTGAGTACTACAATTTATGTCATTGTTGCAATCTCGTACAACAAAAAATGCGCATTGTAGGTGGCGCTAAAGTCATCACCATCCATGGTGACAACTGATTGCTCGCGAACAAACACACGCGAACATTCTCGCAAGCGCCCTGCGCCGCCTAAACGAAACAGCAGGCAAAGGCATACATTTTCACCGCGCCGTAGTATATTACAGTCAATCTGTAGGTTGAGTGGTGAAAAAAAAACCTAAAGGGTAAGTCTTGTTTTTTCTGTTGCCAAATGACGTCAGTAAGCCACCTTGGCGATGGGCATGTTCAACTCGTAGGCTTTTTTTGAAAAACTCAAAAAAACCCTCAAAAATTTTTGGAAACGCATTTTTCTTGTTTTGTATGCATTTAAGAAACTTTTTTTTCGACCATAATTGTAGAGGGCGTTGAGTACTACAATTTATGTCATTGTTGCAATCTCGTACAACAAAAAATGCGCATTGTAGGTGGCGCTAAAGTCTCAAAAAAAGTTTTTTTTCACTTTTTTTCACCCTGAAAATATCATTTTAATGGAAAACTTTAAATGGAAAAGTTGTTCCGTACATAATAACCAACAACTTTTGTATAAACAATTTTTTTGTATTACTTACCGTTTTCAAGTTATAAATTGCGCAGGAATGAATCCAATAGAGCAGTTTTGGGCAATTCAAGTATACATTTTCAGTGCACATTTCAATGTACGTTTTTACTATTTTTTTTTAATCATGAAAAAAAAAAATCAGGGTGAAAAAAAGTGGAAAAAAACTTTTTTTGAGACCTACAGTGCGCATTTTTTGTTGTACGAGATTACAACAATGGCATAAATTGTAGTACTCAACGCCCTCTACAATTATGGTCGAAAAAAAAGTTTCTAAAATGCATACAAAACAAGAATATTTTTTTTTGAGTTTTTCAAAACACGCCTCCGAGTTGAACATGCCCATCGCCAAGGTGGCTTACTGACGTCATTTGGCAACAGAAAAAACAAGACTTACCCTTTAGGTTTTTTTTCACTGAAACGATTTATTTTTCGACAGATTGACTGTACTAGTAGGGCAGGGGCATACTTCCTCTCCTACGCCGCGCCGGCTGTCTACTCTCAATCCGTCTTACGAATTTTCGATCAGGTCACGTGTCCTTACGCGAGTGTAACATTTCTTACCCATTACAAAAAAATTGTACAATGCCGCTAAAGAAGTTTTCACTTCAAAAATGATACCACTGAAATATGCTTACTACAAAATTCTATGTATCGTTTAACGATAGGGTAAATTGAAACGTTCCAAATAACCCTATGTCATGAACGACCGACCTCAATGTGACGCATAGAGCTATTAGCTCGCTTATCGTCCGCCCGCAAACGGACGGTTACGGCGAGACGGAACCAATTTGCACCAATTGATATGCACAATGCAGTTACATTAACTACACTTTCCGTGAACGGTACGGAAAGCTCGTGATGACCTACATATCAAGAATGTTGCCTGCTACATCGAAACTCTTATTACAAACAGGCTTACAATTCATAATATAATTATTGTAAGCTTGCGTAATGGTATGAGAGGTCTGCTAAAGAGTTTAAAATGAATAATACTCAAACTAACTGCATGAAGGTTTTCAGAAATGTAATTTCATCATCATTATCGTCATCGGCCAATTAATGTCCCCACTGTAGGGGTGCATTTTTGATATTTTACACAGGCCTTCCCTATGGGTAGATGGAATAGGGAGACTGGGCCGTGACCCACCACGCGCGCCCAGTGCGTATTGGTGGGTGCTAAAGACTACAGTTGCAGCTGGGACCAACCGCCTAACGTGCCTTCCGAAGCACGGAGGAACTCGACATAATAAGTTATTGGTCTCCCATCCAATGACCGACCATTACGAAAGTTGCTTAACTGTCACGATCGCAGGCCAATTGCGCTAAGTACCTGCGCCATCGAGCTATCGCTCTTGAAGACCCCCATATCTGTATAGGTTAAGATTAACACGTTATTTCAAATACCCAGCCCAGTAATTGATTGTTTGTTCTCCTGTTCACCAAAAACTAAATTTAATAATGTACGAGTACATACCTATTAACGTACCTATACAAAAAGATTTTTAACTGTTCATCAAAGTCGCCTTGATAATTTGAAAGTACCCTGTTCCTGTAGAAAAAGCTAAAATTTTGTGTTAATACCTCATTATGCTCTCACAGAATTTGATAAGAGCGTCCACTTTTAATAAAGAACCTGTTAAAATTTGTTATCTTTTGCAACGTCGCACAATCTTTGGCAGTCTACTGAAATTCACTGAAGAACTTTGTTAACTCCTTTGTTCGGAATATAGTTAAGGAACCTGGTCTTTTTGTTGTTTTAACTTTGATATTTTGCTAGCAGTCTTTCCTTTTATGAAGGGTAAATAAAGCATCTTGTAGCCGTAGTTTGAACAAAAGCCTTATAATAGTTTAAATAATCTACCACAAAGCAGCTTTATTCAAGCTAATAATTGAATCATTAATGCACAGATTTCTATGAACATATGAGTTTTTCATGGATGAAGTTCTGTTGACATTGTTTTAGTTCATTTAATAATTCTAATGAAACTGGTAGTTTGCATAAATTAAATGCAATAATGTATGGTGGTCCATTAAATTGCACTCGATCTTAATGTTTAAAGAAGCCAAAAGACTTTATGCCCGCATTTGAGTATTCTGTTTGCTAATTTTAAGCATTATGTAGAAGTTACTTTAAGATTTACTTCTGAAACGTAGATTTTTTACCAGGTTATACCGATACCAACGGGCCCAGATGCGGTGGCGTACTAGTCAAGAAACTCTGCAACTACCGGCAAACAAACCTAAACAACACCACCCGTGCTGCCCCAGAGTACACCCACAGGTATAAGTTGATCTAGCTATTGAATAAATTAACGCCATCGCTAATTCCAAATGCCCTTGTTCGCGCCACTTGGTTCAAGCAATTTGGTAAAATCGTGTATTCGCGTGCAGATTGCTAATTCAGTTACGAGCCATTGGCGTGACAATGTTTGGTCGCCGCTAGATTATTTTGTTTGGATTACAAATTTAAATGTGACGGCTTTGTATCGTTGCTTTTATCGTGTAAAATAATCAGCCCATTCAGAGAAGTCAAGATTTACAGTTAGGAGTTTCGTAGCTATCTGATACCATTGTATCGCGTAGAAATTCACGCATTTGCTACGTACTTACTATGTATTATCATACCTTAAGTAATATTGCTTACTTGCTGCTAGCAAAGCAATGCTATTCCATAACAATGTACTACTAGACTACTTTGAATTTAGCATTCTGTAAACTCAAAAGCATGGTTGGATTTGAAAACAGGGACAATGTAAAATTCAACAGAATAACGTAGCACTCTGTAATATTACGCTTATAGCAGAGTGCTGTATATGCTTGTACTATTCGGATTTCAAAATAAACCAGTTTGAAACTCATTTGAAACAAATTAAATTCATCGAGTTATTAAAAACTCAAACATTTCATTTTACGAAAGAACTTTGTTATTCGGAAATATAATTAACAGCACGTTGTTTTTGTAAAATTCGGCGTGCACTTTGCATTAACCATAAGTAGAAATTATTTTAAAATGTTAACAGCTCCAATCAATATTTGAATTTCATATCCGAATTTAAAGGTTTGCTGAATAGCACTTTTGATTTTTATTGTTCGAATCAGTGCTTCCATTGTACAAATGTAGTTATTTAATTTTTATGAAAAGAAAGCTCTTGAATACTCTGCATAGTTACAGAGAGCAATTCTCATCGACCATACAAATATCATGTGATACACGAAGATAAATTTTAAATAAAACTGTACCTCACGTCAACAAAAGTCTATTAGAAAAACTACATATCTTAAAAGATTTTGCTAAAAAGAAGATAGGTTCTGTCATCGCTAGATTTTGTAAACATTAATAAAATATGGCAAATAAAAATGAAACTTAAATAAAACAACCAAAATAAAAAAAATACAAAAGAAATAATTCCACGATACTGACAGTATAAAAATAATAAGTACTTTCAAATATATTACTTCCCTAGCCAACATTAGAAGCACAATAGATTTACAAACTAAAAAGCTTTCTCGTGTTAATCCACTCATGGTATATGAAGCTACGGACACAATCTTAGCTCCATATATTGTGGTTACAACTTTAATACCTTAAGCCTTCATGTATGATAAAGTGTTAGAATATGCAAGGTTATTACAAATTTTAGCAACACAGAGCTTAAATGTGACCCGAATTTTAAGTAAGCAGCCTGATTAAGAGTATTCAGATGATCATTGCTTTAAATTACATTGCATAATAGACTCCCAGACACATCTATCGCCCTCCTAGCATTTTAAGTTTTGATTAGACGGACCCTTTTTTTTTTTTTTTTTTTTTTAATGTCTAGAAAATGCATTACGCATACTTCGCCAACCGAGGGTTGCGGACGAAGCTATCGGGGACTCCTCTCCGCCGCTTCAGGGAACACAAGTGCTCCGAGAAGCAAGCGGGGCCCTACCTCGCCAAGAAGGCGACCGCCACAAGGGCGACCGTAAAAACTAGACAATACTCCTGCACCGGTCACCCGGCGCGCATTATGAGGGACCGCGGTCCCTCCTAGTGCGCACCGGGAGTGCGAGTGATGTGGCGGTATCCGTTTCCGAATAGTCCGCCCACCCGCAAGGTGATTGTCCGCAAGCGGACCCGCCCCGATGAACATGCCCCGGAGTATGAGGGGCATCAACATCCAGAGAGCTTGTGCAATGCAAGCCTGGCCCCCTCAGGACAGACTCGCGGCCCTCATGAGAGTGGGAGGGAGAGCGTAGTTCTCTCCGTCCCTCTCTCGTCCCCCCTTGGCCCTGAAAAGGGCCTTTTGAGCATCGACCAGCCACTAGCAGTGATTGCTAAGAATCACTGTGGGGTGATGCTCCTACCCCCTGGCCCTGAAAAGGGCCGTTTCCCCGCTCTGAGCCCTAAAGGGACTCAGCAACCCCCGGCCCTAAAAAGGACCTTTTCTCCCCCCGCGGCCTTCAATAAGGCCATCCCCCGTGCTAGGGTGGCAAGAGATGCGCCGGTCTTCTCCTCCTTCTTCCCCCCCTCCTGCTCCGGAGAGAGCCAGCGAGGGCCTGTTCCTCGCGGACTCTCTCCGCAGCCTCCTTCTGCGAAATGGTGTCTTCGCAAAAAGCCACCATCGCCTGCCAGGACCTGTCACTCTCCAGCATGGCCTTGACCACGCTGGGCAGTGAGAGGTCCGTTCCCAGGATCGAAACCAGAGTGCCGCGCTGCCGAGTCCACGCCGAGCACACCTCCAGGGTGTGCTGAGCTGTGTCCACGGCATCACCGCACTCGTGGCACGAGGGGTCCGCCTCCCTCTGTATCTGATACAGGTACCTTCCAAAGCAACCATGCCCGGAAAGCACCTGCACCAGACGAAAGGTTAGCGACCCCGACCGTCTGGAAACCCACTCCCTGAGAACTGGACGGATCGCCTCAACCGTCCTGACGCCCGCCGTCGGACTGCCGAGACGCCCCAGCCAATTCTCCATCAGCACCTCTCTTGCCTCCCTATGCACCTGCGCCACCTCCTCAATAGTGGCACGCTCCCCTCTCGCCATCGCCGAGACCCTCCCCTGGTACACTTGCGCAAGCACTTGCGCTTCCAGGTCCCAGGGGGGCATCCCGGCGATAACACACGCCGCCTCGTATGACGTCGTACGATACGCCCGTGCTGCACGGGTGGCCACTACCCTCTGCGGTCTCCTGAGCATTGCTCTGTTGACCACACTGAGGGCATCAGCCCACACCGGCGCACCGTACAAGGCCATACTCCTTATCACACCAACGAACAGTTTCCGGCAACTGCTACCGGGGCCACCCACATTCGGCATGATCTTGCCCAAAGCCGCCGCCGCACTAACCAGCTTCGGGGCCAGAAGCCTGAAGTGGTGGTCAAACCGCCACTTACCATCAAGCTCTAGCCCCAAGTACCTCATGTGCGGTTTTAGCTGAACAGGTAGATCGTCCACCCAGATTCTAGACCCACGTGGCGGCCTGGCCTGTGGGCCATGGAAAATTAAGGCCTCCGTCTTAGAGACCGCCACGTCAAGCCCTAGTCGCCGGATCCTGGTCATTAATATGACCGCCCCCACCCCGGCCATCCGACTGGCTTCCCCGTAGTCCCTCCCTCGGGCCAGGATAAGAGTATCGTCCGCGTAGCAGATTACCCCTATCCTGGGCCTAAAGACGCCACGAAGAACCCAGTCGTAGCCCATGTTCCACAAGAGCGGCCCGAGGACCGACCCCTGTGGAACACCGCGGACCATGTTCCTCTCCACCAGCACGCCATCCGCCCTAACATACAGAACCACCCGCTCCTCTAGGTAGTCTTCGATTACCTTTACGAGGTATGCGGGCAGCTCATGGTAGCGTAGGGCCACCTTGATCACCTCAAAGGGGAGAGAGTTGAATGCGTTCTGAATGTCAAGGGACACCGCAATAACTCTCTCTCCTTTGCGCACAGCCTCCTGTGACACCCTTTTCACCTCCGTGATCGCATCCATTGTGGAGCGACCTCTCCTAAAGCCAAATTGGCTCCCGGCCAGGTTAGGACCCGCGGTGTCCAAGTGCTGGATGATTCGGTCTGCGAGAATCCTCTCAAAGACTTTACCGATTTCATCCAGCAGGACCACGGGTCGATAAGCCGACGGGGAGTCAAGTGGCCGGTCCCTCTTGTGGAGGAGGCAGATCTTGCCCCGTTTCCATGCGACCGGAAACCGGCCCTCCCGCAGGCACGAGTCCATGATTGAGACTAAATGCTCGCCCATGTGTCTCAGTGCCAGAAGGAGGACACGGCCCGGTACGCCGTCCGGACCTGGGGCCTTCCTTTTTCCACGAAGCCTGTCCAAGGCCTTTTCCATCTCCTCCGCTGTTATAGGCGGCGGCTCTCGATCCGGGTCCGCTACGTCTCGAGGGGTCATTAGTGGTCGTATCTCCGGCACTGACTCCGGAAACAAGGCCGACACGACCCTCTCGAGGAGCTCCGGATCGAAGGACTCGGTGGAAGGAGCCTGCTGCTTCATTCTGCCCCTAACCATCTGATACGGGCGCCCCCACGGGTCTCTGTCGAGGTCGGCAAGGAATTCCTGCCACGCCCTTTCCTTTGACCCCAGTATCTCCTCCTTTAACGCTTTCTTGGCGGCCTGGTAATCTGCCCTCAGCCTCTCCTCCTCTCCTTGAGTGCGCCTGACGCGTCGTCTACAGCGCTGGAGGAGCGTCCTGGCTTGCTGGCAAAGCTCGCGTAGCCTCGCAATCTCCGCCGACCACCAGTATACTTGGGTCCTGGTCGGGGGAGTTCTAACAGGAGTAGACATGGGCGTTTTTGGTTTTGAACGCAAACGGATATTTATCGGATTTCAGATTTCAAAATCGATTTCGAAATCCGTTTTTAGATATCCGATTTCAGATGTGCCTAACTTAGCCAATTCACTAGTTTGTGTTTAGATTTGGTTTTACTAGCTAACGACAATCACAAACAATTAATTGACGATATTTTGAAAACCAACACAAAACTCGTCTAATCAATTAAAAAGACAACAGTTAAAAAAAATCCAAATTAAAACTATCAATTTAAATAATGTGTAGGTACCCAATTTACTAAGTTGACTTATTATTTTTATCTTTATGAACTCTACTTAACTCCAATCCAGTCTTAACATACACGTAATTAATAATTATCTAAAACCGGCAAACAAAAATCACTGACTGACACGCGCGCACTTGCATATCAAGGTTAAATTTGCGCCTAAACGAAAGCACCAAGTTTTTTTAGTAAACAATCGCACACTAAGCTATAAGCCAAAATACATCACCTCACAGCCTAGTCACGCAAATATAGTCTTTAAGTACTGTGTCGTAAGACTAAATTGATCGCACATATTCAATGGCAATAGATTTCCGTAAACAACAAACCGAAATCGGACTTCCGAAATTCGCGTCATCTACTCCGCTTTGCTACGATTGGTAAGAAAGAGACAAAGCGAATTTTACTGACTCTCGAAATTGTGAACAAATTCGCTTTCTCTCTTTCTAACCAATCGCTACATAGCGGAGTAAAAAAGATGGCACGAATTTCGAATCCGATTTACATTTAGATACGTGTGGTGGTATTAGATCGCTAGATCGATCGTTTTGGTTCGGTTAGATTTCTGAAATCGGATTTTCTTGTTGAGAAATCGTTTGGTATCGATTTGTGTTTGAAATCGGATTTTGGATTCGTTTTGATATATCGGACGCATGCCTAAACAGGAGGCATGCCGGCACTGCAGACCGTCCTAAGGGCGCGCCCAAACCTCGCCACACTCTCGTTGATGCCACGGGAGTCACTGGAGTCCATGCTCCACCCCTGGACTATTGCCGTCTCCTCCGCCCTTTCCGGATTGAGCCGGGTGACTGCCCACCGTGGAAAGTGAGTCCTCCTATCCCGTACTGTGGATGTCCCTCCTTGCGCAGGGGGGGAGACTCGGAACCGTATATACAGATGGTCCGAAAACGTCTCTACATCCCCCTGCACCCTCCAGCCCTGCACGCGCGGGGCCAGTGTGGGCGTCGTGAAGGTGAGGTCCACTATGGATCCTCCCCTTGGCCTCACGCACGTGTATTCGGACCCCCTATTAGCAATCACCAGGCCCAATCGCGCCGCCCAGTCGAGCACCATCTCCCCCTTACGATTTGCGCTCGAGGACCCCCACGCCATATGTTTGGCGTTGAAGTCCCCGAGCACAATCGTTTTATCCGATGCCGCGCGTCTTACGGCCGCCTCCACCGTATCCAACCACGCCTGCAGTTGCGTCAGCGTCCTATTGGGGGAGAAATACACCCCAATGAAGGTGAACTCACCCCACGTGACTACTGCGTACCCTCTCCCTCTTTCTTTGGCCACTAGGAGAGTCGCCTGTGGTGTTTCGTTCGGGGCCACCACCGCCACCGTGCCGTCCAGATCCCCTACCCAGTTTGATCTGGACGGCACGCGGTAGGGCTCCGCGATCACCGCGACATTCGTCTGCCACTGCTTCGCCGTTGCCAGGAGGAGGTCCTGCGCTGCGGCGCAGTGGTTGAGGTTACCTTGGATAACGTTACATTGATTGCGTCTGGTCATTGGGACGCTTCGGTAACCTCCATTTCCGCCGAAGCTACCACCGTTGTGGGCTTTCGAGGCCCGGACCACAACGATGCCTTCTTCTGCGGCGGTCTGCATCCTTTCCTCCCCATGAGATGGCCGCTGGGTAGGCCGGCCTCACAACACACCCTGCATTTGACGGGGGCCCTGCAGTTGTACGCTTTGTGGCCCTCCTCTCCACATCTATAGCAACAACTGCTGTAGTCCACCCCCGCTGAGCACACCTGGCTGGTATGCCCCAGCCCCATGCACTTGTAACAGCGCATGGGGAGGACATCCAGCAACCGGACTCGGGCCGAACTCCATCCTACCCTAAGCTTGCCCTCCTTAGCGACCACCTTGGCCGCAGCCACAGGACATCTAACTAGAGCCGCTCCTTGCCCCCCAGGTCCCTGCTGGATTTCTCCCACCTTCACTTGCTCTGTCGGGCATCCCCCCACCCGTGCCACCGCCTCCTTGAGGAATTCCCGGTTGACAGATTCGTCGAGCCCGCTCAGTCTGAGGTCCGCGCACTTTATGGCCCGAGTCACTATCACTTTGTCCCCCAGAACCTCCCTCAGCCTGTCCGCCAGTATGTCTGCTTTTTCAGCGCTAGCAGCTCCCGGGACCTCGATTATCCTACTGCCGCCAATCGAGTTCCTGATGTCGATGTCCTCAATGTCGAGATCCTTCAGCTTAATGGCCCCTCTAGCTTGCTGAATGATCTGCCCATACGACGGACCCGTCTCCCTCTTCTCCGGCGGGATCGTTAAAACTATGGCAGACGAACGGGGGACCACTAACTTCACCTTGCTCTTGGGTGGCGCTGGACCTTGCCGCTTTCCGGTTCCTGCCGTGGGCCCCTTTTGCTTAGCCGGCAGCGGTTGGGCGTTCGATGCAGCCTCTTTGGCAGCCTGCTTTCGGGCCTTGCGTCTCTCTCTCTTTAGGGCAAGCTTGCTTTTCTCCCTGCCGTTCTTACCCACAATGGACCACTTACCCTGTTGAACGCCCTCGGGTTGAACTGATGGACCTGGGGTGGCATTTTCGGGCCCCACTTGCCTCCTTCCCGCAGCCTCTACCCTTGGCTTCTCCGCATCGGCTACCACCTGGTTGTAGGTGCGTGCCGGCTCCTTAGGCTTTTCCGCATCCCTTGCCTTCGCCGCGACCTTGGCGTTCGCCCTCGCCTTCAGAGGGATGCTGCGCTCCGGTGTGCTTTCCCCTTCCTTCCTGATCTGGTTGATCTTGTCAATGTGATTACCAGCCACCCGACAGATCAGTTGAATCAACGGAGATTCAGGGTTATCCGCCTCCGCACCTAGGAGTCCGAGGATCCCCGTCTTAGCCCATTCATCTAACTTTTTGTTAGCCTCCTCGATCTTCCTCTGGTCGGCCCTGGTAATCCCTTTCAGCTTCTCTACCTCCCCACTGAGCCTGTGGTTCTCGGAATTAAGGCGGGAGATTTCCAATTCCGCCTTGCTAAGCTTCTCCTCTATGCTTGCCCCTTCCACATTCCTGACTTCAGCACCCTTGCGGAATAGATGCGGGGACAACGATTTCTGGGGTGCAGCCTTACGCTCGAACACGTCGCGTATCGCTTCAACCCGCCTAGAACCCTCCTCGTCATTGGCTTCTTTAGCACGCCCTGACGCCTTCCCTTTCCTCTTAGTGGCCACGACGCTGTCGCTGGCTTCCTCCATATGGACCTCCTCCATAATCTGTCTCTCTTTCCAAGCCTTCTCGAACACGCGAGCCTCCGCTTCCCCAACGGACCTTCCATCTTTTAGCTTCTTAGGCGGCGCTTTCGAGGGCTGCTTGCCTGCCCTGCTTGGACCGCCGCGGCTCGCCTTCGGTCGCTCGTCCTGGGAATCCTCCGAAAGTTCAGGGGATGAGGATGATGATGGTATTGGGCCTCTCTTCCTTTTGGACCCTACTACCACTTTGGTCTTGGTCATTTTTTCAACCCCCACGTCCTCCTCCATGTTCTCCACGTTTTCCCGACTGGTACTCCCGTTCCCCTTCTTTGGTCCTTTCTCTGGTGGCTGAAGAGTTTTGAATAGTTTGAGCTCTTCAGCCCGTGTCAACGCCTTGACTGGTGGGTCTTTCAAGTTGGGCACACTAGCGCATCTTGCCAGAACCCCGCCGCTGTTAATTATCAGCAACGATCTTGCTGAGCCTCGAGTTACCGGTCGACGTCCGGTTCCACCCATAGGGTCTTTCCCTATAGTTCTCGCTCCGAGGGACACTGGTGGTAGGTCCCCCTCATCTTCCTCTTCGCTGTTACCCCTCCCTCTCAGGCGGAGCACAGCACCTTCTTCTTCACACGCCTCGGTAGTAGATTTCCCACTGCATGCCCCGGTAAGCATGCAGCGCCGGTGGCCAGCCGGATCGCATGGGCCGCTCGTAACCAATTTAACACTCGGGGACCGAGCTACCCCAGAGCGCCCGTCGTCAGCGGGAGCGCATGACAAAAATACCTTATCTTTGTCCGACATTACATTTACGATTTCCCCCCCTTCCGGGCGGGGGGGACCCTACCTGGCCTTACATACGTGGTTTTTTATAGAGGTTTCCTCCTCGTAGCCCCCACCCCGAAGGATGGCAGCCCCCGGTCCTGCACCACGTGCAGGATTGCGGGTCGGCCGGAAGCGGCACGAACTTCGCACCACGACCGCCCATACTCCAACGGCGTTTCCGCCCCATCCAATAAGTCTCGATTGCCGCTGCCCGGGATACCCAGGACGCCAACTGAGACTCACCCAGGTGATTTTTGAAGAGGTTTTCTTCCTCGCAGCCCCCACCCTCCGAAGAAGATGGCGGCCCTCGGCCCCGCACCACGTACGGGGTTACGAGCTCCTCCGGACGGCGCACCGCCCTCCGACACCGGGGCCACTCTATTGCCCCCCAACCCGGGGTGATTTTTGAAGAGGTTTTCTTCCTCGCAGCCCCCACCCTCCGAAGAAGATGGCGGCCCTCGGCCCCGCACCACGTACGGGGTTACGAGCTCCTCCGGACGGCGCACCGCTCTCCGACACCGGGGCCACTCTATTGCCCCCAACCCGGGGTGATTTTTGAAGAGGTTTTCTTCCTCGCAGCCCCCACCCTCCGAAGGGAATGGCGGCCCTCGGCCCCGCACCATGTACGGGGTTACGAGATTTGCCAGACATCAGCCTACGCATAAGGTGCCCTTGCGGATACCTCATGCGTAGTTGCCCAGAGTGCACCGGACCAGCGCATTTCCGTTCCCTAGGCCTAAGCCACAGGACAGGAAATGCATCGGCCACACGAGGAGGTTTCCGGCGTAGCACCCTTGATTAGACGGACCCTAGCAAAAAATAGGGTTTCATTGAGCAAAAAGCTCTTAAGCAGTTTTGAAGATGATTTATTAACCATCTATTGCGTGTGTGGTTTTTTCAATATATTATTATTGCTCAGCCTTACATATATATTTTTACTACAGACTGATGAAACTTAAGTGGCTCGGTAGATGTGTCTGGGAGTGTATAACTTGCCACAGCAACATAGATCTGCATTAAATCCACGAACATATTGACGATGACGTTAATTATGACAGGTTGGCTAGCATCCTTAAAAATATTTTTTTTAAACACGATTTAAAATTTAAACTTTCATGGTCACTAACATTATAGTAATATAAGTTATTTACGGGATTGTTACCATGTACCTTGTTTTTAGCGAGTTTCCGATATGTCGGCGCTGTTGCAAGTGCCATGATTACGGAGTAACTGAAGTAATTGCGGGTAGGCTGTTATTGGCAGATATATCGGTCTACCTTCTGACGAAGTCTTTTATTGCGTTTGCTAAAAACAAGGTACATGGTAACAATCCCGTAAATTATATTACGATTTAAAATTAATCGGACATAAATAAAAAATTAAAAATCTGTTCATGTTATAATTTAAAACAAACATTTTGTCTCAGCAACCCAATGGAGGGAAGACTGAAGACAGCGCTGGAATCGAGGAGCCCGTGAGCAGGCCAAGCTTACTCCGCGTACCGTCACTTTCTGCCGCCGATCTTGAGGTAAAACGAAAAAAAATACCGCGCACATAATATTTTGAATCCAGTGAAAACGTGCCGAAACCGTTCAGAACGATCCAATTACATTTTTTATTTATTTTATTCTTCATGCACATACTGTACAATGGCGGACTTAATACCGTAGGCATTATAAGATTTTAGTGGCAGGGTGCACAACTGAGGTGGAGATCACATTTAAAGAAATATTACTCATAATAAATATAATATAACAATAACATACCTATATAAATAAATATATACAAATAATATAACTAAACATATACATACACTTACATATATACATACTTCATATAATACATACATGACGACAAACTACTTAACGAAACGCCTGTTCCAATAAAAAGGTTCGCAGCTTGGTTTTAAAGGAATGTTTGTTGGGGGACATTCTAATGTCTAGCGGGAGTTCGTTCCACAAAAGTATAGTTTTGACGAAGAAGGAAGAGTGAATGATATCGGAATTGTGAGATGGAACGACTAGTTAACGATTGAAAGAAGATCTAAGATTTTTAGTATGAGAGGTACATAAGTACTGAAACTGAGAAGTAAGATAAGGGGGGGCATTTGGAGAATCCAGCAAAGTGAACAAAGTGGTCAGAGCCCGCATAAATCTGCGTTACCTAATGGGCATCCATTTTAAGAGAGATCGGTATGCGGACACATGGTCATATTTTCTAAGATTAAAAACGAATCGAATGCAGTTATTCTAAAGTCGATCAAGCTTGTTGAGTAGATCTGCATTCAGGTCGAGGTAGCACACATCACCATAGTCGATTATGGGAAATATTAAGGTTTGCACAAGCATTGCCTTGATATTGACCGGCAAAAAATTTTTCAGGCGATAAAGGGCACGCAGTATTCCTGTTACTTTTTTTCAGACGCTACTAACTTGGTCCTGCCATTTAAAACCGGAATCGACATACAACCCTAGATCTTTTACGACATTGCTGAAGGGGATTGGTGTGCCGTCATAAACGATGGAACCAACACTGCCGTTGTAAATTTTGCTCATGGCCCTTGACCCACCTAATAAAATGGCTTGACATTTTGTAGCATTGACAATTACACCAAAATTGTCCGACCATGTTTTAATAGCTACTAAATCTCTGTTTAGAGCATCAATGGCTTCATTTAAATTGTCAATACTTGTCTCGGTATATAATTGCAAATCGTCAGCATATAGATGATACGTACACTGAAGTTTGTGAGTGATAAAATCAATAAAAGTTGAAAAAAGAAGAGGAGAGAGAATACCGCCTTGGGGAACACCAGTTAGTGCTTCGAAAAAGTTTAAATAGGCGGAAAACATCATAACTCTTTAAATGGCGCAAAATTCGATTTTTTTAAAGGCCATGCAACATAATTCTTTTAAATATATCATTGATGAATTGTTTGTTGTTTTTATTAATTGTTGAACAACCCATAAAACTCACTTTGTATTATACAATATTGCGTTTATAATATATTTATTACAAATCGCTTGAAATTTCGGACAAATTCCAGTTCCACAATAAAAATATTGAAATTAGTGTTGCCCAAATTCAGTCTTGGTCTTGTTCTTGCATTTTTGCAAGACCAAGACCAAGAACAAGACCGCGTATTTTTAGCAAGCCCAAGACCAAGACTGACCGTGCAAAACTTGAGCAAGAACAAGACCAATCCGGCAAGACTCTTGCGTCTTGCAGCTAGGACTTAGCGCTATTTCACGGAGTAATTAGGTATAACAGTTCGGTGTATAGGTACGCTTAGGAATTCTATGAGACGCAAAAAACTGTATCAAAGAATATGAAAAAACTGGACCTATGCCCATTACGACCAATACCATAAACATACATAGCGACTAAAAAAATATCCATTAAAATCAAACAGAGTGCATGCATAGTTTTGTTTTAACCATCGGCACTTTGACTTCTCAAAAAAATTTGCCGCTTTTCGGAAGTACATGGTGATGATACACGCGCCGGGGGCTTCTATTGAAATCACATACAACAATCGTTGCCGCCGCGCCGAAATCACAATATTTGACACTATTTGATTGCCGCCACAGGGCCTAGGTCATGCAAAATCCTAATTTCGTGTCGTGCCGTCCCACTCACGCTAATACTATTTAATATATGAGCGAGCCAGACGGTACGACACGAACTCCGATTTTCGAATTTTAGAGTACAGGTGTTCCAAAGAATAAATAAGTTTCAGAGTGGTTAGAATGGAAACGAATACATTATACTGATCACGCAAGTAGTATTATGATTAGATAATGGTAAGGATAGGTAGTAGATGTCATAATAATTTATTCTAGTAAGTACATATTATAATATTGATTATATGGATTTAAACTAATTACTTAGGTACTATTATTGTAAAATATTTCTTAAATTTCTTAAGTTTTTACAAGAAAAAATAGCAAAAAAGTGGTCAAATGTCACCCGTTTGATAAATATTGTAGCCACTTTTAAATATACTTGAAACGTGTAAAAAAAATCTACAAAACAAATAAAATAATATTAAAAGCTTACCTACCTACTTATAAAATAAAAAGCCTGTGATAAGATTTTTGTATTGCTTACGAGCCCGAATATCTCGAGAGAGATGATGAGAGTAAGTATTTACTAGCAGTGCCCGCGACTTCGTCCACGAGGAATAGTAACTTTGGAGGTATAGTGACGTTCAGGATTTATTTATATATTTTAAAACTTCTGACATCAAACATACAAACAAACTTTTCAGCTTTATAATATTAGTATAGATGTACGACAAAACATTCACTTATATGTAAAGAATAGTGATTGGCACAATGTCACGCGTGTGTACAAGTAGGTATTAATCTGTGTTTGTACGCCGCACGCGGCATCGTTTGATTTGCGGCGGCATCCTTTTAATAGAGCCGGCACGTGCCGAGGCGGTGCGGTAGAAAACTTTAATAAATAGCAATAGTCTAATAGGTAATTGCAAGACTTGCAAGACTCTTGCTGCAAGACCAAGACCAAGACCAAGACTGGGAGCGCAAGACCAAGACCAGGTGTATTGGCGCAAGACCAAGACCAAGACTGGTTAAGTCTCGTCTTGTTCTTGCATTTGGGCAACACTAATTGAAATATTGGTTAAACTGTTGCTCACTTACCCGTACTGTAGTTGTATAGGTCAGTAAAACTAGAGCACTAAACGCTGTTAGTAGGGATGTTTCGATACCTTTATTCGATACTAGTCGTGTAAGTATCCCTAAAGTTCCGATACTTACTCATATCGATACTTTTTTTTAAAGTTCTGATGAGGAGTAAATTATGGTATTTAATGGGAATTAATTTGTTATAATAAATATCAGTAACTAGATGTTAAAAATAAAAACAATTTAATTAAAAAGCCACGGCAAAGTGAAATTAATAAAATCATTAATAAAAAGTCCTTCCTCGGCTGGAATTCGATCCCGGGTCGCCCGCATAGGAAGCGAGCTTTCTACCACTGATCCACCGATGTTTGGTTAATATAACGATAAAAATTAATTGCGACTTGCAAAAGATGAACAAAAATATTGTGGCGATGTAATACAATTTTCACTTTAAATAACCTTTTATTAATAATATTACTACAATTATAACTAAATTGCATGCAGTATTAAAATATCTTTGGACAGAACACACCAGCAGCACAGTCACGACAAACAATATGGCGGCTGCGTGCGTGTGAGCGAACATTATTTAATTTTAGCAGAAGACTAAGCAAGAGATAGGATATTTTATCCTGATTCGTTCCACAGATGCGTTCAGTTCAAGTTATGAATATACTCAGTCTGAATTCTGATTCGATTTATTACTAAGTACATCTTTGCAGACGCCAAGTTAGTATCGCAATATTGATTCGATGCCAAAAGTACTTGGGATCGATACGAAAGTATCGAGTATTTACTTGTACCGAAAGATCCCTAGTTCTTAGTGAACGTTTACGTAAACGTGAAGTTGTACGACATTTGAAGTGCTACTTCTGGTGAAAAAAATTGCGTACCTAGTATTTTAACTTAAAAAACTGTGGCAAATAGTTTAATTTCTTTCGTTTTTTCCGTTCAGTTTATTATATATTATGTAATTATTGACAGCCACTGATCAAGTAAAAAGCCAAGTGTCGGTAAATTTGTCGAACTGGCTTTGAGCTTAACCTTACTTTATATTTTTATTTCAAGGCTTTCACTGCTAGATTTATAAATCTGTAGAAAATTTTACTAGAAAATAATCCACTCGGTCCAGGCAACAGGCGGAGTCCGAACCCGCATCTCCCGCTATCCGCCCCTAGTTCGCTGCATTATCTTGCAGATGGCATAAAGCAGTTAAAGCGTCATAGAGTGAAGTCCTTTTGAACAGATGAGATTGGGTTAGGTTAGTGTTGAGAGCAAAACAAAGGGCAGCAACAACGAACGAATTATACCTATATATACGGACACGGCTGTGCTCTTAAACAGCTACTATCTATATTACACCCATCTTTGTATTTACACTTCTAGGGCACACGTTGTCGATTACGTATACCCATGTTCGCGCTGTTCATACGCAGTTTAGTAAATAAAACAAAAGGTGAAAACAGATAACACACGGAAAAACCACACCAAGATCAAGCAGAGTAAGAGACACAAAAACACGAGTTATCAAATTGTGCCACTCAATGCGAGGACGCTTCAGACACACGCTCAAATAACATTATTGCAAATTACCATCGAATTACGTTTTTCGCTGCTTGCGACAGTAAAGGGAATCTCTTTGAAATAACATCATTACGAGTTTTCAAAGGAAAACTCTTTTATCTTTAAACTCTTATTGGCAAAATATATATTATTGATAAATCCCTTTGCTTATTTTGTATAACATGGTTGTATTTTGCTCATTTTACATGAAGAAATGCTGTTTTGAAAGTATGATAAAAATTACTGTATTTATATCAAGACACGTTCTCTATATTTAGTCCATCCAAAAGGCTGATGATGTTGAAGTATTCCTGTTTAAGAATAACTAAATAAAACTATCTATTCTAGTCTTATGTCGTATTTGCTTTAAAATTAAATAGTTAATCAAAAAAAATTTGACTCTTCATCACAATATCTACAATCCACCTATAATCGCAATGAATACCAAGTTAGTATGTTTTCTTATCCAGAATGCATCAAATCTGTCACTGCTATCTCCCCCATCGTTGGCTCGCCGAAGGTCATCAGTGATGTTCAGTGACACAGTGCTGCTTCACGCTCCTAACGCACCTCATATGGCACACCCTCACAACATATGTTCGTCAGAGAAGATGACTCAAACAGGTATGCAGACATTACAAATCTTAAATAAATCGTACAAGAGAAAAATATTAAAATACTTCTACTTTAACTAAACTAAGATCTGTTGTATGTTATCAATCTTATGTTCCAAAATAGCAATATTTGACTTATTGTTAACAATTAAAATGAATATTTGTAGATTCATTGTGCCAACGTGATTGGCTTAAGAGCCAAAGTGGTGAGTCTAGAGACGGTAGATCTAGACGATATTAGAGGGGCATGTCAATCTGGTCTGATTCTCTCGCTTCCTTCTGCTATCCTTCAAATCAAGACTAGGCAAACTGGACTTGGCCGACTTAATTTCTTCTCCTATGATTTCCTCCTATGAGTTTCGCTTTCTATTTCTCGGCATAATTAGGCTAATTCCTAATTGTATGGGCTCTTGGTGTGACGTCTTCAATCTATCCGTTATACCTACCTCGAACGCATCACACACTTGATAAAAGTCTTAACCAAAGTAAAAGCGATTAACGTCTGACTAGGAAGACAAAGTGTTATTAAATATTTTAACCCTTAACTTTATCTGAAGAAGTGATACATCATTACCTGATTATCTATGCAATATGTTCGCCGTGCTTTCGAGGTAATATTTAATAGCAAAATCGCACTGTAGTGACACTTATGTTGGGGGCGTAGAATTCGACCTGCCAACAGGCGAGACGGCCGAAGAAAGGGCGGCTGCTGGAGGCACTATGTCTTGTCAAGAACTACTCGCTCTCTCCGGAGCACTCTCGGCAGCACTGCCAACGGGACAAGTGGCTTTAGACTCGTTCTTCGAAGAACTCACAAAAGGAATTAGCAAAAGAGCAGGAGACGAGAAAAATGATGCAAAGGTAAATACGCCACCATTTTTAAATTATGTCAAACTAATGTAATTTTTAAATTATCTTAAATTTTCTACAGGCCGTAGACATAGAGGACTTCTCCTGTTGTGCCGAGTTAATAGCAGCGGAAGCCTTAGCCAAAGAATCTAGGAAAAACAGATTCACCCATGCATTTTGTACTGTTTGGAAAAGGATATCAAAATTTTTATCGTGGCTAAGGAAGTATATTAAAAATATAGTCGATCATAAATACTTCCAACAAGGTAAATCACAATCCAAAAAACAGCGTAATTTTTAAACTGTGAAGTTTTTTTTAAACTAAAACATTGGTAAAAGTAGTAAGAATAGGTATTCATTGTCGAAGAAAATTTTATTGAGTGTTACGGCAATTACTTACTTAAGAACCAGAACCATTACAATGTAATAAGACAGAAATTCTATCGAAATGAAAATGTAAAACCAGAATAATTTTGCTTCGGTTCTATTATTCACGGTTAACAATTTCGAACCCGTTATAAGGTTTTTTTATTTTTATAATTGGGTTACAAGCAAAGATACAATAGATAAAAGAGCCAAACCTAATGATTAAATAAACAATAACAAAGACCGAAGAATTACAGATTAAAGAAATTACATTGTCATATTCTATATTTTATTGTATTTAAGTACTAAAAGAGTACGCGGTACATTGAATTTGTTTTATTTATTAGGTATTCTATTGGCAATCCTCATAAATACACTATCGATGGGCATTGAATATCATAACCAACCGGAAGAGCTAACAGTAATAGTAGAGATCAGTAACATCGTTTTCTCGGCAATATTTGCCGTCGAAATGATCCTCAAAATTATCGCCGAGGGACCCTTCAAATACATTTCCAACGGATTCAATGTTTTCGATGGCGTGATTGTGATACTCAGGTAACAATACACTTAATTTTATTTTCCTATTGAAAATTTATTTGAAATATTTATTTTGGGAAAAGTTTATGTGTAATGTTCTTTAACATATATTAATTCGAAACGTGTTTATCATTTCACAGTGCATTTGAATTAGCGCACAGTTATGGAAATGAAAAAGACTTAGCCGGCAGTTCTGGTCTCTCTGTCTTGAGGACATTCCGACTTTTGCGTATTTTGAAGCTTGTGAGATTCATGCCCAATCTGCGAAGACAATTATTCGTCATGCTGCGCACTATGGATAATGTGGCAGTATTTTTTTCGCTGCTCGTACTCTTCATCTTTATTTTCAGGTAAATAAGAACTATTTTACTAGATTCTGTGAAGTATCCAGGCCAACAAAATGTTAAAATTATACTATAAATTAATAAATATAATGCTCAACATAAATTGCATGTGTTAAACAAAGTTTCAACGAAGAAAATTATTTTAATTTATGTGATAGGCTATTATGAAATGTGAAATTCTTGTTTTATTTATCCACAACAGGGATCTTAAAATGAAGTTATAAAGAGTATTATGAATATTAACTTCATTCAGTTTTTATTATTTTTTAATTTTCTGCGCATTAACTTTTAATGAGTAACTTTTTGCCTTACTGAACTATACCCTGACAATCTTTTAATTTTAATCTCTATCGTGTTAAATCTCGTTTGTGATGTCTCATACCCCGTATCGTAGTTATCGTATCCAAGTAGTAAACATCATTGTTCAAGGCAATCACTCGTGGATTGCTCAACCCAATTTTTTTCATTTTTCCCGTAGCAAAGAAGATTTATTCGACTCCATAAAATATGAAATTCTGAATGTTTCTACTTAACTGTCACACCCGCATCCCTTAACCCGTGCACTAACTGTGAGTGATTTCTCCTTTTTCTTTTCAATCTTTCCTTATTTGTATCTCGTTCACTTCTGTCTACCTGACATTAAACCCACTACACACTGTCACTATCCACACTTTTCACAACTTTTTCTCTTCTTAAGTATACTATATATCTTTTTAGTATTTCTCGCTTCTGTGCTTTTTTGTCCACCTCAGTTTATTTACACCTGCACTTTTTCACAGTCATTTAGATTTTATAATCACTTTTATATGTGTATTGTATATATTTCATCTTTCCTTCTTAATATGTGGAAGAGACATGAGTAACAAGCATTGTTATCTAATCGTATATTGCGTGGTAACGTTCAGCATCCTCGGTATGAACCTCTTCGGGTGCAAATTCTGCGAGAAAGACGAGGAGGGTGACCAAGATTGCGACAGAAAAAACTTTGATACTCTCTTGTGGGCCTTTGTCACAGTGTTTCAGGTATTAAACATTTTAAATTAACGTACCTAACAGACAAACCAGAAACAAACTGAACTTGCAAAACATTACTAAACGCTTACCTTCGGGTCCGTCAGCAGTAAACACTCATGTCAATGTGACGAATCCCATTAACAAAAGTATTGTAATTGTGACGGCTAATTAACTAACCACGCGAGTACACATTTGACTCTGCACTTTGCTGCAAGAAAATAGCGTTCTACGAAGCACAGTAACGTAGGAAGAAGTTTGCTTGCAGTACGGTGCGTTTGTCAGACAAACGTTGAGTCGCGTAACCGCTACCCTAGTACCCGCGTAGAAATCTAGCACCATCGTAACAGATTGATCCAACATCATTTAGTGTCACGTTCATCATGTTGTGCCGTACAGTACTCCAACCAGATCTCGTCAAGAGCACATATTATTTAGTCGAAGGCTTGATTGAATTGTAGGTTAGCTTAAGGTCAATCTATGCCGTGTCGCGGGATAACCTGGTCGTCAGTTCCTCTACTCCCACTACTACAATAGCACTCAGTTGAAACAATATATTATCTATCACTTTGCATGCTGCTTCTATTATTTAGGTATCTTATTCGATCGAAACGAAGTCAGTGAAACGATAAATTGAGATCCATAATCAAATTGTGATCCCATTGTGCCGAGATTTATTATCCATTACTTGACCGAACTTTTCACTGATTTCGTCGTCAAGCCGGCATCTTTGTTTTAACTTCCGTAACGGTCTATTTTCAATTACTTCCCCTTTTCTTCAACTTTAACTTTCTAATTTTATGCTAGTATGATTGGCCCGACCCACTTATCTTCATTTCTTTTTTCTATTTTTCCACTTGCATTATTCTCAATAAAAAAAACTTTTTAAATAATGCATCTAATTTGGATGAAGAGTAATTTGAAAACCTGGAATAAGAATGATATTTTAATTTCTTTTTGCACTTTTCTTTGGCCTAATTTTCTCTTACAGATTTATTTATCGCATTTTATATTACTATTATGTCATTGTTAAATCATGAGGCAGTATATGAAGAATGATTTTTGATATTGTTCATAAGCATATTGAGGAACTTAATTGCACTTTATATAACACCGAAATTACGTTGGAACTATTTACATTTATAACAATTTTGATTGCCCTTCTGGAGATCGCGTTCTAGCGGCGATAACACTGCTTAACCAATTAGGCTATAAACTGCTGGTGATTTTGATAGATCAAAGACCAAGTTCCTGAACGTAGTCAATTAGAAACTTAACTAATTTTACGCTTTGTATTATCAAAACATATTTATTAGCGTAATGTATATAGACAATTAGTGAATTACATACCACTTAAGTTAATAGTTCACGTGTGAAATGCGCTTGTGTCTTAAAACAATTACTATCTTATTAAGCGACTAATCAGACTCACAAATCACACGTTTACTCGTAAGATTAGTTTGATTTCGTAGAAGAAGGTTGCAGTGTTAACGTCGAAGTACGCATCAAAAGTGTCGTCAGGATGATTCGGTCGCGGCGTATGCGCGCGCATAGCATTTTCTTTTTCTTTCATTTTTTCATCGGCTCCGCGGCGAACAGTATTCTGGGCATGTATCTATTCGGTGGTAAGTTTTGCAAGTATGTGGAAGACAATGGCACCGAGCGAGACTGTACGTGCCCCGAAATCATCTCCCACCACCCCAAGTGTGAGTGCGACAGAAAACATTTTAATAACATCCTCTGGGCTACCGTCACCGTCTTCCAGGTAAGCCTTTGGGAATGGTGTTAGACAAGGTACACAATAGTCGGTTTATTTGCGATCCCGTTTGAATATGTACCTAGAGCGTAGACGCCGCGTGTTTCTCGTACCGACCAATCCAAATCGATCCTCGTGTCTTATTTGACAACACATTCAACTGTTGTTAGAAAAGACATTACACAATTGGTCATGTATGTTACTAATTTGGCACGACCGAGAGATTCGCTTTAGAGAATTAGATAGAACAGTAGTTAGTAGCGTAGATTTTATGTTTGTACTTAATGCATCTTCAAGGAGCGCTCCGTAATTACTGCATTCTTTAGTGATGCTTCTAATGAATAAGTACTATGCTGGTTCCTAGAATGCTTGTGTACTCGAATCGCCGTCTGTTTGTACCCTCCATTACTTAATTCCCCCGCATATTAGTGTACACTAACACGTCAACATTACACTAATTGACACTAACACGCTGATTTTTGACATAATTTTATTTACATTAATTTGTTAACATTAAATAACAAACACCAAGAGGCACGACTTGAATACAATATGACAGCACACCTTGCTTATTTTGATTTATTAAAAAGATGTACAATTAATGATGATTATTTGATGTGGTAGCGAAATTATAAAACGTGACTGAGCATTGACTTGGATGTTGAACTTTCAGGTTTTGACTCAGGAAGATTGGAATGTAGTATTATTCAATGGTATGGAAAAGACTAGTCACTGGGCCGCTTTGTATTTTGTGGCGTTGATGACATTTGGCAATTATGTCCTCTTCAATTTGCTAGTAGCTATACTTGTGGAAGGATTTAGTTCTGAGGTGGGTAAAGAATATGGGAATAACTTTTTTTAACTTAAACATTTATTTACCTAATTATTAATCTAAATATGAAGCTAAATAATTGAAAATAATCTTTATGTTAAAGGGGTGGCAAACAAGCGTATGGCCTTCCTGATAGTAAGCAGCTACCATAGCCTGTAGAGTCTAAAGGCTATGTTGGCTGCTGTATATATCTATAGTATATACGCTTGTGATACCAAAATATCACTCGCACCATTGCCTTCCCTGACACCTGATCTTATATTCACCGTAAGAAATCCAACGTCTCGATTATCTCTCTTATGAGAGTGCAATTACTTAACCAATATAACCATCGAACCTGTACCCCTAGTACGAACCATTATCGAATTCGAATAGTTTGCAAACCGAAATGTCAATGTCAAATTTTGTATGGAAACTTGAACAGAAGCGGCACAAAGTACGTAACGAGAACTAAAAATCAGTACACATTTGACAATGACATTTCGGACTCGCAAACGATACGAATTCGATATTGGTTCGTGCTAGGGGTACAGTATAAATGAAAATACCAAACAGTGTAGACGTAACTACGCATGCTGAATATGTTCGTCCATTTTGCAGCGCAACGAGAGAAGGGAACGGGAGCAACGCGAATTAGCAAAATCGAAATTATCCAGCGAATGCTTTTCGGACAACAACGAAATCCAGTACGACGACTCCAATTCTGGGTCACATTCCAGCGATAGTTTTTCCCAGGTATTACTTAATTTTCATGTAAAGATAAAACACGTGTCGAACCACGTAGTGAGAGATGAAAGTTTCTTTGAACATTTCGTTCGGTCATCTCTCACGTTAAAGCTTTTTTTCAAACCTTCGTTATATATGGTTCTTAAGGAAAATAATTATATTAAGAAAATATACATTGGAAGTGACTTATTATCTCTTTTGAACCGTCCAATATTTTCTCTAATACTTGTTCAATGTCAGGACATCTTCTAGCTAGCTGATGAGAACGAGTTTTTCGTATATTTTGCTTTACCTTAAAATTGTTGTTTTTCAAATGTTAAATATTTCATTTAAAATAAAATTATTGAAAAAATAGTATATTAAAGGTAAATTTTCTATAATACAGATAGATCTAATAAGACATTTTAAAAAAGCCAAATGAAATCCACGTATGATTTCATTTTATTCGGGTTTTTTGGTAATAATACTTATTATGTACTTAGAACGACCGTTCGATTTCATTAACATTTGATGTAAAACATAAAAACACTTTTTAATTTAGAAAACAATTACGTAACCAAATTGGCCGTTATGGCAATTTTGTCCGAGCAACGCGACTACCTGAGTCCATTATCGTTAATATCATAAAAATAATTAAAATAATGCTAATTACACACAAATATTAAACAGAGTTTCAGCTTTTTGTAATACCAAATATCAAAATACATATGACTCTCTTAAAGGTAGAGGCTATCCAACTTCCTACTAATATTATAAATGTGAAAGTTTGTATGTTTGTTACTCAATCATACAAAAACCACTGAACACATTTGGATGGAATTCGGTACTCATATAGTTTAGAACCTGTATTGAATTTTGGATTCTCCTCTCTCTCTCATCAAATACTATCGGCTTAATACTGCGTACACAACAAGAAACAACCATGTCAATAAAAGTCCATATTAAGAATTTTCACCAAGCTAGATGAAACGGTACTAGTCGGAAGCCGGTTGGCCCTAATGAACGATGACCTTAATAAGGACAATATTCGTATACTATATATTATAGGTATGCCATATCATCATTATCATTTTATATTTATACTAGCTATACCCCGCGGTGTTACCCGCGGTTTATTAGGGATATTTTCCCGCAGTAAAACGTAGCCTATATGTTAATCCAGGGTGTCAGCTAACTCCATACCAAATTTTATTAAAATCAGTCCAGCCGTTTAGACGTGAAGAACTAACAAACATACACATTCACAAACTTTGACCTTTATAATATTAGTGTGATTATATCCGTGTGTATGTGATTGAACTCCTCCTAAACGACTGGATAAATTTTGATGGTTTGCATTCACAACAGACCGTTGTGTAGCTGTAGACCGGTTCTAGAAGAGGACGGTTTAAGAAATATTTAGTCTTGCTAAAGCTATTAGAGACGTCAGATGAGTTTAAGCTTTTAAAGTCACGCGTCATCTTATTCTATTGCAAATGTTTTCACAAAAAAGTGACAATATTAAATTTAATTATACCTTAAAAGTTAATTATGTATCTCTGTCGTATGTTGGTGCTCTGTTAAAATATAACGGTGATTAAAGTAAGCTACTGTGCAATATTGGCGCTTTTATTACTGAAAATCATGTTAAATTATTTTAAATAGAATACTTTTTTACTAATGTTTCACTAATAAAGAATCATCATCAGGCTATTAATGTTCCCACTGCTGGGACACAGGCCTTCCCTATGGATGGAATAGGGAGATTAGGCCATGACCCACCACACGGGCCCCGTGCGGATTGGCGGGTGCTAACAACTGCAGATGCAGCCGGGACCAACGGCTAAGCGTGCCTTCCGAAGCATGGAGGAAATAGAGATAGAAGATTTTTGGTCACCCATCCAATGACCGACCACTGCGAAAGTTGCTTAACTTCAACGCTCGATTTAGATAAAATTCCTAATAAATAATAATACGAGTTAAATCAGTTAATCAACAAATTGAATTGAAAACATAATAAAATTAATGCTAAATTGTGCCCACACCTTCAATCCATGTGGGTTTTTAAATTAGAATCCCTAGCGTATTTTTGTATAAAAATCCAATTATTTTAAAAGTATTTCAATCTTTTATGTGTGTTATGGAATAACAAATATTGTAATCAATATTCATCGGTACTTTAGTAATCATAATCCTAAAAAGATTAATAATACTGGACAGTCGAATCCATAATAATATTGCAAAACAAATATCCCTCTAATTGCCAAGTAACAAATATGTTTCAATTTCACGAAAGAGGTTTCCATTTCATGATATCCTCTAGGATGATCTCGTAATTTTATTCCATTTGATTTCCATAAAGGGCCTTAAGTCTGGAAAGACCTCGTGTGTGCATTGTGTACATCCATGAATGCGTTTTCATCAATAATATTAAATTACAGAACGAAATAAAAAACTACTGGCGATCGGCGGACGATGTGCGGAAAGCCAAAGAGGATGTGAACGGGCAAAAAGATAAAGCGGCCAAACCACGACGCCGACAGAAATCCTCGTCGCACCACCCGAAGCTCTGCAAGGATTGTGCGCAATCCAACAAATGTAACATTCAAAAGGTAATTTACCACTATATTTTTATTAATTTAAACATTTACTGATGGATATTTAAACCTAAAGAATCTAACTTGCAGCCTAAGATATTTGACACGGCCATTAAGGTCACGGTAGCATAATTGGTGAGTTCATCCGCCCGGATAGCGGAGGGTGATGTTTCGAGTCCCGTCTGCTTAATGGAACGAGTGGATTTTTTTCTAATAAAATTTTTCTAATACTACTACCGTTTTCGTCCGTGTCAATTGTGTAGTTCATATAGTTCGCTTTTTAAAAATACCATAGCAGATTAACATTTTCCGAACGAAATTTCCGACGAAAGGTATCTAAATTTAATAAAAAAATATTGTTTGGGTATGAAGCGCGATTTATTTTCATTATTCCTGATGTTACAAATTCTACACAGGCTCCATAGTTGTACTTGCGGTCGTAAAAAAAGGGCTTTATTTAATTATTGGTGTGCTTGAAATATAATATATAAATATCCTTTAGAATTCTAAAAATATCCTTTACACTTAATTTACACCACACTTAAGACATAAGCGGGAAAGCTTACAAATTTTTGTTCCGCATTTCTATATCGGTTATTAAAAATTACAGTTGAAATGTGATAGTTAATTTATGTGAGTTATTTATTGTTTCAAAACATAAGAAATTGTCCTGAAATTGTACTGTAACACACATCATGATCATTGATTGAGTAAAAAAATACACAAACTTTCACTTTTATTATAAGCAGAAAAGTTAACAGATTTCTGTTCTACATTTTCTTAGTTGTTATTAAAAAAATGAGTTAAAGTATGATAGTTTACGTTATTTTGACGACCCACGGAGTGGCTTGTGCGCCGGGTTTTATGGTGTCGCTGACTCAAGAGGTCCCTCCCGGGTTCGAATCCCGGTGGGGGCAGATGTTTGTGTGATGAATACGAACAATTTGTACTCCAGTCATGGATGATTAATATGTATTTCTATATAAATATACTTATATATGTACAGTATATGTATTCTATGCGTCACCCTAGTATCCCATAACACAAGCCTGACAGTGCTTACTTTGGGGCTAGGCTAATTGGTGTGAGTATTAAAAAATAAAAAATAAGTTATTGAATGGCGTATTTTTCAAAGAGCAGATATATTTTAAAACACTCCATGTATAACATCTCTAAAACTGAGTGCCTTCAATTGAAATATGTGTATCAGTACATTTTTCTTTACTTATTTTGTTTATTTAAACATACTCTGTGATGGCTGATGAATGGGTAATTTACTAACTTCTCAATAAGAAAATGTAATTTAACGTTCTATAGACGTAGCAAACGTAATAAATTTTCGTTAACAACCCCAATGGAGTAGCTGCTATATAAAATCAAAGAACTATTGAAAACAGTTCTATGAATAATACAAAGGTGAATATATTTCATTAGACTTTGAAACAACTTATTCATGCAGTCAATTAATATTACACAATCATTATAAAGTCATATTAGCGAGTTACTTTGAAACTGCTATTGGTCTTGGTAGTTATCTATATATATATATATATATATATATATACTAACATTTGCCCCACCGGGATTCGAACAAGAGACCTGATAAGACTTGATAACAATTATCTTAAATTCAGTTTCTATGTAATTATACTTACTGAAGAAGAAATTTTCCTGGTGCTATTAAACTTTTGTTATTAGTTAAACTTAATTAAACCTTATTAATTACAGAATGCCTCAGTGTTACATTAAATGTAAGTCCGAAGCTTAGCCGTAGAACTGGTAGGGATAATTGAATTTCGTGAAGAGTCTTACATCTAAATCTTAATTCGAACCACTGCCTTTGGGAATATTTAATTGGTTGAATGTGTTTTATTAATAAATTAATTAATGTATCTTTTCTCTATATTTTACCGACCTTAAATTATTATCTATAGTACATTAAAGAACATGATATGTCAAATTATTATTTTTAGCAAGCCAAATTAGACAGTATAGGACAACAACAATGGGAAGTGTCAAACTATTTACTGCTCTCTAGAATACACACCAATTAGGAACTCATACACAGCGGATTTTACTTTTGAGGAAATAATCTTTGCTATAATTATGTGTCGGCGACAAATACATGCCCCACATATAACAACATGGAGTAAATAATCACTCGCCTCCTCAAGAGATGGCGCTACCGGCGCTGCGCTCACAAAGCATGGAAGCCTACATCTCGCAAGCAAAATTCGGAGGCTAACACTTCATATCTGCAATGCCCGACCAGCATCAGTCGGTCTCAGGCTCGACTGGTCTAAAGGCTCCAGACGGAGAAGAGACTCCCCCCGTGTGGGGAGATGCCATCCGCCTGGAATAACTCTAGAGACACTCGCCAATTCACAGCTTGAGGTCCCCTTAGGATCTCACTGTCCCCAAACTCAATGACTCTGTAAAGGTCATCTGTGAACAACAGCATGCACAAAAAAAAACAGTCGATCCGTGTCCCCGAGCTACCATCATATAACTCGGAGGCCCCTTTGGCCTTCCTACAATTATTATACTAATTCAGACTATGAATGAACTTACTGAGTGGTTTTCCCCACTCTTCGGGCGTAAATCGCACCGTGAAATTCAATACACATTATAATAATACACTTTCGTACAATTTCACATTCTACGCACGGTGACGCAGCTATGGCGGGCGTGGGAAAAAATTGCGCCGCAAGTTATTAGTCTCAGAGTTGTATTGCTTCAAAAGATAGGGGAATCTAATTCAAGCCAGCAGGTTAAGCTATATTTGCAACTGGATTCCATTTATTCACAATTGACATTTAACATTTTATTATCTTCATTGCTGAGACACAGGCGCCAGCTACTGCTCTATCGATCCTATGGAATAATATGCTAGGTCTTCTTGTTGATAAAAATATCGGTTTGATCACTATTATAGATGTTGCCCAACAGGAATCAAAAATGTTGGCAAGTGGCGCTGCACCCAACGAAACTACCATAGTTCCCATGATCACTCACACCGCGGCCACGCCACAAGACTCGCCGTCCACAACCTTGGAGCCAGGGGCTTCTTTCAGGGACTTCAACCTAGCTTTAACTCTAGAACGGTCTTCGATGCTTTCGAGTTTGGATTCTATAGACCGAACTTCTGTGAGTATTCTTATTTTTTAAGTATAAATCATATATAAAGGTTAACATATTTATGCGTTACAACCATAGAATTTTACGAAATAATCAACATACAATTTTGCACTGCACAGCACCAACTTATATTATAAGTTATATACTTTAATATGAAAACCTATGTTTGTCTTTGATATCTTTAAATACAATCTATTTCAACGAATCTTAAAATGTACCATAACATTAAAGTGATATGATATAATATCATTCCTTTTCTATACCTATTACTGTAAGACAATTACTAATTCGTGTTCGAAACAAAAATAAAACCAATTATCTACAAAAGCTTCTAATTTTTCAGTGTACGAGCATACCAGGACTTCTGAAACCACCTAACAGTTATACACTTACACTGCACTCAGCTGCCGCGCAGTTAGGGTCAGAGAAAGCTCGTCTTCCCCCTATGACACTTGCCCCACCACCCTTAACTTTAGCGCCTCCCCCCCTCAGATCGGTATCCCCTGGGTCCACAACTCCTAGTACCCCAAAGTCTATAGCTTCACCACTACTGCCTGAAAAGAACCTTCAGGTCACAATTATAAAAGACGACCACTGTTTAAACACCAGCGACAAGTCGAGTCTCCTCAGCTCACAAAAGTAAGTAATAATTTTTGCAATTCAGTTATTGAAAGTTTTTCTTCGTATGTTAAATGTCTCGATTACATTATATAGATTTTGGTTACCGGACACTGGCTTCCAGCCCGTATTCCAGTGTAAATATTGTTTCGGGTGCTCGAATTCGAATGAGCCTTTCGTGTACCCGAATACGGGCTAATGACCAAGTGTCAATTGAGCCTTAAATCGTTTTTAAACAAAAATTGTAAGGAAAATATTTTGCTGTTCGAAAAGGAAAATTTAATTTTTCCTATAAAAAATCTGTTTTGAAAAAAGAAATTATTGTTTTGTATAAAGCTATATAAGATGGACCTTCATTAGTTGATCAGTTAAATTACATCGACATTTTATTATGATAGGAGTCTAAGCGCCTCCAGTGCAGGCGTGAGTGGCGATGAAAAGTGCCGAGTGCAGCGCGGCTACAGCTGGCGGCTCTCGCGGCCGAGTCTGCGGCGGAAACAGAAACAACGCACCGGCTCCGATTCTGATGCAATCGTGCTCAACAACGGCAGGGATCATGCCACGTGCAATGGTAAATATTAGGTTATAGTAGGTAGGTAGTAGATAATAATCATAACCATATCAAAGACACAGCACCAGGTGTAGTGTTATCTAATAAAATGATTTTCATCGTATACCACCGCTACTTAGTCATACTCAGTCATTTGAATATTGTGGTATGGAAAGTTTTCTTTTATTTTAAAAACTTTGACATATAAATGTATTTAAATCTGTAAATTACACTTAACACTCGTCAAAACTGGACCCATACACATTTTATCATTCGAAATAAAATGATGATGAACAAACTCAGCATTCTGAATTTTTGTAAGTGTAACTATATATGAAAAGATCCTAAATAACATAGAAGTTGATTATATATTTGGAGATGTTTTTAGGTTCAGGGTTGCGGAAGAATGAGTTGCTACTGTCATCGTCAATGGTGATTAAGAACGACACTCAGTCGGAGCTGCCCAACAACCGGTCTAGGGGCCAGCTGCCGGCGCCGAGAGTGCTGGCGCCACCCGCGAGGCGAGTCTCCGCCCACACTGCACCGCTGTTGCCTGACGTTAGTATCACATTACATAACGTTCTATCAAGGAATCAAGGTAAAGAATGAATTACTACTATCATGGTCAATGGTGATAAGGAACGACACTCAGTCGAAGCTGCCCAACAGCCGGTCCAGGGGAAAGCTGCCGGAGTCGAGAGTGCGCCCACACTGCACCGCTGTTGCCTGACGTAAGTTTCACATTACATTACCTTCTATCAAGGAATGAAGGTGAAGGATGAGTTACTACTGTCCTAATCTACGGTGATCAAGAACGACACTTAGTCAGAGCTTTGCAACAACCGGTCCAGGGACCAGCTGCCGGCAGCGAGAGTGCTGGCGCCACCCGCGAGGCGAGTCTCCGCCCACACTGCACCGCTGTTGCCTGACGTAAGTACCACATTACATAACGTTCTATCAAGGAATGAAGGTGAAGGATGAGTTGCTACTGTCCTAATCTAGGGAGATCAAGAACGATACTCAGCCAGAGCTGCCCAACAACGGGTCCAGGGGCCAGCTGCCGGCGCCGAGAGTACTGGCGCTACCCGCGAGGCGAATCTCCGCCTACACTGCACCGCTGTTACCTGACGTAAGTACCACATTACATAACGTTCTATCAAGGAATCAAGGTGAAGGATGAGTTACTACTGTCCTAATCTACGGTGATCAAGAACGATACTCAGTCGGAGCTGCCCAACAATCAGTCTAGGGGCCAGCTGCCGGCGCCGAGAGTGCTGGCGCCACCCGTGAGGCGAGTCTCCGCTCACACTGCACCGCTGTTACCTGACGTAAGTACCACATTACATAACGTTCTATCAAGGAATGAAGGTCAAGGATGAGTTGCTACTGTCATCGTCAATGGTGATTAAGAACGACACTCACTCGGAGCTGCCCAACAACCGGTCCAGGGGCCAGCTGCCGGCGCCGAGAGTACTGGCGCTACCCGCGAGGCTAGTCTCCGCCTACACTGCACCGCTATTTCCTTACGTAATTATCACATAACATAGCATTCTATCAAGGCTAGAAGTACGAGTTACCACTGTCATCGTAAATGGTGATCAAGAACGACTCTCAGTCGGAGCTTTAAATTACTTTACTTTCCATAAAAATAAATTAAAAACATACTCATTTGATGGAATTTCATTGTATAATCTAATAGAAAGTACACTGCTCAAAAGATTCTCCGTTGTTATATAATCCAGATTATGTAACCAATTTTATGCTATTCGCTTTAATTTGAATTTTGTGAAATTATAAATAGATAGTGTTATTAATTTAATTGTACAAACTACCGCCTTGAAAACAGAAAAATCGCTGTGAGAATTTCATAATATTAAATCGACGTTGTGAACAGATTCTGTTTCTTCTACGTAGAAGATCACTTTTACTGGGTTCGTATATCAGAGTGCTGTTTGATCACTGTATGCAAAATAAAAAGTTGTCGCACAGTTAATACCCCAGTTAGTTTATATAAATCTACCGTTGGATAGCGGCAAGGAATGCAGAAACTCACTTAGAGCAGGGCTCGTTTGACCGTCTCTAATCTCTTATCTAATTCAGACATTACAAAGTGTTCTATCGAGGTATCAAGATGAAGAATGAATAACTAGTGTCATTGTCAATAGTGATCAAGAAGTAACTCAGTCTAAATTGCCCAACTACGATGGTTTCAAAGTCTTTAACGGACATAAGTAGATTATTTTTTATGTTTTATATATTAAGATATTTTTTTTATGATATTATAAGGAATAATGACAGTATTATAGAAGTGGGCAATATGTATTTATTATTACTATTGCCAGGCGATTCATTACATTAACAATTCTAACTCAGCCTGAAGAGTATTTGTTCATATAGTGAATAAAAAAGTAGGATAGTGTAAACAAGATACGAGTAATGCTCTACCCAAGCTTCGTCGTTAGCACAAGGCGATTAAAATAAAAAGTAATGCCTTCTCTGTATTTAGACACCGCCTTTTCCATATTTTTTTCATAAACTAGTTTACACAATGATTTCAGTATAAAATGATTAATGACTTTTTCAATTCAATAAAAAATCTATGTATATGTATATAAGGCATTTGTACAACCTATTCTCCGATTTTTTATTAAATTGAAAAACGTCATTAATAATTTTATAATGAAATCATTGTGTAAACTAGTATATGTACAAAATATGGAAAAGATCTACTTTTATAAACACTTTACATGTCGCGTCGCCTCGCCATTAACTCATTTAATTTATACTTTAAAGCACCAGCAAAAGCCAGCGAAACCTTCTATAAGCGGAAGTAACAACACGTTGGTTTTATATCGTCCATGTAATTAAGTTCTACAAGGTAGACACTTAACGCTACAGTGTATTCACATCTTCATTACCTTTTAAGGTGTCGTGGAAAGCACCGGAAGCGGGCTTTTCAGCAGACTCGACTGTTCGGTTGGACTCTGTTAAATCACCACCACATCGACTTTCACTAACTAACGACTATTTGACAGGTAAGTCGAAACTCTATATTTATCTTATTTATTTATATTTATCTATCTTATCTTATTTATTTATATTTATCTATACTTTTAAGTTTAGTTATCTTAAATGAAAATAAATAATTCTGATTCTGCATCATCTAAGGAATAGTTTAAGTATTCCAGATAATCGTTAAAGTCCAGGTAGCATAGGTATTGCATTCGCATGAATAACGGAGTTTTCATTTGAATTGAGTCGGGTACTTTGGATGAGTTGAGTTTGCTTGCTTCGTAAAATTTTCTTTCGATTTAAGATGTAGCGATTAACTATATTTAAATAAAAACCGGTCAAGTGCGTGTAGTCCTTTGCGCAGTATAGGGTTCCCTGGTTGCCCGTCGTTTTCACAATATATCTCAGAAGGAGTCTTCAAAGTTTTCTTCTAAGGTAATTTTATTAGGTAAGAAATGTTGTAATACATAAGTTGAACAACTGTTAGTTGTTACTTTGGTAACTTATCTATTTTAAGTGTTATACCTTTACTTAAAAGTTCATGGACAGCACTAAATTCGCGATTTTTAAAACAAGATAAGCTTTTAGAGGGGGGACGCCCTACTCAAACAGAAATTAGCACTTTAAAGTTTATTATTTCGCAAACGAACGAAAACGAAAGTAATTTTAAAAGACCTATTCAACGAAAAGACCTATACCCTACACGATAGGGGTAGACGATAAAAAAAACGTCCCCCAGATTACTTGAAAAAACTAAATGTTAGCTGCAATAAAGAAAAATTGTATTCTACCACTTTGACGCCGTGATTGATATACATACCTCGACAGAATTACATTTCTCTTGTGCCAATAGTCTCTAAGCAAAACCTCGGACAAACAGACAGAGGGACTTGACGAAACTATACGTTTTCATTTCAGGACAACAGAACCCTTAAAAATGAACTGAACTGAATGAACTTCTTTTTTTTCTTGTGTTTTGTTTGTAAGAACAAGGTATTTATGAAATATTTTTCTTAGAAAATCGTCTAGGTACCACCATAAAATTTTGTAATCGCGATGGTTCCTCATATCAAAATCTCAACACTATCTCAATCTCTGATTAGAATACTGCAACTATACGGGCGAGTCGCTGATTTACATATAAAAATATCATAAATATCATACTACCTTTGATACATGTACTCAAACGTTAAGTTAATATAGAATTCCACAAACCGAAAACGTGTTCGCTGTTTTCGTTAAATTGTAAAAATAAAAACCTTTTACTATTTGCAAAGGATCAAACGCTTTGACCACACACATTAGAGCTTGAGCCGAAACAAGTAGCAATCCCAAGGCAAATATTTCAAACTTGAACAGCACAACACGGCCCTGCGCTAAGGGTGAAACAAATATTTGTGCTAACAAATAGCCGCGCTCGTGTTATTTATTCAAACGATTAGTGTGCCAGAATACGAGAGCCTTATTAATTCGAGAGTATAAATATCAACTGCGCCTTCATCTGAAGTCATGACAAAGTTGTTTGTGCTCAGATTAAGATTCAGTTTGCGATATTTTCATTTCATTTCATTCTCTGTTAGTAAATACGCTTTTCGCTTAATTCGTTCGGTAGAAGATCCTTAATTTATAGCAAACTTAATTTGTAACTAACAGAAAGGAAGTTCCGTTCCATTTAATCGAGAGAAAAAACTAGTGTGAGCAACAAAGTATTTTTGTACTTCGTTGTTGCTACGGTTTGCTACGCGTAACGTAGGTAGCTCGTAGCGATCGTAGGTTAAGACAATAATAGGGTATTTTTAAAAATTTTTGAAAACTGCTTATATTTAAAGATTTGGACAAACGATTTAACAGAAAAATAAATTAATTAGTGTCTTTTTTTCTCCATTAGACCAATTAAAGTTGAATTTACTTTTGATGGTTTTGAATTTACCGCCAAAACGCTCGGTTCGTAGACGTCTACTGTGTGACGTCAACTTTCTGTATGCTATGTAATCATCTGAAGGTCAAATTATTAACTTTTTTTACGTTCGGGATAAATTTATAGTATAATACTTTGCAAATAGAAATTTGCAAAGTATTATGTAGCGAAGAATCGCTACTAATCCTGATTTCTGTGCTTAAGAGTTACGAAACATCAAAAATTTTGTGTAAGTATTATATTATAAATTTATCCCGAACGTAAAAAAAGTTAATAATTTGACCTGCAGATGATTACATAGTATACACAAAGTTGACGTCACACAGTAGACGTCCTCGAACCGAGCGTTTTGGCGGAATATTCAAAACCATTTAAAATAAATTCAACTTTAATTGGTCTAATGGAGAAAAAAATACGTTAATTTATTTATTTTTATTTTTCTGTTAAAACGTTTGTCCCAATCTTTAAATATAAGCAAATTCCAAAAAATCAGAAAATACGCTATTACGTATCGGCGGAAAGAAACAGCAATTTATTTTATTTTGTCTTACTGCAATCCACTAGGAATTGCAATGTTGTGTAATGTTTACTGAATATAAAATTATCGACAATATTAAAAATTCTTTACGAATGAATAATTTGGAAATATTGCATGTTTGTGTGCAGACAGACCTACTAGTAACAGAATGAAAATAAAACTATAATTATTTCGTGTTTATGTAACCTTATTTTTTTCTTTTTTTACTTCGTTAGTAACTTTGGAATCGTTAAGACATATCGTTAGGTACAGCAATGTAAATAAAACAGGGAAAGTTCATAAATTATTCTCTAAATCCTTGAGCGTCACGTAAGCGAAGCTTTAAAAGTATATGAAGTATGTAAATTTTTTCGTACTCACATTGTTATGATTTGGAATGTAATAAGTGCGAGTCGGAGTCGCGCATGAAGGGTTCAGTACCTAACATTAACTATGCAACATTATATTATACATATACAATATTATAATATCAAGCCCCCTTATTCATATATTTTAATTTAATGATTTCTTTTTCAAGTGACTATACTAAATATTCTGTGAATATTTTAAGCGTCTACTTGTTGCCGTTATTAATATAGACCAAAAAACGGCAAAAAAAATCAAGTTTGTTGTACGGGAGCCCATATTAAATATAATTTGTATTCTGTTTTTAGTATTTAATTTTGTAGTAATAGCGGAAGCAGAAATACATCATCGGTGAACATTTCACGGTTTCTGAGAAACATGCTGATGACAGACAGACAGACAGACAGACGGAGAGTGGATTTTTTCAATAGGGTTTCGCTTTTACCCTTGGGTACGGAACCCTAAAAATGGTAAATAAAACTTGCCAAAGTAGATACAGATGGTTGATTTTTTTTTTACTCTTGTATTCAACAGTTTGATATTATATGCATATATTATAAATTATTTTGCCCTTTTTTACACTAATAATTAAATAAAATACAAGATATAATTACTTACTTTCAACATTTTTAATGGCCATGAATAATTTAAAGTAAAGTCGTTAGAAAAAGGTTAGGTTAATTAAACTGTGTAGGATATATTTCACGACGTATCCTTCTGTTACAGCATTCTCACTTTAGAATCACGCCTTGCAAACTTTTTTTCCAAAATTGTGATGTTATACCTATTGCCGTTGTACAATATATCAATCTTCTTACCATAAAAAATAAAAGAACATTAACTTTATCATCATTTTCAAACTTGCATCTGTGGTCACAGGTAGAGTCTGTGCGGAAAGAGAATGGGCTTGGCGAAAAACGGAACTAACGTTAAGATTTTTATTTAGAAATCAAACCCAGCAATCTCTAAAACGTCAAAGTTTTGTGTTGATGCGGATTTGTTTGTTGTTGTGATTTCTTGCGGTTTTTTGTATTTAAGCATGTCTAAAAGGGGTAAAACCTTACAAATACGGTAGAAAAGCACTACAGCGCCCTACAATCTAAATGCCATTCTCTTTCCGCACAGACTTTACCAGTAAATAAGCATGAAATTCATGGAATATTTATGTAGTGAAAAGGGAAAATTAAACATAATGTTCTGATTTAAGTCAAACTGAAATTTTCTTTGTTCAAATTATTAGCATGAATCACACTCAAAGTTTTATCCTTTCTCACTTATATTGTTGTGGTAAAGCAAGTTAGTATTTAAGTTCAACGAAAATATACATTATTTATTATGCGAATCACTTCACATAAAAAACACCTGTTAGAAGATGATTAGAATATTTGAAACACAAGCTTTATATCTTGTCTGATATTTACTTAGTGACTACTTATAAAAGTAAATTTAAGATTTTTGCTTACATTTCTATGAACTTTATTTTAAAAGTGAACAAAACCTCGAAGTATATTATTGATTTTCTAGAGCAATAAAATTCGCCAATAAGCATAAGTATCTTGACAAAAAATAACGGACAACCATTAAAAAACTTGTATCGTGCCTTGTACCACGCAATTACATACCATGCAATTATATCGATAGGTCGCATGAATATCGTTTTCTATGTATTCTTAATGATGTGTGGTAATGTGGTGTGGAAAACTGGAAAAGTCTATCTTATACTTAAGGTTTTACTCAAAAATTAAAAAAGTATTGAACTGAACATGATGAACACTTGTATTTAAATAATGTATTACATTCTGCATATAAATAATGTTAAACATTAGAATAGTTACCTGTAATTATGAAAATAATCGTTTTTATAGTTTACTGAACATTTTGGCAATACGGACTTTACCAACTTTGATTGTATACCCCTCAATTATTATTTATTTATTTCAATATAGTGACGTCCGTATCTGAAGTGAAGGCCAGCAACCTCACACCCTCATCCCCGTTGCCAGTAGCGCCTCGTACGTCTCGATCTGAAGCCCCCACGCTGCCTCCCCGGCCTAACCAGCCCTTGCCACTGATCAAGCAAATCAACGAAGAAGTAAGTCGTTTGAAAATCATCTGTTTATAATTTATTGACCACGAATATCTCAGTGAAAAGTACTCCGTATAGTCCACCTAGTTCTACTTAAGCGTGTAGTCCTATGAAAAAAGACCACTTTTTTATCTGTTATATCAGCATCACTAGTTGTAGGAGTAGCGCAGCGCTATCGATTACAAGCACAGCGGAACCATTAATGACTTCGTTGATCTCACTTTAATAAGTACGTTGATTATTTAATACTAGTGCTCCAGCTCATTAAAGCAATCTACTTACATACAGGTTGGTCCAACTAGTGACGTCAACATTTTTTTTAGATTCCTCGCACCTATACGAAAGTGTCCGAAAATACCCCATGTATGTTTCGCGATTTTTCTTAGTTTTCGAGCTATAATTTTTTATGTGTATTTCTAATGATTTCTGCCACGAGGTTTCAAAAATTCTTATCTTTTTTCGTAGTAGGTATTTTGCAGTCTTTTTTTGTGACATAATTGTCTTGAACGTTGTTTTAATAAAAAAATAACTCAGCCTCCTTCAAGTACTTAAAGTTACTCAAAAAGGCTTGAAAGTTGGAACTTTAGTATTTAGTAGAATTCACTCAAACATTCAACTTCAATTTAGAAGCACAAATTGGCTTTTGAAGGCGGATAGGCTAAAAATTATTTGAAACACGATTAAAGCTTTTGAAGGCCGAAAGCCAATTACAACAAAAATAGGCTGTTTAAGTACATTTTTTTTATGATTTTTGGTAGTTTAGTAGCATGCAGATTTTTCAATTTTAGCGAGAACCTATGGAAACTCCTTTTTGTATTTTTGTATTGAAGTTAAACGTTTGAGTAAATCCTATTAAAACTAAAGATCCAACTTGAGTAACTTTAAGTAATTGCTGGAAGTTGAGTTATTTTTTTATTAAAACAACATTCAAGACAATTATGTCACAAAAGAAAGACTACAAAATACCTACTATAAAAAAAAATTTTTGAAACCTCGCTGGCAGAAATCATTAAAAATACACAAAAAAATTATAACTCGAAAACTAAGAAAAATCGCGGAACATACATGGGGTATTTTTGGATACCCCCAAGTGCGAGGAATCTAAAATAAATTGTTGACGTCTCTAGTTGGACCACACTGTATATGAAGAAACTTGTGCATATCTAGCAGTTTTATGTCTACAAATAACAGTATGTTTATGTGGGTATAATTAAAAGAATTTACCATTTTCACCTGTTCTTATGGATAGATAAAACAGATCGCCATAAATTTATAATAAATTATATATGGATATACTTAGCTAATACTAAATACTAAACAGATGTCTGGCACAAGTCGATTTTGAATGGTTAACGAGGATGCCTAAATGTAGTATTTGAAAGAATGAAAGAAAGAAAATGTTTTATTCAGTGACACCAATTAATCCATATTATTATATCAATAATCCTTATACATAAATACAATAATTTAGGTCTAAACATTTGCGTCACTAAAAAGGTAGTCACTTAAAAGGCAGTATTTGGGCAGATATTTCCCCTTTTCAAATAGAAATGAGTAGGCAAAGTTCTTAAAATAGCAATCTGACAGCCTCATTCGAGAAAACGACTCAGTTTATCTTAACACCAGTCAGCACTAAGCGATATACCAGTTTTTTTTTGCGTAGTTGTAACAAGCTCCCCGATCGTTACGTAAAGCATATGTATGTTATATCAAGGTCATGAATGACCATGCACATTTAAGATAAGCATGTTTTTAATGGCAAGCCAGATTCTGCTTACTGTATCTGTGAGAAAAAACTAGAAGCGCACTCTTGAAATCAACGTTCGATATATCGTGAGCTCTTTCCTGTCGTGTCTTAAATACTTTAAAAACTATGAAAGTTAGAGTTAAGGCGTACGTTATAGGGAAAAAAACACATACCCACATAAACATACTGTTATTTGTCGACATAAATCTGTTGCACATGCACCAGTTTCTTCGTATATGTTATTAGATTGCGCTAATGAGCTGAAACACTTGTATTAAATAATCAACTTACAATTTTAAGAGATGTGGTGAAAATATATTTATACTACACTAACTCGGAAAGTGCTTTATTCTTGTTTTAAAAATGAAACAGAAATGACCTCATTACTGTTGTACGACTAAGCAGGCTGGAAAAGTGTATGGAAATCCATTTTTAACGCGAGGAGCGGGCAAAAAAAGGCTATGGAAATACATTGTTAAAATGATGTTTTTTTCTTATTTATGTTTCGAAAGGTGGTCAGTATGATTTTGCAGACTTAGCGGTCAATTTTTTATACATTATGCTATTTGCTTTCTGAACATTATTTTTGAAATAGGAACAAAAATTAAAAAGCGCACTGATTATTTTATATTAACTGTGTGTTAAGTTTGTTTTCCTATCTACTCGAGACGGTGTATATTAATGATAATGAATATTTATTGATACCGCTAGAGTTAAAAGAAACTACCTGAGCAGTTATAGAGAACCTATTATCCGTGAAATCAAGAAACCAATATAAATATAAAGCTCCCAGGCAAAAGTTTAGTAACTGTAACAAGTTTAATATTAATTTCAATTAAAGAATTTGTCTTTTATTTCCTAGTAGTAACAGTATAGTTTAATGCACTATGTATCCCTCGAAATAAGGTAATATTCCCAACTCGGGTGTATTAAGGCCCTTGACTGCTCCTCGGGCCTCAAACTGCACTCTCGTTGGTAATCGGTCACTTTCTCCTCTCGGTGAACAATGTACTATTTTCTACTTTTAGGTATCAATCAACAATAATATGTGTATACTATCGGGGAGGTTCGATAGGAGAAGGTTCAAAGTGAAAGATCTTTTTCGGTTTATGGAACCTACAGGATGTCTCAAGGAGAAGGAGGACTATTCACTTTACATATTTGCTCCTGACAACAAGTAAGTTTTAGAAATTAGAAAATTTATTGTTTTTATTGAGACCCAAATATATAATATATTTTAAGAAATTTCGGTAATGTCATACTTGAAAACTTAATTAGACCAATTTACAAGGAAGCTACAACATTTGAGATAGAAATTATTGAGATTGAGTCGCCCTGTCACCACGATCGGTGTTACCTGGTCAAAACGTCAAGACAAAGAAGGCAAGAAAAAACTTTTATTAAAGCGCGCGTTTCAACAACGAACGTTTTAGCAACGCGAAATTTTCAAAGTATATTTAGAATAGGCTAGTTGCCTATATTTTAAAAAGTGGTTAATAATATACCTTGATATTTATTTAACCCCAAAAAAATGTTATTTTAAATAAAAAAGTACATTAGCAATATGTATTTTGTATTTTAAAAAACTTGTTCAAATTTCCCTCGAAAACGCTCTAGACTGTCATGGCGTCTAGAATGACGTCACGCCGTGCAAAGCAAACAATACGCTGTACGCCGACTATTAAAATTATTTAGTTAAAAATGAATCCATCGCATTACAAGTACTGTATAGTGTCCTAGTATAAAAGGAGAAGCATAAAACGCCAGACAAATTATTTATATGCCACAAATGCGGAAAAAATGGTTAGAACTTAGAACTTGCAAGGAGGGATGGTACCTATTCATTGTTTATCAACAAATACAAGAATAATTTTGTGATTAACATTTTGATGTAAGTATTTTGCATAACATAATCAATGAAATCAAAATGTTATACAAGCCGGATAAATTATATTGCATTATATTGATAAAACAATGACAATAGGTTGAGGTTAGGTAAGTTGATTTAATTTTATGGTATGATTTAGAGTCTATTTGAGAGTTCAATATATTTATTCATAATAATAAACACTTCTTAATTATGTCGAGTAGTTATGCGATTAATTTTGGTTATTTATTTTGGTTAAAATATTATTATTTGCTTCGGTAAATCCCAATTCCATGGATTTATTAGGCTTCCTTTCAATACTTATCTGAAAACAAACTGATAATTTGTATCAAAGTAACAATAACATGAATGAGATATCAATGAAATGTATGGAAACGGCAACCACAAGTAATGTTTTGCACGTGGTGACGTCAGTCTTTCTGATTGGTGTTTGCCGTCACGTGATCTAATGCCTATTTTATTCGAATTTATTTTCTAAAAATAATAATAATCTTTAATTATTATGATAAATAGCTTTATTTTTTGTTATCTGTATATCATAATTCATATTTAGAAACTGTAACCCATTCGATTTATTGTTAGTTGACACAAGCCTATTGATGAGTTATCAAGAAATGCACTAGATTCTTTATAAGTTAGCTTAATGTACTAACAGTGTTAGCTAAATATTTGTAATTATTGTTTGCAATTAACTTTCACAAAATTACAAAGTAACTTTTAAATACAACTAGAATGAGACGATTTTGCACCTGGATGGTGACGAGAGGCTGGTTCGACAACATAGTGCTCTTATTCATCGCCCTCAACTGCATCACGCTAGCGATGGAGAGGCCCAACATTCCGCCCGACTCCAAGGAGAGAGCCTTCCTCTCCAGCGCCAACTACGTGTTCACCGTTGTGTTCGCCGTCGAAATGTTCATTAAGGTAAGTGGAGCCACATGAAAATCATTAGAAGCATTTTTCACCCTAAATCCCCATCAATGATGTTTATTTTCTTTGTTTCTTTCTTTCATAAACATTAAAAGAACTTTACCCACTCATAAGAGAATGTCTGTTTTATCCTTAAAGTAACTATCACATTCGATAATTATAAAAATAAATATAGTTAATTCAATCAAATTCTGATAAGTACAAACTTAACGTCAGGAAATCACGCTTACAATTTTTTACTATGGTGTTTCCAGAGCGTAACCTTTAAGCGCAGAATAAAGACCTTTTCTGTTAAATTAAAGACAAACGTCGCTGTACCTAAAACTTATTTCAAATTGATCATCTTTCATATTTTAATAATATAGTTGATGTTTACTTACACCTACTTTGCTGTATACAGGTTGTGGCTTCAGGAATGTTTTACGGCCCTGAGGCATACTTCACATCAGGGTGGAACATAATGGACGGCTCATTAGTTATTATCTCCATCATCGATCTACTAATGTCTCTGGTCTCAGAGTCTAGTCCAAGAATATTTGGAATTCTCAGGGTAAGACTCCCTAGCGCATTATAAATTATAGTTTTCAAGTAAATAACTAACTGGAGTTGTTCAATTTACAGGTATTTAGGCTATTAAGATCACTACGCCCGCTAAGGGTAATAAATCGAGCACCCGGCTTGAAACTTGTTGTCCAAACACTATTATCTTCATTAAGACCAATAGGAAATATTGTATTGATATGCTGCACGTTCTTTATTATATTCGGGATATTGGGTGTGCAAGTATGTATAAACATTAAATATTGAATCCTTCTCAAGCTGTTCAAGGTTTTCTTTAATAATTAGAATTGTAATCGGATTGAGAAAAATATAATAGCAATAATTTTTCCAGTTATTCAAAGGAGCATTTTTTTATTGTGAGGGTGCGCACATAAAGAATGTGAAGAACAAAACTGACTGCCTGGCGATCCATGGCAACGTATGGGTTAACCGCAAATATAACTTTGACGATCTCGGTAAAGCGCTTATGTCGCTTTTTGTGCTCAGCTCCAGAGATGGATGGGTTAACATTATGTACACAGGTCTTGATGCCGTCGGAGTTGATCAACAGGTGGGTAATAGATAATTCAACAACCTGAATTTTACTCTTTCAGTAAAAATGAAACCCATGTTTCCGACAGATTTTGTCAAAATCATCCTATCAATTAAATTCAGTTCTATTGATAAATATTTATTTGAATCATTTCGAAAAGGTACTTTGAAATCAAAAAAAAATATAGTAAAGAACACTTTTAAAAGATAACATGAAATTTTACAGTGTAGGTACAATAAGTAACATAAATCTAGTTCTAATACACTGACCAAACAAAGATAAAATGGAAGTACAACAAAATAACACGTTTTTTTGTCCCAGCCTATCGTTAACTACTCCGAATGGCGTCTTCTATATTTCATCGCGTTCATTCTGCTTGTGGGCTTCTTCGTTCTAAACATGTTCGTCGGTGTTGTGGTGGAGAATTTCCACCGATGTAGGGAGGAGCAGGAAAAAGAGGAGAGAGTCCGTAGAGCCGCCAAGAGAGCACTGCAGATGGAGAAGAAAAGAAGAAGTGAGTATCTTAGGCTGTATTTTTAAAGGTCTTACTTCGAAAAAATCTCTGAAATGACTAGGTAAACTTTTTTTTATAATTCACATTATGAATTAATAAACGAGTAGGTTATCATATTTCTCGAGTTTATAACAAGCATATTTTTCTTATGAGTGGTTCTATTTTAACTCATTCAGATAATCCTCATTTAAAGTAATAGGAAGGCAATACTTTAGTGTTTAGTTTGTTATGATACTGTTATTTTTGTTTGTTTCAGAAATGCACCAAAGACCCTATTATTCCAATTATTGCCAAACACGTCTTTTTGTACATAATGTAGTAACTTCCAAATATTTTGACTTGGCTATAGCTGGAGTAATCGGTTTGAACGTAGTAACTATGGCAATTGAGTATTACAGAATGCCTCCAGCACTACAATACGCGTTGAAGATATTCAACTATTTCTTCACAGCTGTTTTTATTCTGGAAGCAGTAATGAAACTTGTAGCATTAGGGTTTAAAATATACTTGAAAGACAAATGGAATCAACTGGATGTTATAATCGTGATACTATCAATAGTGGGAATAGTATTAGAGGAACTAGAGACTAATATAATTCCAATTAACCCGACCATAATGAGGGTGATGAGGGTATTGAGAATAGCACGGGTGCTAAAGCTATTAAAAATGGCGAAAGGCATAAGAGCCTTGCTGGATACCGTAATGCAAGCTTTGCCTCAAGTCGGAAACTTGGGTTTGCTGTTTTTTCTACTATTTTTCATTTTTGCTGCCTTGGGTGTCGAACTTTTTGGAAGACTGGAATGTTCAGATGAAATACCTTGTCAAGGTAAGCTTCACTTAACTATAAAAATTAACGGTCTGTTAAATTTCCTTGTAATGGTTTTGTCCTGTGATTTAATTAATATTAATTTAACAGCTCGTATCAAAAAATTGTATTACTGTGACGTGTATTACTAAAAAAAACAAACTTTAAGTTAAAATTATCAGAATTAATTTCAAAGACTTTTTATAGATGAGATTTATTTCATCATTTCATAACTTTTTTAGGACTTGGAGAGCATGCCCATTTCGCTAATTTCGGTATGGCGTTCCTCACGCTTTTCCGAGTTGCGACGGGAGACAATTGGAACGGTATCATGAAAGATACTCTCCGTGAGGACTGCGACAGCTCAGTGGACTGCGTTCGGAACTGCTGCGTATCTACCATCATAGCACCAATATTCTTCGTCGTATTTGTCTTAATGGCACAGTTCGTTCTGGTCAACGTTGTAGTCGCCGTAAGTGCCTATTTTTTACTTTAGCTGCTATGATCCCAATGCAAAGTTGTCAATTTATCAAATTTATTATTACGTCATTACAGGTACTAATGAAACATTTAGAAGAGTCACACAAGCAAATGGAGGATGAGATGGACATGGATGTGGAACTTGAACGTGAGTTAGAAAGGGAAGCTGACGATGAGGAGGACAGAGCTCTATGCCGAGCGTTGGAGCAATGCAAGTTGCCACCTCGACCGTTAAACAAGGTACCATCCCTACCAGCAAATTTCATGTACAGCGAACCGAAACACCCACAAGCACTGTCCCCCGCACGCAGGAGACGCACAATGCACTCGCACCACGCTTTACTACCAGCGGCACTGCCTCCGAGACGAGCTTCACTCTCTCCTCACGCCTTCGGTCGACGTCGGCAGGATTCCACATCGGACCCGCCGGCGGCGCTGTACGAAGAAGATGCAAGATTCATAGACGCTGATGACATCGAGGAACTGGAACCAGGTAGTCCACCGCACAGGGACTCGTTCACACAAAATCGAAGGCAGCGCGTCGACAAACGAAACTCCCTCCGCGGCGAGGAAGCAAGACTGTTGCGCCCCGTACTACTCGCCGTACCATCAACAAGACAAAATATGAGATTAACTTCCAAAAGAAAGTTGTCTACCGAATCAACTGTAGCAAACGATACCAGCCAGGCGTCCGCTCGGCCTCAGAGTCAGATTCCAGCTGAGACTGTGGATCAATCGATCAGTGAGGAAGAAAAAATACGAATAGTGATTGCTGAAAGACGTAAAATAGAAGGGACGAGGACCGAGAGTGAAGACGTTGTGGAACTGTCAGAAAGAGGCTCCTAGTCCAGGCGGAGCCGGCTGCAGCAACACCATGAAGTCTACATCTAAATAGCGTACGATACGCTGTTCAGATGTGGCTCGCTACAACTCTCCTCTCTTTACCCAGAGTGCTACAGATAAGATGAATGTTTGAACTCGGTTGCGCTACAACGATGCAGAAACTTTTATTAGTGTTTTAAATTCCTCAGTGATGCATTTTCGTACTCAACCGACAGAGTGAAAAGTGTTTGACGATTCGTGTGGTGAATTCTTTTTCTTTCCATGCCTTTGGAAACTCCATTGAACGATCCTTACTTTACCAATTGCGGCCGGTTCAACAATTTTGTAAAATGACTTTAAGAAATTTAAACTAATGTGTATAAAACTAGGTAGATAGGAATTAGGACTAGTCAATTTGTTGTGGTGGAACGTTTTCTACGAGAGCTATGTTCACTTCAAAATTATATTGAGTAATTTTAATTAGTGCGGTGCTTGCTGTTAAAGTTTTATTAGTTATTTATAAATTATAGAATAGATGAAACTCTAGGAGTCTTAAAGCAACGTTAACAAACAATTGGTTTGTGAGATAATTATGTCAAAATAGTTTTCATTCGTTGTCTCCAACGGAGTTGTTATTAGTGAGTCAATTTAATGTTAGAATTGATTTACAGTGTAAGAAAAGGTTTCGAATCATTGAATATTGTAATATAGGTATATGTTATCCTAAATCATATAATCCAACGATATGACAAAAAGCCTATTATGTTTTAATTAAAGTGTGATGTTTAGTTTTTGTTTCTAAAAACTTCTAGTCAACGACTGTGTAGCCTCGTAGTAAATTGTTACTAGATAGATCTTTTCAATCTATTAAGAACCTGAAACAGAACCAATCGTTCGTGAATTGAGTAATCTCTTTTAAAGATAATAAAAGTATTTTCTGAATATAAAAGAATCATATTTTCTTACAGAGTCGTACGTAATTTAGACGTGTATCTGGCAATACGCACATAAAGATATAAAATAGACTATAATGTAGTCATTATACTAACTCATTGTTCTCCCACACCTGCGCGACAAAGCTTTGATACAAAAATGCACTTAAATAAGCGTTCAAATTTATAATTAGTTCCATCGTAAGTACCTCCTTAAGCTGCACATCTAAAGGACATTGTTCTGCGTCCATACATAGTTAGCCTAAGAACCAACAATCATAAAATATTATTTTCTATGTTCGAAATCGCAAGTACATGACTGTAAAAACATAGATTATTGACGGACACTTCTGAGAACTTTTAGGAAAACTAAATTTTTTTTGAGATTATGTTTAATATTCAATGAAACTTAGGTCAACCTATGAACTAAGTATGAAGTGAAGAATTAATATAACAACTTATTCATTTTATTCGGTGCGATTTTAAAAAATAACTAAGTATTAGGAAAAACTTGGTTAGGTAGGAATCATGAATAAAATAAAAACAATAGTTTTGCTTCTTATTATTTATTGACTATTTTTCCCATAATTATATCATATTGTATATAGTATTTATTTGTTTAACACATGTATATTGTGTAAATATGCAGCGCGACTGTGTATCAGGTGCTCTTGAATAATTTGGCATAATCCTCTCAGGATGTTGTGGCACAGGTTCACTTGCATTTTGTAATAAGGTCTCTGCTTTTTGGTAACATCGATGGCATATTAGATAGCCGAAATAGTAATAGTTAAATTAAAGGAAAAACAATCGCAAATAAACACACACGTTTGCACGAATGGCACAGATTACTACGAATGCAAACTGCCTGCACCACAACCTCTGTGGTTGTGGTGCAGACAGTCTGGAGTATCGAATTTATGCCGGCTCTTTACTTGACAACAGTTTGTCCTTGTCATGCTTAATAAGGAATGAAAAGGACAAACTGATGTCATGTTTTTAAAAAGCAAATACGAATAGCCAAGTAAAGCGCCGGCATTAGGAAGATAGTGTTTTTTGTTTGCAGCGCTGTCATAGATTATACACATAAAATGGTAATTATTGTCTCGGATTATTTATTAACTGTAAATTTAGCTTACTTAACTGGAAGTGTCCGTCACAATCTAAATACTGATAACTATCGCAAAAAATATACTAAGAATTATCATAAATGCCAAATTAGTGTTGGTTCTTAGGCCAATTTTAACATTGTCCTTTATAATTTCCCAGAACCTTTTTTATGCGTGTCAAAAATCGCCAGTAAAGCTATTGTCTAGCGGCTATAGACGCGCAGCTCGATAATTTATTACGATAGAACTAATTCATATTTTGGACGCTAATTTTAGCGAATTTAGTTAGTACCAAAGCCACCCAAAACTTCGTCGCGCAGGTGTGGGAGAAGCATCAAACTGGTTGGAGGTTAGCTGTGGTCAATGATAGTGATCTGAAATTATTAAAATAAGCTATTTTCTGTTTAGTACAGTCTGTCATTAGCAGTGCCAAATCTTTGTAAACTTTTCTAAACTTAGGAAGTATTTTATAAGTTTCGACAATTTACAATTTTTAACCTAAGGTCCCAAATTAAGTTACGCAGTAGAATAATTTAGGCAAACAATACAAAATCATACACTTTGTAATTTGTTTATAAATAGATTAAAGCATTGCCTGCACATTTTGAGATACTCTAAAGAAAAGAGACCTAGTTAGGGAAGTCAGCAATAAATTTTATACTTCGACTGTGCCTTTCCTATTTCTAATGTATTTAGCTTGAAGTTGATTGTGGGTAGATTCAGATCTTAATGTATACTGTAGGGTTGAAGGTTAGATACATACATATAATTCTTGTTGAGACTATTAAGTTTGTAAGTCATGTGAGAAATTTTGTAAATTAGAAGAATCTGATGGTAAAGTCAGACTTTTACAGTCAGATGTTTTACCCACCATTCCTTAATTAACAAACGTCTTGTTAAACATTGTTTTATGAAGCTATTTGTTATTATTTTTTTGAGTAGTTATGTAATTCACTGCATTTAAAAGAATCTAGATCGCCACGACATTAAAAGTTATATAACTTTCTTAATAACTTTCTATTGGATTATTCAATGTCTTCCATCTTTATCTTTATCTAATTTTAGCTATCTATTGCTAAACATTTAGGAGCCGAATGAATTTATTATTTATTCATCGTACTCATATTAAACAATTGACTAAATGGAATTTAGTAAATTATAAGAATAGTGTTTTCGTGATAAAAAGTAAATTTCGTGATAATGATGAGTAATTGTTTTCCGATACTGACTGTATTATAATTTAAGAGGTATGAACAATGTTCATTAATTGAGTACACCTGTTAATATTAGCTGGTGATCTGTCAAGTTAAAAGTTACGACAATGTTAGGTTGAAAAAAATAAATCTAAATTCTGAATCTTGGTTTCATTTCAAAAGCTCATGTAAAATGCAGAATAGGGATGATTATTTTCTGATTATTAAATATGCATGATTATTTTGTGATATGATATTTAATATGGAGGGAATGTTAGTTTACATTCAAAAAAAATCAACTTCAAAAAAAATTGTGAAATGTGTCTATAAATAATGTTAAAAATTGCCACTTCTCCTTCTTCTTTTATTATGGCATGAAATAGCCACTTTGCAAGGGCATTAAAAACGCGTGCTATTTTGTAACATGTGGTTTCACGTCACAAATCAACATAGTAACAAAACAAACAAGTCCACAGTTATTATAGTAACTTTGACATATCCTGTGAAAATGGCGCTTGTTTGTTGATTTGTTTCTATGTCACTATAGTACGGCCAACTAAAAGCGATATAAAATGTAAACAAAGCCAATGCAGGGGTTGGCAACGTTATTGAAAATATTTTTTTATTTATTAAAATGAACATAGGACTTTTATGATTTTATTTATTTTTTAAGCATTTAACTGCTAGATTTTTAAATCTAAAGAAAAGTTTACTAGAAAAAAATCCACGCGGACCAGGCCAGGTCCCGTCCGCTGCCTGGTCCGCGTGGATTTTTTTCTAGTAAACTTTGCCATAGGACTTTTATCATTTTAACAGGCATATATTTCTCAATGTAACAAACTGTGTTTTATTACAATTAACATTTCAAAAAGTAATAACTTGAATCAATTTTAAAACAGGGACAGCAATGAAACATTGTTATATTATTTTCTTATTTATTCGGGTGCCGATTCTTCTAAGCAAATCAGACCATCAAATGAGACCTAATGTCATATCCATATATGAGAAGAAAGAGGTAGTTATTAAACTGTCAGTCCTATAGTCTCGTCTAAGGTGAATGAACTTTTGTATCGCTTCTCGTTGGCCCTACTTTACGTCACAACCACTTAGTCGCGATTCAGATATTTGAATTTCCCATAAGTTTTTCGCACTAGCAATAATTAATTTCATGCTAAAAAAGAATTGACGGGAGAATTCAAGAGTCATTTATTTTATATTTATAAAAATAAGCCTTACTTAAATTACATGGCTATTCCCTATTGCTTTAAAACACAATGAACTGGAAAGAAACATACGATGAACTATGTCAAATAACGACAAGAATCGCATATTTGATTTGCTAAACGAGAAGATATGAAGACAATGCGTACAAACGAAGGTACAAAGGCGAAGCAACAGGCGAGTTGAATTGAGTTTAGCAACAATCTTTGCGAGCGCCTTTCTTGTTAGTGAGCGCTCACAATCTCATTTGCATAATTCCTTGAAACGAATTTTAATGGGTTCTTTATCGTGTTGAACAACATAATGCCCTTCACGCAAAAAGGTGCGCTGCTCCACCGCCACGAGAGAAAGGATTTACTCGTCAAATAATTAAGTCTAGAGACCGCTGGAGCTGTGTGGACCCTATAATTTGAAATTCGGTTTTGATCAAATCCTGCTACTCAGAATTTCAAATAAGCAGCAGAAAGGTCGACGAAGATCAAACAAATTGGTAAGTATTCTTCTAAAAGGTAGATACTTGTTACAAAATTTATAAAACCACAACATAAATAACAAGGAGTTCGGTATCGCAATTATAAGCATCATTATTAACTGCGATTGTGGATTAAATGTTTTGAGCATTTAAGACCGATGATACTGGTTGATCCTGTATTCAAGCTTCCATAAGGTGATCCCTGTGTTCATTTCAATAAGCAGTTTTTGCAGAAGCAGTAAAATTATGAGCTTAATTAACAGAGAGTACACATAATTTTAATACACTTATAAAAGCAATGATAAATTCTGGCTAATACGATTACAACGAAACATATGTATGAACACTTACTATAGCATGTTCATGTACAAGAATGTCAGAGGAAAGTTTCCTATAACGCTCCCCTAGCGGAAGAATGCGTTGTTATAAATAAGCGGAACACAAAAAAAACCCTCGTCTAAAATAGACCTTGCTCGTTGTGCACACTGGTGCGGTGCGGCCTTGGAACTTAAAACATATATAATGGCGGTTGTTTTCTTGCCAGAGTGGCGCGGCGGCCATTCTCTGAATGTCTCTCATCATAACTGTGATTCTCGGCGCTTGTTTGTCACTGGCGCCTGTGTGGAGCCTCCGTGACCTACAATAGCGGAAATATTTCATGAAATCCCCAGTTAGACAGCATAACCAGTCGTTATTTATTACCATTTGAGTTATCTTGAAACTTCGAACACAGAACAGTTGAGTTGGAACTGCAAAGTGATGACTTAATTTGAATTGATGAGTTCTATTATAAGTAATTCAATTTATAATGTAGGCATTACGAAAGTATGCTATATACCTACCTACTTTGATAAATTGTACTTGTTGTTTGATAAACTTATAAGTTACACAAGTTTAACTCAGCTCAACTATATAATATAACACCTGATGTCACGTGTTGCGAAAGTTTAACAATATTTTTAAATGATGCTCCTTATAGTATCACTGTTGGTGATAGAGTTATATATTTTGAAACCTTAGCAGCTTTTTTTACAAAAAAACATCTTTACAAACATTATAAAAATGGCAAAACTGCTGTGACAAAAAGTGGCGGCAGATCGGTAACAAAACTCTCTTCAGCTATAAATGTGCAGGATTCGAATGCCGGTAAAGACACTCATATGTATGCTAACTTAAATATTTGTTCCTGAGTTATTATTTTTTTATGTAATATTTTGTAAATATCCTTCTCAGCCGATACTAACTTGGCGGGTAGGGGCTAGATGAAAAAGGGTGTAAGATTTTCCCGTCACAAGAGTCAGTTGTTTCGTCCGGTATTGTTATGTTTTATTTATTTTAACTTTGTTCCAACTGAGTGTTTAACGGCACTCACTTTTTTTCCATGGGAAATATTGGTTTCACGGCCGAAATTCATCTTAATCTTTTTTTAATAGTTAAATTATTTACTTGTATTACTGTTAAGAATAAATAACATTATGAATGACATTATGTTGTATCCGACATCCCTGAAAATATTGGTGAGAATTGTTTTGAGATATATATTTTTTATTTCAATAGCTGTTTAATATTTGGAGTACCTGAGAAAGATAGATTTAAGTACAAACCATAACAAATGTTTATTTACTTAAATGATAATTAAGAATTTCACTCATATAAAGGTGATTAAATTTAATGAAATTAATTAAACCAAGCATCCCTCTCCGAAGACGTATTTCCGTATTTTCCTTATTGAAAGTCCAATAAAAGAAACCCCGGGAAACTCAAGCTTTGATCCTAGTAAAATGCGTAGAACTAAATAAAATATTCTTATTTTAATAAATAGTACTAATACCAAACTACTACTTAATATAATTTACCTAACTAACACTAGTTGCATTTTTATGGAAATAAAATAGGGTAAAATTTTAAAAAATATATTAGCGCATAATCTAAGCATCAAAGATGGCAATTCAAAATATATTTTTGTTTACGATGTTATTGTAAAAAAGCTAAGTAAAACAATTCGGGACTGACATTTTCCCACTTACAGCCGAACCACAGACAAACTTTTATTGCATTCATGTAAAGTGAAAAAAGGAGATCCGGCACTTTTCATAGAAAAAATGATAAACTTGTATACAGTTGAATTTGGTCTCAAAATAAAGCCAAAATTATTTGCTATATAAAATTTCTTTTGCCTTATTTTTAGTGATTCGTGGAAAGATTTATTAATATTTTTTGATATGGAAACCCTAAATCTTCAAGGGACAGAATTTTACTTCAAAATATTACTCAAGTGACTGTAAAAACCATGATTTCTTTGCTTTTTCTAAATAAAAAACCAAATGTCAATTTAACAATCCTAAAATACAAACAAAAAAATCATTCGCATTTCGCATCCGCTCCCGGGTACTGTGATTGTGAATGTTCTCTGCTGTGATTGCCTTTTTATCCGTTATTTCTCTTGACGACCCGGCTACATATAGAGGTTATATTGACAAACCTACGTATTTGACATTGACAGCTAGCTGCTGATGACAAATATTGCCAGACTACGTTACCCAATTATGAAACACAGATAAAAAAAGTATACAACTTTGGCACATAATGCCGGGTGTCCTTTGCAACAATATCTCTTAAGAAACACCAACTCAAATTAAAAATCAAATGCTTGGAAATTGATGATGCGCAGTATGGTTTCCGTCCCAATCTCTCAACAGACTCTGCCATTTTTGCTCTAAAGCACACCGTAAATTACTATGTTGGCCTTTAACACTACGGTTTACGCGTGTTTCCTCGACCTGAGTCGCGCTTTTGACCTAGTGAATTATGAAATTCTCTGGCAAAAATTAAGGGACTCGGGTGCTTCTGAAGAACTTGTGCGAATATTTGAGTTTTGGTACGGAAACCAAACTAACCACGTTTGCTGGGGCGACGCAACTTCCAATAGCTATAGGTGCGGTGCGGTGTATGTGTAATGCGGTGTACGTTAAGGCGGGCTCACATCTCCGGATCTTTTCAACTTGTATGTGAATGACTTAATGGGACGACTGAGGAGCACCAAAATTGGATGTCACGTGGGTGGGACCTGTGTTAACAGTCTTAGTTACGCTGATGACATGGTGCTCCTGAGTCCTTCCATTAAGGGCCTTAGGAAGCTACTTTCAGTCTGTGAGAATTATATAAATTCCCATGGTCTGAAATACAATGCTCAAAAAACTGAAATGTTGGTATTTAAGGCAGGAAAGGGTCCGGATAACGTGCCTAGTGTAAAATTAAACGGTACACCTGTTCGGGTTGTAAGCCAATTCCGGTACTTGGGACATATACTGACCGAAGATAGGAAAGACGACGTGGACATAGAGCGTGAAAGAAGGGCTGTTCGGGGTAATATGATCGCCCGTAGGTTTAGTTGGTGTAGCAGGCAGGTAAAATTGACGCTGTTCAATGCCTATTGTGTCAGTTTCTACATCAGTCAACTGTGGATAAAGTACAGCAGGAGGTCGTATAGTACCATCAGGGTTCAATATAATGATATTTTTCGTATTCTGATAGGTCTGCCGAGATTTTGCAGTGCTTCTACAATGTTCGCGGAGGCTGGGGTATCGGACTTCTATACTGTTATTAGGGCGCGCATAGCTTCTTTTTGGGAGGGACTGCGTTGCTCTGGTAACCGCATACTAAAATGTTTGTACGCGGATTTTAACAATCCAATTTATAGATATTGGCTATCTGTGCACACGGATGGAAATCGCAAATAGAAGATTGACGTTGTTATTATAATAATGTAAATGTATTTTTAATTAGTTTTTATATTTTTTATATTGTATCATGTTTTAAATATGGGTCTTACCTACCTGCAATAAATGATTTTATTATTATTATTATTATTAAAACTCCTGTAAATACTACAATCTATATATATCGTACAAAAAGTACATCCCAAAATGCTCATAGGAAAGTTTCCGTTTACCAATATTTTTATACTGAACTCCAGAACATGCATACTGAAGTAATAAAAAATACGCAACATTTTCGATTCAAAATAATATCGCCCTAATATTTATCAATGGTAATATTCAAATAGTCAGTACGGAAATAACCAGTTGTTATTCCCGTTTCCTGTATACCGCCATTGATCATCGCCAACATACATAATTATTCAATTTCTTTTTCTCATTATATTAATCATCTAGCTAAATTAATACATAAGATGCAGATAGCCGTTTAATATGTACCTAAGGAAATTTCATATTAATCACCAAATTTCTATGATCATCGGTGTCTACGTCAATGCAGACTCACTGAACCATGATAATATGAAACGCTATATTGAACAAGACTCAAGTAATATAATATCTCTTTTATTCCCCTCCATAATAGATTCATCTTATGCCACAGAATTTTTAACAATAGAAGCAGCCTCATATTTGGTTTTAATATAATATAGGTTTTATTACAAGAGTATCCAACGTTTGTATACGTTATTGGTGCCTACTCAATTAGGAAGCTTTAAAATCTATTTAAACGAATCATGATTCAAACAAAATTGAATAATTCACGAAATCCCCATTCAAAAAAAAGTCTTTCACTGTGATGTGAAACTGTTTTACAGTGCCACTGTAACAGGAAATCATTACAGGAAATTTTAATTTATTCGCTCTATAAAATAAATGTCTACAAGAAAAAATGTATTGAAAACAATTAGCTCCTCTTCTATTTTACATATTAAATACTCCTTTGCTCTCTTCCACACAAAAGCATGTTGGATTTTCATGCCTGAAAGAGCATGTGAAAAAACAGCTATTGAGAAATAAATGTAAATACAATACAAAGTACATTCATATTATACAATACACGACGGTTTAGCTAAAAACGAACACCAAGTGTACAATGTATGGTTGTTTTTGATGTGTTTATCTGTTGGCAGCGACTACTATATCTGACACTGCGTAAATCAAGCGTGAGATTTAGATATTTTATCGTTTATTTTGAAGATTTTTTGTAGATCAGGGCTTGGGCAAAAGAGATCTTATTACTTACCCTTCAAATTACTTGTATGATTTAAGAATGCCAGTTTCAGTTAAAACTTGAATATTAACGTTGTTCATTTTTGATATTTTGGAATGGTTAGGGAATAATTTTGCACGAATTGCTTTAATTATCAGTATAAATGTACTATCATTTATGAGGTAGAATACAATATTTATTTATTGTGCTATCGTACATAAACATGACAATTTATATTACATTAAAAAGTTTATCTTTTAGAGAAATCAACTTACATGAATCACATTTAAGCGCACCTAGCGACATCTATTGTAAAAAATGTATTTTTTTCGCAATAAAGCTGCCACCTGGACGTCCTAGATAGAGACTTATTATTATAATACGATAAAATAATATATTACTATGTTTCGTCCAATATATTGAAAGTCAAGAACCTTTCCAATTTTATTGTTTTCGTCTTACGAATTTCCGATTAGGTCACGTGTCCACGTGTCCTGACGCGAGTTTAACATTTTACCATTACAAAAAAAAGTGTACAACTTCGTTTAAGAAGTTTTCACTTCAATCAATTAATAAACAATCAACACTTATATGTATATAAGAAATAAAACACAAAATAAAATTCTACTAAAAAATTTAAGCCAAATAACACCTTTTTTGAGCATTGTGTTTCTGCAGTGAGTAAGGTTTCCAAAGGGTCAGTGTAAGCGTCATGATAGCACAAATATCAACTCGGAAAGGGATTATGACCGACTCGCCTTTCGGCTTGCCGTCAAACAGGCGTCCTCCTAACATAAGCATGTAACGTTAGCGGATAAGCAGCTCCAGTACGTTCGGATCGGCTACGGCTAGGCGACGTCGCGCTTACGTCTCGACGACCGCTGGTTTACGGCTAGTCGGCACTAGTTCCATCAGTACTCAGAAAAAGTACTCCAGTTTAAAAAGTCGGCACTTCCTCTTTAAATGGATTGGTTACTTTCTCTTTGGACAGCACGTTCGTTCGGCAACGCAGGCCACGGAAGGCAGGGAGCGTGAACGAAAAGACGTAAGCTAAGCTACAGAGAGACGTAATCTAGCCTACGGAGAGACGTAAGCTAGACTATGGACAGACAAACTAACCTTCGGAGAGACGTAAGCTACGTTAGAGAGACACGTAAGGTAAGCTAGGTTACGGAAAGTTGACCACGCGCGTTCGAGAGCTTATTCCGAGGCGAAGAAATAACGTTACGGTTACGATTACTATGCGTAGCAGTAGAGAGTTTCATAAAAATAATACTGAACGCCGCCTGTTAATACAACCAACCATAAGTAATGCAATAGTAACTAGACTTGTGTAGCTCGCGAGCGAAAGATAAAAAAGATATATAACTTTCCCGAAGAGCCAATTTATTTTCATCTTACTTGTGTAACAATTATATCTCTCTTTACCGAATGATAAGATTCATTTTGTAGGCAGAAAATTTCGCTGCGATTGTGTTATGTTATTCTGAGCCGAACGATAGAGAGAGAGGGACAATTAAATTGCATTACTACAACGAAAGAAAGAAATAAGAGCAATGTCGGACGTAATGTGAATTATGCGTACTTAATGTGGTACTACCACATTCCTCAGTGAAACTGTGTCGTGTAGCGACAAAATAAAAAGAAAGAAAACAAGTAGAGGTTATAAAATATATATATTTACAAGAATAAGAAGTATTTACAGATTAAAAAAAAGAATAGGGGTATGGTGTGTGTGAAGTGTGGGGTGTGAAGTGGAAGTGGTGAAGTGGGCGTGGATCGTAGGCAATCTTCAGGGGCGGCTTGAACGGTAGGTCGTGCTGCAGGCAGATGGACGGCGCTCCTTGGAGGCAGAAGCGCTCCTGTTCAGCCGTCTCAGGTCGTGGCCTGCCCTGGTGGTGGCTGGCGGCGCTGCTGGTAGGTTGGCCGGCGAATATCGGCCAGTGGCAGGCGTTGATGGAACGGCAGGAGTCGGTAGAAGGCGGGCTGAAGCAGTTGGAGGCTGGCCGAAGAAGCTGGAGTCCAGGCGGCAGTCCCACCGATGAGGTTGCGAGTACGTGAAGATGACGAGAAGAGTAGTAGAGTAGTAGGGTTAAGGAGTTGTTTAGAGAGCCAATAGGTGCTATATAGCTTTGAGGTCTTTCTTGAGTCGACGGGGCCGACAGCCCCGGGACAAGGCCTTTTATTAATTTAGAGCTCGGTAGCGAACTATCAAAAGTTGAGTAGGCAACTTTTGCCATAGAAATGAATGATAATCAGGGAGGCTCGGCCTTTTATAGGTCCGAACCATTTAAATTTAGACACGGTTCGAATCCTACTAAAAAGAATCAAAGTAGGTGGTCTGTGGAGGTTGAATAGTCATAGACGTAGTTGGAGAGAGAGTTAAAAAACATTAAGTGTCACAAATGTCAATAAAATAAATCAACTAAACATAGAAGCAATAAATCGAAGCAAAATTAATGAAAACAAATAAATAACAGAATATAGAGAAATGCCGGTAAGTGTCCAGCACTCTGGAATAGTGATTTTCAGTACAGATGTAATTATTATACGTATTTACTAAATGATGAATAGTGTGTGATGTTTTTGAAATTATATGTTTCCAGGAATACATAATAAAATATATGATGATCCCTGATGAAGATCGATGATGTTATATGATAAAATGTGTGAAATGGAACCTATGATAGTTGAAACCATGGGATGATTATTAAGGTACGTTACAACTGTATTTTATGTTCATCCGTTTTTTTAAACAAATAAAGTGCAATTTTGATTGTCCGGAGTCGAAAAATAGAATACTCGGTACTGAGCTAGTGAGCTAAAGATATAAAAGAGAGATATGTATCTTTCGTTCAGAAGATCCGGTGCCACATAATTTAGAAGCTCGATGGCGCGGGTGGTCAGCGCGTTCGGCTGCGATCGTTGAAGTTAAGCAACTTTTGCAGTGGTCGGTCATTGGATGGGTGACCAAAAATCGTCTATCTCGAGTTCCTCCATGCTTCAGAAGGCACGTTAAGCTACTGGTCATGGTTACAACTGCAGTCTCAACCCGCCAATCCGCACTGAGCCCGCGTGGTGGGTCATGGCCATCATTAATAGGCTGGTGATGACCGCATAAGACTTCAGGCAGCATGATGCTCGCTTACCATCAGGCGGATCCTATACTTATTTGCTACTCTTTTAGAGTACGAAAAAACCACTGTTTCTGTTGTCAACTTTCATATTGCACTGGAAGAAAATTAAAAATGTAGAAGGAATCGGCTGCTAATTTACCCAAGTATTAATTTAGGAACTGATTAACCTTTATGATTTTTTGTATTTATAATCAAAAGTACCTATGCCATGTGTCGTACCTATGTCGAAACAATGTTAAATAAGCATTGTTTCGAGGTAAAATTAGTATTTCATTATTCACATTGCATTTCTTCTCTTAGGACCTAATTCTAAAGTTAACGCGGATAAAGGTATAAAATTTACAAAAAAAAGGACACATTGTAAAATGTTTTCAACTGTTAGTCTGCCCAATATTTCATGAGAAACAATGCAATACAGCTCGCTAACAAAACTGACTGCAACTTTTAATGCGATTTTTTCACTATACAAGTTTACAGGTTAAATTAATGTTAATATGTTTCTATTGTGCTTACAGCCTACACACAGTGTGGTTTAATAAAAGACGGTCTAAAACATTCAATATATGTGGGCCTCACTTGATCACGACGGGTCTCTCACCAAATTAATTGATGGAGAAATTCAATCGGGCACCACTTTAAATTAATCCCTGCACGGTTACTTTATATTCGTTAACGGAAATCTGTTCAGGTGGTGCGTTGATTAAGCTACCTTTACTAAAACCGTAAATGATTCAAAACACATTAAACTTAGTTTATTAACATTATTTAGTTTTATTAACATTATTATTAATATCATCAAGATAAAAACTGTGAATAAAATGATGCTCTATCTTGATGATATTTTTATGATAAAGATTTCCCAAATAAACTTTTCTAATATAAATTATTTCAGTATTTCACTAGAAAAATCAATCCAGCAACGTCTTATGCGTTCCGGGAGAAATGTATTCTCTTTACTAACCGCTATGCTACCTCTCTCTGATTTTTATTTTTTCAAAATCAAAGCATTTTTTATAAAAGATCAAATCGTAAATTGTATCAATGTATACTTATATTTTAGTAATAAATGTTTTTATTTTTACATCGCAGTGTAATGAAAAACTTTCTACTAAAAACTTTCAAAAAGAACCTTTTTTTTCTAGTGAGTCATAGAACCTTTTGAAAACACACCCGTAAATGTAACAGCCTTTAGGTAACCCAACAAAAGCTGTTGGGGTATTGCAACTATGTGAATCGTCCGAACATACCATTGAAGCGAAGTAGCTGTATAATGCGGAGGCATAAAGCGCTGACCGAGAACTGTTACAGAGTAACAACTTGTTAAGAACGAGTACATTATGAAGCTGAATCTAGCGGACATTTTAGCAAACACCTGGATGTGTTTGCTAAAATGTCCGCTAGATTCAGCGGGACCGTCACAAAACGTATTTCTGGCAGCTGTTTTGGTTATTCTTATTTATGTAGAGTAATCCAGTTGTTTTCACGACGGTACTCAACGCTATTTTCAAGTATCGGCAAGTTGAAATTTGCAAAAAGAGAATTTAAGCGATTTTTCACGTGAAAACGTAATAACAGCGTTAGGTTACACTCGTAAAAATCAATTTGATTACTTACCAATAATTTGAGTATTTTGGGAAAATCTCTATATCTTACAATGCAATATTAAGAAGTTCTTAAAGAAATCTCATCAGAGATCAAATCACAAAAAATCTGAAACAACAAAAGAAAAAAAATGCCGTAAAAAGTGAAGTCGTTAAGCATTCCCTTTCAATCTTCATGTGACGTTTAGACAACATTTTCTAGGTTTGGAATCGCAAAGTATTTTATAATCCAAATATCAAATCCAAATTGAAACGTATCGACGTAAATGATATTATTTCCAACAAACGTAGGTAAAGTAAAAAAATTAAAGGGCTAAATTTTCACGACCGTGGGTTAATAGCATTCTCATGTCAGACTGAAAATTAATTTAATCTCACCGTAATTTCTATCACAATAAAGTCTAGTTTAAACCAGGAAAGTTTTGTAGGCCCTTAACAAGACAATATGAAAGTGGTATTTTAATAAATTACTACTTACATATTTTCCTTTGCTGAGCAAAATACACTTTAGTTATCTATAAAATCATAGGGTAGCGCTCTAGTTACATATCTAATTTAAAATATTAGGTTGGGGAAAAAGTTGCTTCGCATTTTATATGAAAATGCAAAACATTTTTTAATAAAGTTTATTTACATTAAACTAATGTGTGTAGGTGCCATTTTGTTCGATAACTTTTTGCCATCTTGTAGGTAGGGACATGATCCCATTGCTATAGAAATTTTGAGGCTTCTGACCAAAAAACCGAGACAAGTGGTTTTGGCAGTCCTCTCGTGATGATAACCTGACACTACCTAAAGAATTCCGTAGAGACCGAAACTGGTGGAAATCTGGTGCAAGGTCAGGACTATACGACGGATGCATTAACACCTCCCAGTGAAAGTCTCTTAATTTTTTCTGAGTGGCTAAAGAGGTGTGAGGTTAAGCATTATGATGATGAAAAACTGCACCCCTTCTGTTGTTTAATTGCGGCTACTTTCTCTCATCTTCTTGCTTTAATTTTTACAGTTAGTCGCAGTAGAGTTAATCGATGGTCTTGCCAGTCGGTAACAGCTTATAATGAATAATAAATACCCTCCCAATCCCACCATACACACAGCATCGCCTTGTTCCAAGGTAAGCCGGGTTTCGCCAGAGACTGTGAAGCCTGACCAGCCTTTGACCATGACCATTTTCGCAAGTTCTTGCCGTACGTGATACACTACTCATCACCAGTTTTCAGCTTCTTCAAAAATGGTTCGGTTTCATTCCGACTGAATAAAGAATCACAAATGAGTACAAGGTTTCTTAAAGATAGCTCGTGAGGCACCCAAATTTCGAGCTTCTTGTGTAATTTTCAAAAGGCGCCAAACAGTTTTGTGGTCAAATCCCAGTTCTTGAACTACGTCGTAACTATGATACTACCGATCTTGCTCCACTTTTTCAAAAATGGCATCCATTTTATCCGTAACAAAGCGACCAGAGCGACATGCATCTTTGACATCAAAATTTCCGAACTCTCAAACCAAATTTGTGCTACTCTCACTGAAATTGCTCCAGGTCCATAAACATCACAATTTTTTTGCGGCTTATGTTACAAATTTACCTTTTTTGTAGTAAAATTTTAAAATGTATCGAATATCTTCATTAGATTTAATCAGCTTGACAGTAAGAAAACCAAATGAAATCACACATTTTTCTAATAAACTTTTTAATAATAGCAAAACCAGCTAGACACAAATGGTATAGCCAAAGAGATTTTATTACAAGTTCATACATACTATAATGCGAATAGACTTTTCCCCAACGTATTATGAGAAGCAACAGTGCTATGCTGTAAGAACAAACTCACTTTTCATCATGGGATTGGCCAGTGTGATTTGAATTTAATTTGAAATTCGTGTTTATTTTAAAATAATACCGCGGTTTCCGAGTTGAAAAGTGAGATTATTCTCACTACAGTTCACTTTATCAGTTGTACTATCCATGTGGCATAAAATAAAGAATATGATTACATAAATATTACCAGTCTACAGGTTTCAGTATAAAGAGAACTATTTCAAAATTATTATCAACAATAAAAATGTATTAGTTAAAAGCTTAATTAAAATATAATAATCATTGACTTTAATAAATTATTAATCACTTATAATAATAGCCGTACGCAACATGTTTGGACAAGGTCGCCTGCAGCAACTAGTGGAAGGTAAACATTTTCAAATTAACCCGAACCACCGGCCATAAATGTTGTGCCACGGGCCCTTTGATGGAACACAGTCCGCCTCTGCTAAGTAAATAGGCGAGGAAGTTGTGACACGAGTGTTATCTGAACAAATACAGAGGTCGCAGTTTCAAGGGATACATGTCTTTGTAATTATTAACTGCGTACCTTTAGCCAAAATTTTACTAAACTACGTCTACCCTCTTTAATATTTCAACACCTTACAAAATAATACTTCTATTAGATTTGCAAAAATAAATTGAAATATTTATAAACTCCTTCCAAGAACTCCTCGAGCAATAAGAAAGAGCTTCATCAAGTGTCGGTCTTAATCACAGAATATTAAGTCGACTAGTAGAAAACGTCGAAAATCCAAATATCTACCTGGCTGCTTTCTGGAAGTCTCATTAAAAACATAAAAGGCGAATTTCGAATTAAGGAAAGTCAGCTTTAAGTGTAAAGAGGGTACTTGTTGCTCGAAATTTCATTATTACATTTGACCTCTCCAGGATGATAAGACTTGGTGTACCTACAGCGATGTTTCATTGGAGGTCTTTGGAGTGAAAAGGTTTTGATTTTGCCGTCTCGTCACGTAGCACCGAGTGTTTGCGGCACGAGGGTGACTCCAAGGTCGACACTTGACATTGCTTGAGATCTTATGCTCATTTCGTGGCCGGGATTCCTCAGAGACGTTTACAAATAGAATGTTATATTTTTTTCAATTCCGGCACGATTTCCATTACTTTAAAGAGGTTGAATATTTATCAGCTAAAGTGAAACATGAATACTGCAGTCAGCAACACATCAAATTACTACATATTGCCAAGTTTTCGTAATTGATTGTAAATCGCATACCGAGCAAAATAAAGTTCCAAAAATCAATTCTGTCGGAGCGAAAGTTGTTTTAGTTAAAAGATACAAATTAATTAACTTTTTTGAAAACTAAAAAGGACACTGTATAAGAAGACAGATACCCTTTTCATTAAATAAAGTTGATGCGGACAATTTATTTGCGATAGCAATAAAACAAGAAATCATACCACTTTGTTGACGACAGCCGTTGTATTACAAATTGTGTTATTTCTATTTAATCTTTTTTTGGAAAGTAAATAGATATTATGTACCTATGTAATGTATATCCAGGTTTGTATTACATTAGCGAGATTGGAGCACGAGTTACATCCCTTGATACCGAACTGACAACTTAATAGGCTATTCGGATCAACAATCAATGTATTTCACCGAAATAGGCAGTGCAGATATAAATACACCAAAGTGGGGTTGACAATGGCTTATTGTCTTTGTTTCTTATACCAAAAAATATATATTATAAGTGCTATGGTAACATTTTTATTTTTTATCAGATGCAGTGCATTCAGTGTTAAGCTGTTCGTGGAAACTTTTTACGGAAAAACACAATTGCAGAAAACGACTGCATTTTTCAAAATAAAGAAAACAAATCTCCTTTCGCAGTTTGTGCAAATGGCACGGTACGCGAAATGCTCAGCATTAAAGGAGTTTGCAATTTAACAACTAACACGGCTAATTTGTTCGGTGGAGTGCACTGCACGGAGAGAAAGTGCCTTTTGTATACGACTTCCGCTGCAGTAAATGTGGTTTGGTTAGATAAAACTTCCTGTGGAAACGGATAAATAAGCCTTATGAATGTAATATTTAAGGAATTCCATGCAAAACACTTCACCTTTCTACGTATCTCTCATCTTGCCAGGTATCATTTTCATCTTGTCAGCCCGAGCCGAATGTCAGATAATAAACCAGACATTTTAGAGCTCTGGTAATATTAGAACAGAACATGGTTTATAATAGTGTGTATCTATAACCGAAACCGTATTATTTTAGTGTTTTCTAACAAAATCTTAATCTAAAATGTTATTTTAATCAAGAAAAGGCTAAATATGAATGCACATATAAACCTATCCTTAGTTACTTTTCCCTAAATGTGGGGGAACAAACCCTCAGCCAGTAACATTGGATTCGAGAGGAAAAAGGCCTCGGATACACATAAGATGTTATTAGCCGAACTATGCTCGGCCGCCATTGGCCAAACATGGCCGATTAAGTCAAAAGTACCCATATAAAAGAAAGAGAGTGCGTTTAGAGTACTACAACCATCATCGTCCGATGACGCCCGCCCGAATTGTACATACATACTGTGACTAAAGCGATCACAGCTCTATGACAGGTTGCGTAGCAATGGTAAAAAACAGATTTGTTAGCTAGTTGGCGAGACAGCGTAACGGCATCAATTTTATTTATTAAAATTATTTTTATTGTAAATTTTAAATAAATTATAGCTATTATTACTCGTATTTTCCTTAAAACTCATTTTTCATTCACATACTTGTTTTTACATATATATATATATATATATTATAGATAAATGACTGCCTCGCTTCACTCGACTAGATACTATACTAATACTACACCAAAGTCGGTGTACCGGAGCCTTTACCGAGACAGTCACATTGACAGTTGTGTATGAGGTGTACGTTCCGAATGTTTTATTAAAATTCGGCCATAATTCAAAGAAAAAATACCAGTTTACATAATGAAATAATATTACAATAAATAAGAAGGACACTGAGACATACCATCAATAATTATCGTAAAATTTCAAAATTACAACATAAAATAACATGAACCCTAAACGTCATTCAGGTGTTGCCGCATATACAAGAATCAAGTCCTCGTGATTGAGATTTTTATATTATGAATTTATTAATAGTATATTTTATTATTTAATTCATGTCATTTTAACGCATTTAACTTAACCTTGTTTTATATTTTTCAATGTTTATCTTTACTTATATTCTCTTATTATTTTGAATAATATTTTTTTCAATACTGGAAAAAACTCAAAAACTCGAAACTGACTCTTATTAGACAGTTTTTAATTTCATAATTCAGCATATTACCATACTTGTACTTTAAAAATATAATCGTACAAGTGCTGTTATATATATTTTTTTTTATATTAGCAAAAATTTATGTCTAAGGACATTGAATATTTTTACGAATATTAAATTATTTTAGGGTTAAGATGACTGATAAACATGTCATTTCATATTTATAAATACTAAATAATCTAATTAACGTATTAAGAAACTTTAATCTTTTATTTTATTTTTAAAATTGCTGCTGCTCTGGCTGAGCAGCCGGTTCTTTAACTTTTTTTTTAACTTAATGTTCTCAGTTTGAACGCGTTTATCTCAAAAAATACTGTTATTAGTAAATTATATTAATTATAACCAACTACATTTGTAACCAATAGAACACAGCATATAATATTTTGTTTCAGCTGGCTATACGATTTTTGACATACAATAGTATCCTTGCAAATTGACATACACACACTACAATAATGAGCTGCGCATTTGCGATTTGCGGAGCTGTTGTTTTTTGGTTTTTTTTTTTGACGGCGCGGTTAATGGTATATATATATATATATTTAAATATATTTATATATGTGTCGGATGGGCGAGCGGGATAGGCGGTTGGCCACGTGGTTCATCTTGATCCGCCATTTTGGTTATTCAATGATATTTCCCGAAAATAAAACTGTAGTCTAGTAACCAAGCTAACGTTTAATTTGAATCTTCTAATCATTTTACAATATCAGCAATGATTGCAAAGGCACAAACGGATTGCTTTGCGAAGCGTGGAGAGTTCTGTGCTAACGTCCGTTCACTATCGCGGCTCACGTCTGAGTGCTGAATACCCCTTCCAATGAAGCATAGCCCCTTAAATACTACCCTTAGCATAGACCACTCCCAAGTGATGACAGCTGTCACTGTCATTACTTGACGTTTCATAAGGCAATGGTACACTGACTGATGACATTTGTCGTTGATTTAGCGTTTCGAAGGAGCGAGTGAGACGCCATCCGCCGACATATATATATAATACGTTTGATTAATTCGGCCGATGACACTCGAAAATATATAAATAAAGGAATTAGATGTACCCGAGGCCTTACGGCTTGGCCACGTAGACGGGCTAGGCTAAGCGCGGGTGCGGGTGACTTCTGCGGGTGCGGGTGGCATGCCACGTACATTCAGTAGCGGCTACAGCGGCTGACTAAAGTGGACGTATTGAGGATGGCTCTAACTAAAGTGATGCGTAGTTGCCTTGATAGCAGTTCGTATTTTATGCACGACATTTTAAATTCAAGAGAAGGAGTGCATGAATTAAATAAAGATCGTCATAAAAGTGGCGAATTTTTGAATCTTTATGCTGAATTTTATTAGTACACTAGAATGAGTATTGGAACTTTTGATTATATACTTCAACATATTGAAGTTCATTTGAAACGCAAAGTAAAACCCAAAATCCTGAAAAGGTTTTTCTCACCTTACGGTAAGTGTAAATGAACCTAATTAAATAATCATGTAATTATTAGAAATGTTATTATAACAATCATATATAAATTTATTTTCATGTATTGTCTTAATAAAATATGTAAGTACAGTCTAAACTCCATGTAACATCACTCGATTTAACGACATACTCCCTAATCGAAATCACTCGTCTTTGGTTGGTTTATTTTTTCCCATACAATGATACACTCCATATAGCATTCACCCACTCTCAATAATGACAACAATTAGGTAGTAAAAAGTACCTTTTAAATTGTCAAAATTAGTGTAGCTGTGTACGTTCTTTTGTCGCTTTATTATCCTAGCCCGTAATAAAATCGACTCTTTCCATCATGCAAACCAAACTTTCTAAGAAATTCTTTCTTTTGTTTGTTTACAAATTATGATTTCACGTGTAGACTGTTGTTGACCATGACTTAAATAAAATATAATACAACAAAATTACTGGTGCAGCAAAAGACTTCAGACAAAAATAACAGAATATACTTTTAAAAGCTGTTTGATTTCTTCCCATAGTCTTTTTATTACATTTTTATACTTGTGTTGTGGATGCTTTGACATCCATATAGGTGGTCGGTTTAATATTTGTATGATAAATGCTTCAGTGTCCATAGTAAAATGCTGCCGCTCTTGAATTCGTCCAAAAAATTTTGTTTGACTCGATCCGTCCTACGCTAGCCGTTTTCAACCGCCCGAAAAACCGCTGTGCACCGTGGCCATGCGCAAACTAGCCCATAGCTTTGTTTCCACCCGCTCGCCTCGCCCGCTACCGCTGTCCCGAACCGACGCCGCCAGCCGCAGCTGCTCTAGCCCGCCGCGTGCGTGTGGTGGCATACTTCATACATTCTCATACATTTGTTTAATAAGCCAACCGCTGCCGCCACCCGCAACCGCTCCTAGTCCGTCTCCGTGGCCAAGCACTTACTCTTTCCAATGTCTCAAGATACCTAGACTAAATACCTAATGAATACAATCAAACAGACAGTTAAATGTGTTATGCAAAGAATAGTGGATAATAATTCTCAAATAACCATTTCCCTAATTACAATGGCGTAAAATTAACTTGTAAAGTAATTCCTTCCTTTCAAAGATAAATTATTAAACTAAAAGAAAGTTGCTAATATCTCGAAATTAAAGTTTGACTTTGAGCTACTTTTAGATGGAAATCCAGAAGTCTCAATAATTAAAAAGAGTTAACGTTAAAATTTAAAACTTTAATACCCTGTCTAACTTTTGTAGGAAATTAAATAATTAAAGTTGGCGGAGTTCCAATGAAAAATGCTGAAGCCTTGGTGGTCTATTCGGTTAATATTTTATTTTGTTGAACTTCGCCAGGAAATTAAAAAGACCGTCAAATGAAAGAGGCTCATTACTTATTCGCGACGTCCGCCACGTAGCGACGGCGTAAAGAAATATAAATAACAAGGTTTTGCCGGCAACAAATACAAGGGACATTAAGGGACCACATTTATAAGAGAACCGGCAATCACACTCGGCTGAATAGTTTTTATGAGTAATTACACTAGACTGCTAAACTTGTCGTGAAACGTTACGTCTATTAGTTTGATTGCGCTCGTAAGACCTTAAGAGCAATCACATTATGTTCTAGGTAGTTGTAATTAATAAGAATGTACTAACAATTATGGTGATGGTCACAGTGATTTTAGGCTAGAGAATTGTTTATTCGTAGGATGAATTGATAAATCGAATTTTCGCAATAAATAGTGTAGGATATAGCTATTTATTGTACAATTAAGCATAAACAATATTAGTATTGCAGCTGATTTTATAGTCATGAATACAGTTACTTATTTTGATAAGGAGAACGGAAGCTGATTTGATTACAGTGGTGTATCGTACGATCTACTTTGTCGCTTATAAATACAGTTGTTGTCGAGGGGTGAGTCCTGCATCATCCCTGATCGCAGAGGGGATGATCGCTTCAGGTGAAGCTTGTAAGGCCTTTACGGCCATAAGCATGAACTACGGGTGTGTTTTAATCAGTAGGAGTCTGACATAACCTTGCAGCCGGCTGTAGGGTATCCATGAGGATTTTACACCCGCTCCCCCGCTGGGAGGAATAAAAAAAAAGTGGGTGGGACTCAGTGGTCTTCAAGAGTCGACAAGTTGTAACTAGCCGGAATGTACAAGTGGAGTGCAAGTATAAAGTGTTGACATTAAGTCGTGCTCAAGCACGACTTAATGTCTACACTCTAATTCAAATTAGAGACACCACAATCAGGATGTATCGAAAACGCGGATAATTAAACAATGGCGATTACATTGCTGTCCGCTCTATTTGCAAGATTCTCTGTAAGTAAAAGTACGTATTCCGCCCATAACTGGGCACATTAAGTTTGTAATGACAAATAATAATAAAAAAAGCATAGTCGCTGCAGAGCTGCATTATTATTTTATAATAATGATTAGAGGGTGTCCGCGACTTCGTCTGCATCGAAAAATTGGTTTCCCATACAAACCCCTTTTACAATGTGTTTGTAACAGCCTAAATGATTTTGATTATGATTATGATTACACCCCTTGTTTTACGCACTTTAAGGACGATTGTCGATTTCTGCGATTCTAACTATCACTATACCAAAATTAAAATAAATCAGTTCAGCGGCTTATGCGTGAAAGGGTAAGAAACAGACGGACATATTTTCGCATTTATAATATTAGTAAAAATTCTTTGTAGGTACGGGAATGATTACTCATTATGCGTGCCCAAGTCATTCATCCCGTTGTGGTTTTTTAATTGTGCTTACAGAGATTCTTACGAACAACCCACAGTCATGTCAAACATTTAGGGGAAGGATCGGGGAGGTTTAACTTGATATGGTCGAGCTCCACTAGACAGCTGGTTAATTGGGTGGAAGCGTGCAGTTAGTTAGATGGCGGAACCCCAGAGAGAACAAGGTGGCTGGTACTTAGTTACCATGTAATGTCAATACATTTTCAAGGAAAATGTGTATTGTGCAATCACAAGACCCCCTTTCTTTAACAAATTAAAGAGAGAACAAAACATTGGTGTCGATTCTGGAAAGATTCTCTAAACTTGAAACCAAATTTATAAGATCAATCTCTAATTTTCACTTTGTATACAAGGATACACTGTTGTCAAATTTAATTTAAGGTTAAGGTTTGGAGAATCATGCCAGAAACGACACCATTTTATCTTTATAGGTATTTAGAATATAAAATATACATTTATTGTACATTTTATGAAACACAAAATGTTATCGGATATCTTTACAAACGTCGTGCTTTATTCATAATGCAGAAAATAGAAATCCAGGGGATATAAAAATTATAAAGAAAATATTTTATATAATTTTTACTGAATATAAAGGCTTTGATCCTAAATGTATTAAAACAATGGTAAATCACAGAATATATGAAATTCAGGGGACGATCTATATTTTTGGTCTTGCTTGTATCTATGTAAATTTAAATTTGTAGTTAACTCTATAAATTTTTATCTTCACATACGTGATTACACAACGAAATTAGGGACGTTATTGAATTTGTTCGAGAGAGAACCTCGGGCAAACAAAGTTTCTATGAAACAAACTGACGACATTATCAACAATCGTGCTCATCCTTTCCGTTACGAGAACGTGATTTCTCATCCGACATTAAATAAAATTGCATGGAAAAGGTTTTTTTTTACTGAAATTATCTCCTATGTGAGGAGCTGGCGAACAAAACGGTATAATTACATCAACTGGTCAAACTACATTTTTTTACAGTCTGGAGGTTAACCGTTTTTTCGCCGTTCGTCATGTTTAAACGCACACAAATCATTTAGTAAAACATTTTTAACGGGTAATAAAAGTGATTTATTACATTTTGTTCTAATTTTTTCTTGACGCTTCTGACCCTTCACAGACTCCGTGATATGCTCGTGGAAAAAGTGTTCTACTTTGACACCTTCCTCATCAGGTTAGTGCGTGTTCCACTCCGAGAACCACTTCTTCAACGAATTAGAAATGATATGGAAACATTACTGTCTAAAAATAAGACCACTAAAACAAGGTTCCAAACTCATACAACTAAACTTCAATACAAATAACGCGACACGCACACAGACAAACACAGAAATTAAAATACTTTGACAATTCAAAAATGCAAATTAATTCAGCTATCCATTCATTGGGTAAGATAATGTTAAACGGAAACCCCAACCAATCCCATGATCGGTGTATTGATCGCAGTTATTTCGCCCCGCCCAATTGATCGCAGTTAGCGCGGAACCACTATTTAGCGCAGTTCGTATACCTTAATATTTCCAATTCGTTGCACTTCTTGACGGGCTGGGTATCGATGCGGTATAGTTTCGTTTTGTTTGCGACGGTTTTGTTTGCGGGAGTGACGGAATGAACGAATCGAATGGTTCGGTAGCACACGGTACAGAGAGCTGAGTATCCGCTGGGTAAAGAATCTGTACCGAAAGTACTCAGTGAGGAAACTGATTTAATTATTTACCCGAGACGCGGTTGTTGCATACTACTATATAACAACCACGTCTCGAGCATATAACCATTTAGTTTTCATAGTAGAAAAAAACGCGAAGATGATTTTTAAACGTGTCATTTTATTATACTTATATCCGATCAAGAGAACACAAACACTACAAGTAGACTCAAAAAAACTATAACAATAAAATAAACGGTCTATTATATTCAATAAATACTAACATTAATTACCTACAAATATAGGAAGTATTGCAAAGTAAGAAACACTATAAGCCAACTAAGCTGTGCAGCAAACAAGAATAGATTACGTGACGTAGTGACGACAACGTAGGTCAGGTCAGCCGGCTGAACGGGCCCGCAACAAAATGAAAACCGCCGTGAACTCGACTTTCTTTTTATACTTAGTCGGGGCTTCTTTAGTCGCCAGACGGAAATAAGAAAGTGTTTGCAACAAGTTCTTTGTTGGGATATTACACTGTCCACCTACGCCCGCAATTTTCTATTGTAAAATGTTCAAATAATTGAAATTAAAAGAACGTGCAATTCGGGTCTACCTTGTAACGCAGAGCTTTTAATGTCATAATAGTATTATGCTTATCAGCGGATGGCATAAAGGAATTCATTTCGCAGAAAATCATTTGGCATTTACTTATTTAGTAGACATGCAAACGCATAATAAGCCAGAATCATCTTTAAGCTTAATTTATATATCCCCAATGATTAAAAAGCAGAACTATCATAGCTAAGAATGTTCATAGTCAGAATCGTCTTTTGCCATACAAGAATTAAATTTTCCCTGATTAAAGAAAAGTTTTACTAGAAAAAAGTCCACGCGGACCAGGCAGCGGACGGGACAATGCGGAGAGATGGCGCTGCCTTGCAGCTTAAGGCTAGGAAAATTTCGGCGCGGCCGTCAGGGCCGTGGTAGCATAATTGATCAGTGCATTCGCCCGGATTGCGAAAGGTGCGGGTTCGGGTCCCGTTCGCTGCCTGGTCCGCGTGGACTTTTTTCTAGTAAAAGTTTCCTTTACATTTAAACATCTAGCAGTTAAATGCTTAAAAAAATAAAAACTTTCACTGATTATTTATCAATTATCTTTGTTGTCTGATGATTAGGTCACAACACTAACCTAACCCACTGACCACAAATATCGATAACTCTTAGCGAAATTATGCTGAATAAAATTTTGCCAAAGGTAATTATGCTTAATAACATTCTGCCATCTTAAAAGTATGCTATTGTGAATTCGGACATATAAACATTGAGCCAAATAATAATTCTGTACTCCTTATTTCAAACGCACTACTTGCAGAATAGCGGTTTGGAGTTAAACGCGATAAACATATTTCTTGATATCTATAATCAAGAAATCTCTGTTCTGTAACTTTTAATGTGTTACAAAAGTAAAAAATAGAGTTTTCTATTGAAACATTTCTTTACTTTAGTGCCTTATACTGGCAATTTAAGTAACTGAGGAAAGAAATTTGACAAAAATGAAACAATTTCATCAACTTTTTGGGGTTGCGGGCATTATAGTATATTACTGCAAAATCAGCTAGCACGTGCTCAATACTGCGTTTTTAGATAACAATCATTTTATTGTTTTCGCTACACGTAAATTCAGCACGAATATCTAATTCGAATAGTTTGCGAGTGCGAAATGTCATTGCCAAAAATATGTACCTGCTGATTTTTAGTTCTCGTTACGTCCGTTTTAGCGCTGCTGTTCAAATTTCTAAACAAAATTTGTCAATGACATTTCATACTCGCTAACTTTTCGAATTCGATATTGGTTTTTGCTAGGGTATAATGGTTAATACTGCATTTAGTTTAAGCGTCACAACAAGTGTAGCTCTTTGATATTGTGACTCCATTCAAATGCAGTAATTTTGAATACAGCGTTTAGTTTTAGCGTCACAAGAATAGCTCTTTGTTATTTTAGCTATATTCAAATGCAGTAATAGTGAGTACTGCGTGTGGCTTTAGTTGCAAAAAAGTTAAATGTAAATGCATATACAGTAAACGTAGCAAGTACTGCGTAATTTTCTAGCATATGCTTAATGTAATATAACAAGTAACATTTATATGCAAGTACTCCATTTCATGTTAATAAAAAACCTGCCTTTAATAAGATTTTTTTTTTTAAATATATTTTCACGTAAAGATTATCTCCTTGGAACGTCATTTTTACAAAAAAGTGATAATCTAAAACAAAAATATTGATAACTGCAAGTACAATTAGCAAGGCAGAATTATACTTTTTTGGGCATTCCTAACTATCATTCAGAAGGATATTTCAAAGAAAGTATATCAGATTCACTAGGTATAATGTCTCCAGCACATGCTATGTTATAACTTTTGGATACAATAAAATCTACAAGTTATTTCTATAGCGACCTAGCGAGGCTGGGATTCAGTAGACGTCTGCCAAGCCAAGCTAACGAGTCGCACGGGTTGGGTTTGCTGCGTAAACAATTTGCAACAATGTATGTCGCTACAACTCAATAAAAAATATGCCTCACAAATATTCGTTTGAAGAAGATTATGTTAAGTGTGTAATGCCAAATGAATTTCGTAGCAACAAGATTCTGCCAGATAGAGGGAACCCGGGCAATTCATATACAGAATAAGTGATTCAATGTTTATTTCCGATATACCAAAGTGAAAATATATTATTATTAAATTTAAATGCCTCTTTTCTGCGCAATTTACAGAGCTTCGGTTGTTAAAGTACTGAAATAAATGCAACACAGTACACGTACTCACGCGTTACCTTCTTAAGTACCTTACAAATAAATTTAAAATAAATATCTGTTGCAAAATTAGGGCACTTGACAAACTTTACTATGGCCAGTTTTGTAATTAAGGCATATGAGCACACAAGGTAGAATAGTTTAATAATGTAAATTGCGTTTTGTGTGTGAAATTATATTGATAGAATACCAGTAACATTGGAAAACTAAACAAACATGCCAAGAACTTTCAACAAAGTAATTATGAACAAGTCAATTACAATAACAACATGTACTGTATGTACCCAAGTTACCATACGCTAACCAAATTCAAATCAACGATAGTTAAACTTTGACATCCCAATTTAAAATTATCTACAAACAGGTTTTTAGTAATAAGAAAACAATCACATGCATACACTGGAATTAAATTTACTGCTTGTCAAAGTGATATCATTCTATTACCATAGGAAAGAATAATCCACAACTTTTTCTAATTATTAAGTGTGAATTGCACCTCAGAGAAGTTAAAGTCAGTTACTGCAGAACGCTTAATAAAACATTTTTTATTTTTATTGTTCCTTAACAATATTAATAATATTGTGTTGGAAGTACTTAAACTAAGACCAAAGCAACAGAAGAGTAAGTTCACTTACTGCAGCGCGCTACGTCGCGTAGCGCGTGAGTGCAGATTTTAATGTTGTATTCAAGTATCTCAGTTCGTATAGAAATCCCGCCACCTACAACACACTGACCAATCGTCGGCACGGCGGTGCGGTGGCGCGTCACGTGCGCAGATTCTGCTAATCGGCGCGAAGGCACGGGTTTTCCGTGGGCGGGGTATAGCGCCGCAGTCCCGCGCGCGTTTTAAGCCGATTCGCCCACTGGCAACGCGTCCCGATGCGAAGCGCAGATCACGCGCGTAGTGGCAAATTACACGCGCGTGATCTGCCGCCCCGCGCTACGCGACGTAGCGCGCTGCAGTGGGTGAACATCTTAAGGATACATACGAAGCATCAATAAAAATAAAAAAATCTAATAAATGTTCAAAAACTTTTATTTAATCCAGAACTGCAATCAAACCTAAAAATTAATCGATGTCTACGAGCTCGGCCGTTAAACATCAAAACTACCAATGTTACTATACCACTCATACTTGCCCCACTATTTCCGTGCGAAACACGCTTTATAGCCCAAGTCTCCGTAGACATAAGCTGTAATTTCCGCGCGGGTCGGCTTAATGGTGATCGACATTTTATGCCGCTCCATGACGCCTCACCACAGAGCACCTCTACTAGAAACCGCATATTAGGGCCCCGCTTACAGAAGGTAATCTCATGTATGTACTTACTTCACTTTGCATACCTACCTACGCTCGTCGATTGCGCTGGGATTGTCAACTTTAGCTTATGTACAAAAAACTACTGGTAGTTGACGTTTATCAGACCAGGTGTTTGTTTTACTATCTAGAATGAAACTGAAAGAAATGAAATATAAACCAATGCCAACTTAAATATTTTAATTTTTATGTTATTGTTATATTACAAATTAAAAAAACTTCATTAATTCACCGTTTAGTATTGAATTTAAACAACCATCTACTGAACAGGTTTAAGACCCTTTGAAGTTAAACTTTTTAAGGCACGCTTGACTTGGGGTGTAAACTGGCGAATGTGTTATGATTTTGCGTTACGATTAGTGTCAACGGGACTCATTGGTAATCAATGAACAATACCCGTCACAAAATACATGAATCTTGTGTTTGGTGGGGATAACGCACCCACCGCGGATTGGTGGGATAACGGATCTAGCGCGGATTAGTGGTGACAACGGACCCAACGCGGATTGGTGGATGATAACGGACCCAGTGCGGATTGGTGGGTGACAATGGACCCCGTGCGGATTGGAGGGTGATAAAGGTCCCAGTGTGGATTGGTGGTTTCTTTTCTATAAACAAATCTTCAGTTTAAGTTTATGATTTTCAGATTATTGGAGCTAAAGAAGTTTAACGTTAGTCGTGTGGTCATAAGCATACTCACTTTTTTTTATTGCTCCATTTTTGCACAAAAATGTTCTCAGACGCGTGTCTCAAGCAATTGGAACTCGCGTTCGCAGTGGTCCCAACTAATCCGAAATATAGTTTTCGTGAGTGGTGTCTATGTGTGCGTTACTCAAGCACAAAGTGCGCTATGTAGTGACCGCTTGCGCCAAGCTTAGGTAATATAATATTTTTAGGTAGTATTATTACGTATGCGTATGGGACGCCGCCATAAGTTGACCAACATCGATCCATGAATTTTCCTTCACGAGGTAAGGGATTGGCTCAGGGCAGACAATGGTGCAAATGATATTTTTGGAATCGCAAGCGTCTATAGGCTATGCTGGCCGCTTATCATCAGGCGGGCCATACGGTTGTTTGCCACCCTTTTAACATAAAAAAAACACAAAATTCGTAACCGACCGTGCCGTCACAATGACGTGTCCAATCAAAACGCCTCTTGTTGTGAAGCAACGAAATAAGTAGGATAGTAAAGAAAAAGGAAAGGAGAACAACAGGAGAAGGTTATGGAAAATATCTTGTAAATACAAGATCAATAAAATATTTACAGAAAACAGGTGAAAGTGTGTGGATGTGAAGTGTATAAGTGTAAAGTATAGTGGGCCTGGGTCGTCAGCGATTTTCTTCAGGAGACTTGAGGTCTGGGCTTGAAGGTGCCGTTGGCAAATGGGTGGCACTCCTGGAAGGCGGCAGCCGTCGGGCGGGTCGGGCGTTTCTGAATCCTTGGCCTGCGCTACTGGTGGCTGGCAGGCGCTGCTAGTAGGTCGGCCGAAGCAACTGGAGGCCGTACAATGCTGCTGGAATCCAGGCAGCAATAAGGGTCCACCGATAAGGATGAATGTGGTGTAGTTTGCTGTTCAGTAAATTAAGACGTATAAAGCCAAAGGGTGCGGTACGTCCTTGAGGTCGTTGCTTGAGTCCCGGGGCAGCCGGGACAAGGCCTTTTATTAAATTTGGAGAGGCTCGGTAGCGAGCCAACAAAAGTTGCCTTGGCAACTTTTGCCGAAGAAATGCTTCTAGGATCAGAACTGCTCGGCCTTTTATAGGTCCGGAACTATTTAAATTTAGAGACGGTTCGAATTGAACTATAAGGAATTCAAAAAAGGTATTCTGTGGAGGTTGGAAGGGCATAGAGTTAGAAAGAGTATCTATGTCATGGGCAAGCCATGGTAGGATAGCAAAGGTGAAAAACATGTCTGTCAAGAAAATAAATAAACAATTATGCGTATAGTAAAGAAAAATGGTTACTCCATTTTTCTTTACTATACGCAATGTGGGAAAAGGAATTAGAAAGATATTATATATAAATATAGGAATAAAGAGATGTGCCTATAAGTGTCTATAGCTCTCTGGAATAGTGACTTTAGTAGATGGGATTCTGATACGTATTTACAAAATAATTAATGGTGTGTAATATTATTGAAATTGTGCGTTTCCAGGAATGAATAATAAAAGATATGTATATGATGGTGGATGACAAAATGTGTGTAATGAAACCTATAATTGCTAAAAGAAAGGACATCATGAGGTACGCTATACCCTTACCTTCCCCGCACGTCGCAAATTTTGGCCATTTCGATTTCAAACAAACATTGAGTAATACCGACTCTAGTGCCGGTACTCTGTGCGCCTCACATAACCCCAAGTAGGTAACTGCGGAGACAAATTTCTACTAAGGTAGCTAGGTACTACTGAAGACTCGAGCCGTGAGATACGCCTTTTTGAGACATTAATGAACCGATAGGCAAAATATCACCAATATCACAGTACAGGACAGGACCTTGATGTATTATAGTATACTTAATTAAGTACCTTCAAACAAGATAATGTGAATATTGTGACAAAACCAATAGAATTCATGGCTTGTAAAAATACCCTTAAGTATTCCATTAAGTCTCGACCAATAATGGCGGGAAAGAGCCCCTTTCCTTGTCTCAAATGATTTGTCGTTTTTTGGTCAATAATTCCAATTCATTACCTAATTCCCATGCGAAATTGTTTAGTCCCCCGTAACTGCGATGATTTACTTAAATTGTTTTGTTCCTAAGTTGATGTACAGATTGCGACCCTGCCTACTACCGTTCCAAGGACTCGTGTTTCCACCCTGGTAGACGCAATTAGTGATATAGAAGCATATTTATTTTCTCGTGGGTAATAAACTGTAAGTATCTGTAAATGTTTAGAACTACTCACTTACTTGTGACTTGTGGTGGGCCCCTGTTTCCTCACGTAGACTCTCGATTTGGTCCATTGTTACCATTTTTTCATTCAATTACGGAAAATAAACTGAATTATTATCCAGTAATTTTCACCAATTCATTCAGCACCGACCTCGTTATCTAAAAATACGGACCACTTAAGCCTAGCCCGAAATACGTATCAGATAGTCACATTTTCAGAATGCAACAGCCTTTCGTGAATCTCTTAAGTATTTTTAAGCCCAAAACAAGTAGTTTAAATTATTTCACTATTTGCCGAATAGTGTCCTCCTGATTATGACTACATCGAGCACAAGTTTCCCATAACGCACGAAACGTTTGATGAATTGAACTGCCGTTTAGACAATACTTTTTCATGATTTTTACGCGTTGCACAACTGTATAGCAACTGGTATAATAAATGCCGAATTTTGAATAATGTGTCTATCAAAAAGTTGCACCAATAGACTTTGATTTAATGTGTCCACATGTAAAAACCCTGTATTTGCAATTTGATAGTTGATAAAGCTCGCTGTAAGATATATTGAAAAAATCAAGTTGTAGGAAAATTTGGGGCCGCAAATTCCCTACGCTTAGCCAACGGCAGTAGTACAGTAGGTTTTTGTAGGATTGATTATATCTAACTCGAGCCTTGTCTAAGGATATCCGAGTCTTCAAGTTCACACATCAAAAAAAGTTTGCGATCACTTTGAAATATAGATTGTTTTTGTGTTACAGAAGACTTTTTTGTAATTTCTTTTTCTGATAAGATTCTAAATTTCAAAATTAGAATTAGAACGTAAAACAATAAAATAACTCAATTGTTTTTCCATATAAAAAGACATGCAATCCAAGCTGTCACTCATTCAGAAATCCGACTTAGTCAATATTACCGAATTTAAAATATTTTTCACGGAAAATTGTGATTTAAAAGATGCCTCGAGGATTATATTATCAGATGTTTTATGAGCCAGAATTGAAGCTTTGAGGGAAGAAGGCTATTCTACGAGAGAAATAGCACGCAGAGTTGCCATATCCTAATCCTGTGTAGTACCACGATGCAGAGGTACCACGGCATGGGTAATTTAGCTGATCGACCCCGCGGTCGCCCAACTGTTTTGACAGCTACTCAAAAGCGCTACATCAGGTTGCTGGTAGCGCGCGACCCAACAATAAACGCCACTAAATTAAAAACAGGAATACGGGCCGCCTCCGGACTTGAAGTTAGCACTCAGACCATTCGGAATTGCTTACACAAAGCTGGATTACGAGCATAGATGTCTTGGCGAGCACCATTGAATTCAGGAGAACGTCAGCGACGGAGATTACAGTGGGCTAGGCTCCGGCAAAACGAAGAAAACGAAGAGGAAAACATTTTTTCTTTGAATTCGCGCCTTCACAGCTTTTATCACTGCTGGAGTCCTAACAGACCGAGGGCGACCACTTCTTGACCTGTCATCTACACTAGAGTCTTCATTGTATCGTTTGATGGTACGATAAACGAATCTTTTGGCAATATTCAAATTTTTCAGTATGCCAAAAATTTGAATTGGCGCGTAACCGCAACGCAATATTGCAACACGGTCTTCTTTAAGCGTCCACTCCATATTTAAAAATGAGTAAAATTCTAAAAAGTATACATTTTTATTTCCATGAACAATTCGAAATTCGAATTCAATAAACTTTTTTGTGGCTAGCAATCTAAAAGAAAAGTTTTTACTGTGTGACAATACTTATGACCTGACCGTGTATACTTCGAACACTCGTGTCCAAACTTCATGCTCAATATGATCTGCCGCCATCTTCATCGAAATACGTGCGCTCCGTGTGACAGCTACCTACCGACTGATTGAGAAATTGGGCAATTCGCTGCTACAACACTACGCGCTACACACGCGGCAACGTGCAGGGCGGCCGGGACAATCTAGGAACCAAGGGTGGTCTCGCGCTCCTGCCGCCCTGCCGCAGGCCCGATTTATGAAATTGCCCCAACCTGCCTACACACATCACAATTTAGGAGGCAATTAAGGGTCATCCCCACTCTTTCACCCTAGAATGTCCCTGCGGCAGGCATGTCAGTAGGCGCTTTTAAACCCAATAGAGCACACGTCGGATGCTCTTAAGCGAGCTGTTTAAAACCGGCAGCCACCACCCCAGACAGTGCCGCAGCTCAGGAAAGCTACTGTTCAAGAATGGGACAGGTTACCACAAGAAATGCTGGATAACTTGATCCTGAGCATGCCCAGGAGGATCTCCGCATGTGTTCGAGCCAGAAGAGGAGTTATTTTGAATTAGATAAACAACAATTAATTAATAAAAGTTTGGTTAAACTATCTTTTTATTTCTATCAAAGTTCTATTACATTCGCCTTAGGATTTAATTGTTAATTTTTTTATACTAAAAAATAAAATTAGTTTTATTTTTTAATTTCAGAAAGTGTGCTTTTTAAATAAAAAAAAGATATAACGTAAACATTTTCTCTTGATTAAGTTAAATTATGAAAATATATCAGCTTTTGCAAGTGATCCCAAACTTTTTTTGATGTGTGTACGTCATAATTATGCCTGTTTTAACCATAGTGGATGTACATTTAGGAACAACCGGTTAAAATGTGAATGTTTTCATTTTTCACAGCGCGGTAGGCGGACGATCGTCGACTTACACCTGCGTTAAAATTAGAAAACTTGCTATAAACAGTCTACTTGTGTCGAACTACTATCAAACTACGTATAAAATCGCAGTTGAAAATTTTGTCGTAACGTTCTACAGTAAAACAATTTTTGAACCGTAGCGTAGCTAGCTAAAAGATGGCTGCTATACAAAAAATATAATTAAAACCTGACAAAATAGGCATTGTTCCAATCTCTCAATAAGTAGGTATCTAAAGGACTTAAAATAATTAACATTTTCTTTAAATGCCTTTTATGTTGGACACAAATACAATATGTTGACGACCTCCGTGGCCGAGTGGTTTATACGCCGGGTTTCATGGTGTCGCCGACTCGAGAGGTCCCCGGGTTCGAATCCCGATGGAGGCAGATGTTTGTGTGATGAATACGAGCATTTGTACTCCAGTCATGGATGTTTAATATGTATTTCTATATAAATATACTTATATATGTACAGTATATGTATTCTATCCGTTACCCTAGCATCCCATAACACAAGCCTTACAGTGCTTACTTTGGGGCTAGGCTAATTGGTGTGAGTGTTGGAAATATTTATTTATTTATACCAATCCATAGTCACGAGTTTGTAATACCAATCCGCACGAATATCATTCAATGTTTTCCAAGACATTTGCGAGACAACATTATACATAATTAAAGTAATGAAGTATTTTTTTTCTAATAAGAAATTGGCGCGCTGGTGCTGAAAATTAGAACTACATCTTTCGTCTCTTTTTCTTATTAGTATTAAAGTGAGACATAGGTACAGACTAAAGTGCTTCCGAGGAGGTGTGATCGAAATTCAAAAATAACCGTAAAGAATACTAGGAAGCGTGCGTAATAAATTTTACCGCACGCTCCGCCGAAAAAAATTTTAAAAACCAATTAATATATAAACGAAAAACAGTTGCTTAATTTATGTCCATAACATTTTAAAGGCATTTAACATTTTATTAATAAAATTCAGCTTATATGATTTTTAAGATATTAATAAAACTCTCCACTCAATATCAAGTAATAACATTGTTTTTATTACCTACTACTAACACTAGACAGTGTTTACACTATTTATGTTTTATTATTAATGTAGTTTTCGATTATTCGTGTACGCTTGCTAGCAGACGTTCAGAAATCCATTAAGCGGTCGCCGTGAGCCTCACTGCGGAAATTATGACTGGAAACTTGATCTACATTCTATACACTACATAGACATGCTGTAGACCAGAACAGGCGCGGTCCGAAGGGGGGGGGGGGGGGGGTCATAGGGGACATGACCCCCCCCCCCAAATTTAAAGTCAAATTGAAAAATCTTGTGTCAAAAAGTGTCTTGTGGAATAATGTTTATTTTATTCCAGATACCTATTTTTTTTTAAGGGAAGTGAAGTGCCCCCTCCAAAATTTCAGGCTGCGACCGCACCTGGACCAGAAGTGCGCGAAAGATGGCCGCAGACATGAGACAGTTTTAATATTTATTTACATATTTATAGTACCTTCACTAACATTACTTAAGATTGATGGAGGTTATTTTAAAGGTAATGAGAGATACAGACAGAGACAAAGCTTCATATAACCACGTTGCGATTATAACACTATTGCAAGTAAGACGCGCGTGTGTGAATGAGCACTGGCTGCCTATCACGTGCTCAGTCACACGTCAGTGTCAGTGCTCAAGTGCAGGGCTCGCGGAATACTGCCAGTTGAAATAATGAATAGTGTTTTAAAAAAATAAGATAATTAATATGAGTTATTGTACTGTGTTGTGTGCATATGAAAAATAATAGAACGTATAAGAACATACACTACTAGAAAAACTATATTTCTAGTAAAATATTCTTTAGAATTAAATATTTAGCAGGAACACAATAAGCACACAAGGAAGTGTAACTCAAGCGCATCAAAGGCGCCGGCCGACTGGCGGCCGTAGATAAATAGGTCAACCAAGTTCAAACGCTAGCGCCGCGTTCTGCCCCGCCCGCGCGCCCTGTTCCTTCACCCCCGATTCCACGTGTTTGTATTAGTCTGTAGAGTTAATAACATTGGGGCGGTAATTTAACTTTATTTTTATTTTGTATGAAAATAAAATGTAATGAATTTTCAAAACTCGTAGAACAAAAATGTTTTTGAGTATGATGTTACCAATCTAGTACTGCGAGGTTACCGGTATTTTAAAATTAACCCTGTATATACTTTAACATCCGATGAAATATTTTGTTAGGTTATGTTATTGATGATGAAAAATTGTTATTTTACTTACGTATCCCGTAAGACGGAATCCCGTATGCTGCAGGGCCTGCGTGGATATATTTTCTAGTAAAATTTTCTTTAGTTTTAAACGTCTACCAGTAAATGCTTAAAAAATAATATGTCGCATGACGTCGGGCCTTGGTACAAATTTTACTTAGAAGAGACGTCACGAGCCGCCAATCTCAAACTATGACGTGTTTTATCTTTGTCATTTTTTGGTTGATATACGAGAAAAAACAGATATGTGTCTTTGTTTTTTATATAATCTCACTGACATATTTAATAGAATTCGTTCCCGTTTACATCACAACATCCCCATTATCGATCAATTCATATTCGACTGTTTTATGTCTATGGTCATTGCACATACTTATCGATGTGTTAACTTCCCAATTTATATTTATAACATGTATATTATGTTTCTTATGTTATAATATAATGGAGAATCATGTTCTTGAACATTATATACCACGTGATATACAAATATAATATAACTAACATAGGCTTCAAAGTAATGATAATGGAATTTTCAAATTGATTCATGTTTTTCCATAAGTGAATCGTTAATATATAATATTATTCGTTTCAACTACATAAAAAATATCTAGAACATGTTGTCCTTACTATACAGGACGTCCCACGGCTACCTCACACGGAGGGAAAGTATATTAAATATTTTGCTGTGTTTATTTTTTCAAAATTTCACGAGTTTTTTTCCCAGTTGTAGCAGATGATTTTTTAAAAATGAATACAGTTCTTGTTATTTTTAAAAATAAAATGATGTCTTATTTCAGTAAAATATCGTATCTTCAATATTTAATATACTTTCCCTCCGTGTGAGGTAACCGTGGGACGCCCTGTATATAGCGCAAAGATCATATTAGGAGTGAAACAAAATGAAACTAATTTTCTATACATCGCTCATTTTGGCCTAAGCTTACCGAAGCTAAAATAAAGAATCCCCTATGACTTAAAAACTTGAACCATTTCGATTCAATGTGACCTGCGTTTAAAATAAAAATTCAGTAGATAAAGAAGTAATAATATGTTGACCAATGTCAAACATTTTCAAGAAAGTTCAGCTTATGAAAGTCAGAAAGTCTTAAACAAATAAGGTTATGGCGTCATTTTGTAGAGTTTGGCTTATTACGGATTAACTGAAGTAATTGCGGGTAGGCTGTACAACAACAAGGTACATGGTAACAATCCCGTAAATAACTTACATTACAATAATGTTAGTGACCATGAAAGTTTAAAACAATATAGTATGGCTTATGTTCCAATTTTCAGTGACAATTCGAAAATTGGTGCCATATAGGTATTATAGGTTATGTATAAGCATTAATAGGAAGAATAGGCATTTTACTCTGTGGAACAGCAGCTGATATCGAAAGTATATTCATTTTACAAAAAAGAGCTCTGAGATCTATTTATCAATTGAGTAGCCGAACATCTCTTAGAGAAAAATTTAAAGAAATTGGCATTTTGACTGTTGCTTCTTAATTCATTTACAATTGCATACACCTCGTTAAAAATAATATCAATTTGTATACCAAACACAGTAACGTGCACAATTTTAACACAAGGAATAGAAACAAGCTTGCATTGCCACCCTACAGGTTACAGAAGGTATACCGATCTTTTATGGGTCAAGGTATACATTTTTACAATATAATTCCTGATGCTGTTCTTGAGTTACCCATAAATGAGTTCAAATGTCACATTAAAAGTTGTTTACTTAAGAAAGGCTATTAAACTATTAAAGAATACTTGAATGACAAAACTGCATGGCTGTAACTGCAAAATTGTTTTGTATTTGTTTGCAGTGTCGTACAGATAAATTACCTTAACTCTAAGTAACTATTTTGCAGTTTGGTTTCAGTGGTTATGGGTGGTCATGCTCTCTTAAAAATCTCTTCGGCGGTGTCGTGTGAGGCGGGTCGTTGCGTTCCCTAAAATATGGTTGAGCGAAGCGATGGCTGGTTCATGCGTCGTGCTCGTGAACGGGTGCTGCCAGCGGAGATGAGTCTGTTCTATACTACTTTATTATTGTAATGATAATTATTATTAAATTTAGATTGTATTTTACATTATAAATACTTGTATTTATACGACACAGCAATCAAACTGTTTTCGTTCGTCAGTCATATCGTGCAGACGTCTTGCCAATTTTACTAGCAAATTCACAAGTTAGTGTCGTTTAACTTTCGAATTACAGACATTTCTAATAAGTATCCAATTTGAGTGTGTGAGTGTTTGTCAATAAAATCATTACGGTTCCGTGCAAACTCGCGCGCTGCATCACACTGCGCCTGCAACTGGACCTCACCCCCGCGAGACGAGTATCGCTGCCATTTTTTGACTCGCTCATGCAATAGAGCGCATCGCGCTAGCACGCACACATACAAACATGAGTGAATTACAGAGTGCAAGTATGCCTACTACGATAGGTGTTGGTGGATCGCAACCAGATTTGTCAAAGCTAAGCGATCTTAGTATGGATACGCAATATGTGACTCAACGTGGTAGCAAGCGCAAATGGACCACAGACTGTCAATGCACTAAAGAGCTCGGAGAAATGCGGACAGAGATGGCCCGCATCAGCTCGTTATTGGAAAAATATGTAAGTTCAAACGAACAAATTTTAAATAATGTATTACAAGAGCAGAGGGAAATGAGAAGCCGTTTAACAAAACTGGATGAGTCAATAACTATTGGGCAAAACAAAATCAAGTCAATTGAAGCCGACCTCAACCAGTTAAAACAGTCAGCCAGTACATCCTCAAGTCATCCGCAAAATAAGGATGGTTTGTCTGAACAAATCATTAAAGAAATTGAAAACCGTAACAATAGAGAGAAAAATATTATCCTTGTGGGTCTTCCAGAGCCAACTAATTCTCAAGATGAGGAAAGAAAATTGAAAGACGAAATTGATGTCCTAAATGTTATCTCTTCACTTGGCCCAGATATTCCAAAACCAGTGAAGATTTTCCGAAATGGGCAAACTCAACCCGAAAAGAGATCGCAAAATTAAGGTTTGTTTTGATACACTGGGACCAGCTAAGATACTGCTTCGTAATAAAAACAAGCTTCCCCGTGACATTAAAATACACTCTGATCAAACTCCAGCACAACAAAAATTCCTTCAAAGTCTCAAAGATGAGCTGAAACGACGTGAGGAGAAAGGAGAAACCGGTTTGACTATTAAATACATCAATGGGACACCGACAATAGTAAATGCCGCTCCAAAAAACTGAATTTTGCCACTTCTGCTAACACACCTAACTTACCAATTACGAACACATACAAAGTACTCGACACCTATCAACATTTTTCAGTAAATAAGTCCCACTTAACTTTTCTCTATTTAAACGCTCGAAGCATACGCAAAAAGGGGAAATTTGATGAGCTAAAATGTATCATACGTGCCATTCCAAACACCGTTCACGTCATTTTGCTCACAGAAACATGGATACGTACAGAGGCTCAAACGTTGCAACTTCAACTTCCTAACTATACTCATTATTACAACATAAGAAATGATAGTCGGTGGTGGGGTCTCTGCATACATTCACAATGACCTAAAACATAGTTTATCAGAGAGCAAATACGTTGCAAGCAACAACTTTTTATGGATAAAATTAGAAAAATACGGTCTAAATGTAGGAGTAGTCTACAATCCTGGGAATGCAGATGAAAACTTCTTTGAAGAATATGAGTCACAACTAGAGACCAGACGTAGAGCAATAGTATTTGGAGATTTTAATATAGACTTACTGCAGAAAGATAGAAAAACTAAACAATACAAAGAGCTTTTAAAGAGCACCGGACACAAAATTACTAATAAAATCAATAAAACCTATTGCACAAGAGAATGTGACACTAGAAAATCTATTTTAGACCATGTAACCACCAACCTAACAGAAGATACCTTTAATGTGATAATAATTAATTCCTCACTATCTGACCACAAACAAATTTATGTAGAAATAAATAAGACAAAACCACCCCCAAAGACATACTACCAATACGAAGCCATAGACTACACTAGATTATACGACCGAGTTGAGCAAGGGATACCTAAAATAAACGAAGACAACTATACTACACTTGAAAAGGAGATAAAAGTATGCCTCGAGGACAGCAAAGTACAAAAAACAAAGATCCTAAACCTGCCAAAGGAAGATTGGGTTAACAACAAAGTTATCAAAGAAATCAATAGTCTATGGGCAACACTGAAAGAAAACCCACAAGCGAAGGAAGTGAAAGAAGAGTTTCTCAAGAAAAGACAACATGTAGCCAGACTTATTCAAGAAACGAGAGACTCATATCATTACAAAGAATTTACTAAGTGTATAAACAAACCGAAGAAAATGTGGAACTTAGTTAATACCTTAGCTGCTAACAAATTTACTCATAAAAGTTCTCCGTCTAAACTTGACTTTGAATCTCAGGTAGCGACAGACCCAAACCGCATATGTCAAATATTTAATGAGTATTTCGCTAATATTGGGCCGCAACTGGCCGAACGTATACCAAAACATTATCATGATAACTGTTACCATGCTATGCCACAAACCAACCACGCAACAAATACGATATCGTCATTTGAACCTTGTACTGAAAAAGAAATCTCAAATATTATTGTTAAACTTGACTCAAACTGTAGTGTTGGTTTGGACGGCATAAGTACCAAAGCTATTAAATCTATAAGGAATTAGATATGTAACAAACTAACTGTATGTATAAACGGGCTTATATGTGATGGTATATTTCCGGATACTTTAAAAATAGCTAAGGTTACACCAATTCAATTAAATCAGGATCTACTACTGACCCAGGCAATTATAGGCCCATATCGGTGCTCCCAGTTCTGTCAAAAATTTTAGAAAAAGTCTTACACAGTAGATTACAGAATTACTTACATTCAATCAAATTTATTTCTAAACATCAGTATGGTTTCAGGCCTAGAAGTAACACTACTACAGCCACCATCGACCTTGTTACTAAGTTAAAACAAAATATTGACCAAAAGAATATTGCTTTAGGTATTTTTATTGACCTTAAAAAAGCGTTTGACACCGTAAGTCATCAGCTACTTCTTAAAAAATTAGAATTCATAGGTGTCACTGGCAAAGCATTAAAAATGTTTGAATCATATCTTACAGGTAGAACACAAATAGTCAGGGCGGATAACAACAACCAAAGTAACGCGTTACCTATCACTTGTGGAGTCCCACAGGGATCAATTCTTGGCCCTCTCTTGTTTGTTACATATATAAATAACATTTTTGATCTGGGTCTGCATGGTCATATAACTTTGTATGCAGATGACACTTCTCTGTTTTATTTTGGATCATCTATTCACGACTTACTATCTCAAGCTCAAGAAGACCTCAACACCTTAAATAACTGGTTTCAATATAACTTATTGACTATCAACGTCACGAAAATATGCTATGTTATATTTAAAGCTAAAAATAAACCAATACCCCCTTTTATACCGCTCACTATTAACAATGTACCTCACTCACGAAAAATATCTCGGTCTATATATTGGCAGCCAATTAAACTGGAATACCCATTTAGAACAAATAAAAAATAAATTAATATCACTACGCGGATCGCTTCGTAATATTACTAAATGCATACCCCGTACCCTAAGGTACACAATTTACAATAGTCTTGTCAAACCACACTTATTATATCTGATAGAAATATGGGGAACTGCTTCCAAAACTAAACTGGCCAAACTACAATGACAACAAAATAAAATCATTAAGCTACTCTTTAATTATCACTATTTAACGCCAACTAAAACAATTTATACAGAAACTAAATTATTGAACATCGAAAACCTATATAAATATAATATTTGCATTTTTATTAGAAAATATTTTAATAGGACGATCCATACTAACCTTACGTTTCACTAAAAAAAAAACAAGTTACCGAGCGCAGCAGTCGGCGAGCTAGCTACCTCGTCATACCCAAGCACCGAACCTCGTACGGGAAGTCTATGATTACTACTAACGGAGCGCGGTTGTACAACAATATACCCTCACATATAAAAAATGTTGACTCATTTTGTACATTTAAGTAAAAATTAGCTGAATACTTCCAACTCAAAATATAGTTGTAAATAAAATTACTACCTATTGAATGTATAAAGTGGTGACATGTACCTACATTCTTTAACCTATGTTATTACTACTTACTACATTACAATGACTACAATTTTTATAATATCTACCTACCTAACATGTACAAAACTTAAATTTGTAAACTTATACCTGCATATTTACATATGATTATCACAATTAGGTACTACTACACTAGTTATTCTTACTACTTATTTTATTATTATGTGTACCTACCTACATTTAATATGACGACGACGAACCTCACCTAACTAATGTAAAACCTAACTTTAAGTGAAATTGTGTTATCACATAAGTGGCAATGTTTGTCTTTGTGAATAATAAAGATCTTTAAACCTAATCAAACTGTAAGTGAACATTTATTATTTCTCTGATAAAGATTTAATGGCGGTGTGGATTCTGGTATGGTTTTCTAGACCTGAACTTGCTTTTGCAGCGGTGTATCCTTGTCATTCTCTATACAGACTGAAAAGGGGGGACTGATGTTGGATTTGGTTTTGGGTTGGGAGAGTAGTGCCAGAATCGACAACAGTGTTTGGGTAATCACATGCATGTGTCCTGCTGTTATGTTTATAGTTTGTTATAATAATGTACTCTGGTACTTAAATAATTTTTTGCTATCTTTGTAACATAGTATCCATGTGTGGTTATGAGTAGTCATGCTCTCTTAAAAATCTCTTCGGTGGTGTCGTGTGAGGCGGGTCGTTTCGTTCCATAAAAAAATGGTTGAACGAAGCGATGGCTGGTTCATGGGTCATGCTCGTGAACGGGTGCTGCCAGCGGAGATGAGTCTGCTTTTGCTTCATAGGATACTATTAATCGTTGTTCTAAACTTTAATCGTTCATTTTTTTTGTCTAAACAGCAGGACACGGCATTCCTAAACTTTGTTAAACCAGTTTTTTATATAGTCTTAATTTTTATATTATTTGCATTTGTAATGGAAAGTGAATTTATGAGTTACCTCATATTGAAGTCATTATTCAATTTGACGACTCTGTATATAATACAGGGAGAAAAAAACCTCAGCAAGGTGAACCTTGTACTGAGAAGAACCGGCAAGAAACTCATTTCTTGCCGGTTCTTCTCAGTACAAGGTCTCCCGCCGTAGATTTGCGAACCGATGGCGTAGCTTTTCGACATTCACAAGTGCTTGTAACAGCCTAGACTGAATAAAAGATATTGAATTTTGAATTTTTGAATTTTGTAATATAAATCGATTCAGTTATTTATCTTCACTTGTCTACGGAGGTATATGTTAATGAGCAGAATTAATGAAACGTGTCTAGTTCTAGCATCTGAGGAAAACTTACACTGGCAAAAGCATTACTGAATAAACGAAGTAAATTGCTATTCGGAAAATAAGAACAAGAAGCCTTGCATAATGATGAGGGTGGGTTTTATTGAAATTCTATTTTTAAAAGGCCACAAAAACAAGAAACAAATGACAAAAACGTTTATTGAGATTTGGGTGATCCATTTGTTTAGCAATTCTTTGTATTCACCAAATTCAGCAAACAATCCCGTTGCGAAAAATAAATAATTGATGACAAGTTGGTATACGAAATTCTATCAATCATATTCAAAACTCTTATTGCTATGATAAAAATGCTTTTAAATATTTTTACGAGTAATAAAAGTCATCGTAACCATATTGTACATAAAGCCGCGGCCGTTGCTCGGTTGCGAGAATACTCGCAAAGTACCTAATACCTAATATACCCAAAAATACCGGCCTAATACGAAGGCCGTGTTTTGCCCTTGTTACGGTCGAATGTGAGCCTTAGCAGTGCGGTGCACAGGTGATAGTGCAATGACAGCTGCCTTCTTGTTAACAACTCATACGTACTACCTACTTATATGTACTCGCCGGTTCTAGAGAACTCTATATTGAATTGGATTTTTCTGGAATGCGTCGATTGGCGTAAAGGCGCTTGACTTCGCGCAGTGGACAGTTGAGTTTTAACAGCGATTTCTTCAGAACGAATACAAAGGCTATTAAAATGCAAGTATTCGTGTGCGATTGTATTAGGACTTGTGTAGTAGAGTATAGTTTACAGTGAGTGTATTGTGATCATCATTTTGTGTTTACTGTGTGAACTGTGTGGTGCATAAAACAACGAACTGTCAAACGTGACCTGGCGTTATAGTTTTGAACCCCACACCGACCCTTAACAATATTTTTCGTTCAAAGGGTAACAAACAAGTATATTATAACTTTTCTTATGGTAAATAGCTACATAGCCTATAGACACGATTCTATACAATACGTATCACTCGCGTGTTACATATCTTGACACCATCCCCAACCACGTGGAATCATGGAACTCGCTCATAGCAGAGATATAACACTAAAGAACAATGTTATTTACTCACTGTTATCTTCTGTATGGTGGAAGTTATTTTGCCAGTCGAGTTCTCTAAATAGGCTAGTTGATTCATGTCGAATTGCATTAATGAAATGTTTATTTCTTAAAGTATTTGGTCTAAGGAACCTAAATATATCGATTTCGCTTCATAAAAGCAGAAGATTGCTGTAGAAATTTAATTTAAAACAAAAATTTTTAGTCTATACTTTTAAAAACACAAGATAGGATTTTCTACGTGCTTACGATTTTTTGTTTACTACCGGTTAACGTCATAGCATAGATAATCTATAGACTAAAATGGCCGACAGCGTTTATGTATGTCCATGAAAAGTCTATTTTATTTAAAATTAAAGATTTGTAGCTTTCTAGGTCTGAAAAAAATACAATTCATTTTTTTCGGTCTAATAGAATATTTATTAACCATTTATAACCTTATTCCGAAAAGGTTCAACTAGCCTATTGCGTGGGAAATCAGCAATGACCTACTCATAAGCCTCGATGACACAGGGTGAGTTTGCTAGCAGCTTGTAAACTCGAGTTTACAAGCTACAAGCCAAGTTCGCTAGTAGCTTGTATACTCGCCCCGTATCATCGAGTAGCAGATGGTGAAAAAGGCTTTAACAAAATTATTAAAAAGAAACCCCTGTGATCTAGCCCACAAATTTTCATGGCAATGCCATTGTCTATCAGGTGCTAGAATTAATCCCTGTTCGAGTACCTAAATATAGAAAAAAAAACATAAACTGTCGTTTTATTAGTCTCAAATCTAGGAGCAAAATCTCAGTGGTTTTTTTTCAAGTTTAAGTTCATCAGAAAATCTTGCTCTTATGACTCCCGTAAACGGCACAACTTTTTTCTACCGTTCGTTTGCAGTGCAAGCTGTACGTCTATGCAATTCTCTTCCGGTTTCGATAAGACGTGCGGAAACTATTTGTACATTTAAAAACCATCTGATTTCCCATTATTTGACATTGTAATACTTTTCTTTTAATATCTGATGCGCTCACAACTGACTCCTAACTGGACTAGATCAATGTATTTGTATTTATACTTATTGTATGTGTATATATATCTTATATGTGTATGGTGTACGTATGTATATACTAATATATTTTATATTTAACTAGCGATTCACACCGCCGTCTCTCCCACTTCCGTCTTATCCTCTCCATCCAAAGGTTGTCTGGGATCGCTTTAAGCGATAAGGCCGCCCATTGCATCACTAGATAGATAGATAGATAGATAAACACTTTATTACTCACACATACACAATTAAAGGGTTTACAAAACAGATAGTCAACTATGGTGGGTAAAGGCGCTCTTATCGCTGAAAGCGATCTCTTCCAGACAACCTTTAAGTCGAAGGATAGTTTAACAGAGATAGAAGAGTAATGTGCCAGCAAAATATAAAACAAAATAAAATAGAAATAACATTATATATATTATATAAAATACATACAAATAATAACACCTACATATATATATATATATATATATATATATACATAAACAATAATATGTACTGATACAAACATAACATAATATAAATAGAATAATATATACACATACACTACACATATAAGTTATATGTTGCAAACTAGGACCTTGATAAAAGATGTTCATGAAGCTTGTTCTTGAAAGTTGCAAGTGATGCCGAGTGACGGACTTCTGATAGAACTACACTAGATGGTTTTTTACTTTATGTTCAACGTTTTTTCTGTGGTGTACAATAAAGTGTTTTTGTATTGTGTAGTATTGTATTATGTTTTGTATTTTCATAATACATAGGATGTTGGCAACACACTTGGAATCAGAGCAATCAATATCCAATATTTATATTTTAGACTGAGGTACTAGAGACATGCAATAATGGAAGAGAAATTGAAAGTAGTAGGTACATTAACTATTGGATGTGCTCATTTATAAAATAAACATGTTTATGTCTGGCACTAAAACACAGGCAGCCAAATCTAAATAATTACGAGTAGTTCGAGCGGCGTCGGTCGGCCGGTCGTGGAATCTGTGTTTATCAAGTAGGATTTGCTTATTCACATCGTAAGTTATTCAGCTCATTTTCGTAGCGGAAGCAGAAGGTCAGCCATTAAAGATGCACGCTTCGGCCTCTCTATTCGCAAAGCGGTGCCCTTTGCTCCGTTGGTTGTGCCATGAAAAATATAGAGCTAGTTTTGGCGAAATTAAACATTACTTTGTTTGAAACAAGCAATCCCATTTTGTGTTTCGTGAATCGATTTCGAATTGGGATACTTCGACGAGTGAATAAAAAATCAAGTAAGCTCTTGGTAATGATAAGCTAAGACAAAAACATCAACATCAAAAAGTTACGTTATGCATGACTGGTTAAACTTACTTGCTTAGAAGAAAAAAAAACACTCGGTCCAGGTTTCAGGCAGGATTCGAACCCGCATGAGGTTGCCAGGTCGCCAAACCTAGTAGCCGGACAGACCAGCCAGTTTGGCCGAGCATTTGGGTAAAAAGGCTGGACACCCTACATTATTAAGGATTTTGTGGCTCAGTATTTAGGTAGGTCATCATCATCATCAACAGCCCATCTTAGTCGACTGCTGGATATAGGCCCCTCCAAATGCACCTGCCAGCCACCTTGGGCAAATCGTCACTCCATCGTGCCTGAGGACGTCCTACACTACGTTTGCCTAGACGCGGTCTCCACTCCAAAACTCGTCTACCCCAACGGTTATCGGTTCCTCGGCAAATATGGCCAGCCCACTGCCACTTCAACTTGCTAATCCGGTGGGCTATGTCGATAACTTTGGTTCTCTGTCCGATTACCTCATTTCTGATTCGATCCTTCAGAGAAACGCCGAGCATAGCCCTTTCCGTAGCGCGCTGAGCGACTTTGAAAGTTTGAACCTGTGGACCAGACGTACCATCAGTGTACACGTCTCGGCTCCGTATGACATCACAGGTAGGACGCACTGATTGAAGACTTTCGTCTTTAGGCACTATGGGATCGACGATGTCAGGACTTGACGTAGCTTCCCATTAGGTAGGTACGACAAAAAATTGTATATGTAAAAGCAACCGAAAGTCAACTAGCTTGCGCCAAGCCTCACTCGTTTGCGAAATGTAAAAAGCCTAACAAAAGCCAGACACAGTTTATTTTGACCGGACACGCAATCAAAAAGCAAATTATGTACGGGTTTATCCGGACAAACAACTTCTTTAAATTTAATTTTAAGCTTAATGCCTAAAAAATATATAAACACAACAAGACTGGTTATTTAACTCGTGCTCAGCGGTTCAAATTTGAGAGACCGCATCCATGGACGTATAAAAAAAGGCGGACAGAGTCCCGGTAAACAACAAACTGTGTCGCTCAGAGTCGGCCAGGTCGCTATATGTACAAGCCGGCACACACACATTCACACCATAGTCAGCCATTACGCGTGCAAACGTCAAAGCAGCCGATACGTTAAGTGGAGATAAAAATAAGTTAAAACAAGATGTCTTGCGTGGTAAAATGGTGTAAAAACCGTAGTGACCGAAAGAAAAAAAATCCAGGAATCACGTTTCATAGGTAAATGAACAATATAATCACTTTTTTTCTAGTTTTCAGAAATCGAAATCAATTTTCATTCTAAGCACAAAATAATTAATCTAAAGTCCAGTGTTGTCAATGTTCACGTAACCATATTACCTAAAATATGGGAAATTGGGGTGACATTAGCTTCAATCTATTATTTGTTATTCTTTTTTATCAGATTCCGTAAAGAAAATGTAGAATGGAGAAATGACTGGATCCAAGTTATTAGGAATTGTAACGGAGATGATCAATGTATTCCAAATAAATATAGTGTCATTTGCAGTATCCATTTTGAAGCTGGAGACTTATATACTACTAAAAGAGGACTCCGGCGTGTTGTTACGCATGCAGTACCTCAAAAGGTAAATTAAAAATTTTAACCGACTTCAAAAAGAAAGAGGTTCTATACGTCATATTTGTTATTTTTTTTTTCAATTGTTGTTCGTGCATATCTCCGAGATTCGTGGCCCGATTTTGATGATTATTTTTTTGTTTGAATCAGTTTATTAGCGAGATGGCTGTATTAATTAAGTGCAGAGCTGATGAGTATTTTCGGAGGGAAACAATGGAACTCCTCAATTACAAACAGTACTCAATGCATATTTTGTTAATTTAAGAAATATAAAAAAGAATGCAGGCCTGGCCAGGCATATTTAGGTGATTTACTCTGGCTTATGAAAAGTGGAAAATATAAACTTTTTCATACAAAAATAAAAACAGACTTCATGTTAGTTTTCCAATTACAGAGCATAATGCGACTCAGTGGCTACCAATGCCGAATTATGCTGATGATTAATTGGAACGTGAATTAGTTTTCAAATGCACCAGCAAAGTGCGCTAAGTTCAGTGTTGAAAAAAAAGTGGAATATAAAAAAAGTCAATATTTGTTAAATATAATAGTTTGAATTAACTTTGATTATTTAAAAAAACCTACAATGAAACAAAAGTTTTAAAATATTTTCAACGATAAATAATATTACTAACGATAATATTTAAACAAAACATTTCGATCAATGCCAACTTAAAAACAGTGCGTATGAACACAATTTTCGCCTTTCCAGTATCGATCGAAACGGTGCAGTGTGTTAAATTTTTGCCACGGGACCAATGTTCGACGCATCACCGCGGTCGTCGGTTCAAATCCCGCACTCGTGTTTTATTTTTTATTATATTTTTTTTCCATTTTTTATATATTTGTTTTAGACCCCAGCACCTGTTCTTATTTTTATTTGTCTCCCTTTTATTTAGACTTTATAATTATAATTTTTGGACTAAAGGTGGTAAACTGTGGAGCATGTGGAAGTTTTTTGGCGCCGGGCAATGCTGTTGTTTGCTGTGCTTGCCCAATAAAATATCATAAGGCCTGCCTCGCCATCTATTAATATCAGAGAAAAAACTTGAATTAATATCAAAGAAAAAAAATACTGCATAAATAAATAGTATTATTGCATAAGTTGACAAATAATGCTATGCAATAGCTTTACCGCGGCAGTCCCCGAGTGCAACACGATTTTTTTTTAAGTACACGATTTGCATACCTATTTTCTAAATACAGTGGAGCCCCGGTAATCCGGCCCCTGGCTAATGCGGCACCCCCTATAATCCGACATCGTCTATTACATACAAGTATTCGCTAATTCACGATTGAACAAGTTACAACTTGTACGCACCATCACAATTGTGCTCGACGCGTAGGGTATTGTTTTTTATATTTTTTTGTAAATTCTATAGCATTTGACGTTACTTTTATAATAAAACATAATCTTTCTATTGTGTTGTTTAATTTACTCAATTTGACATACATAACAAAGTATGTTTTGTAATCTTATCATTGGATCTGTAATTTGTCGGATTACAAGGTACTCTTTTGTAAAAAAAATCGGACTATAGGGGGTCTTAGGCAGTACTCTATAATCCGACAAATTCGATAGTTCGACACTGCCCTGCAAAATGTTTGTCGGACTACCGGGGATCCACTGCATTCTTTTAAGACCCTTTACTTTGATACCTCGCTTGACGGGTTATAAGCATTTTTTTTCTAAAGGTTTCATTTTGGCGCCTTATTATTGGGCATACATACATGCATACACGCTCGAAAAACATTATCCACCGCAGTCGGGTAAAATTTTGAACAATTAAAATATTTTGATCTTTTTACTGTGTTTTATTGGTAAAAAATTGGCTAACCTAGCAACCCTGCATTCACTCACTCATAGATAACCGCCGCCATTACGGTGCCTCACTTTTGTCTTAGCCGAAATTCTGTCCGCCTTTTTTTATACGTCCTTGGACCGCATCAGTATCGTCGTATCATCCCCTCTCACTCTCACTGATCGACTAGCTCGTTAACTTTACGGTGCCACTTGATCGAGTGCTGATAATATTTCATTAAACTAAAACAAAATTACATTACAAGAACGACTTCAAAATGAACGGAGTTCAATAAAACTTGACAAACAAATGAAAATTAAGTTACTATGGAATCATATGCAAAGTATAGAACTTTTTAAAAACAAACTTTCATTTAAATACGCTAAAAAGATTAAAAAAAATTTACTATCAACTTGTAACATCATCACACAATTTATATAATACTAGTGGCCCGCCCTCGCTTCGCTTCGGTGTAGAACTGTAGTGTAGACTATACTTTTTGTTCTCAGGCGTTTATTGTACACAATTAATTTATTTATTTTCTTTTTCTATGATTCTTTTTTTATTGAATAGGTAATAATGTTAACTTTTTTAAATTAGGGATGAGTGAGAGTATTATAAACGTAAGAGTAAACAAATATAATCAGAATGCTCCGAACTGCTAAGCTATCAGGAGTTACACGTATTATTGTGAGTAAACCATAAAAGATAGACATATGCTGTTGCAGAATATTTTTTAGACAATTTTATGTAGAATATTTCCGTCATACATGATTTCTATGTAACTTTAACCATTAAGGCTGCACACGCGACAGAAGCTTAAAAAATGGAGTAACTTCTCCCGTTTTCCCAACATTTCCCTTCACTGCTCTGCTCCTATTGATTGTAGCGTGATGAAAAGTATACTATAACCTGCCCAGGAGTATGAAGAATAATTGTACCAAGTTTCGTTAAAATCCGTCGAGTAGTTTTTGTTTCTATAAGGAACATACACACAGACAGACAAACAGACAGACAAAAAATTTACTGATTGCATCAGTATCGATCACTAATCACCCCCTGATAGTTATTTAGAAAATATATTTCATGTACAGAATTGACCTCTCTACAGATTTATTATAAGTATAGATAAAAGCTTGTAGCCATATTTAGGTAGGTATACTGATATTTACTTAGCTTTAAATTTTTGAAAATTAAAATAAAATTAATTTGTTTATAATCTAACAGGTAAATCTCGCGATAAGCTTTTATAGGAAAATTTTATTTTATTCCTTTTAGCACAATTAAATTAAAGCTTGTTTTAAACAAGATTTTAAATTTTAATTTACTTTTTCTTTTTAGTTATTGCTGGACATAATCTAGGACTTCAAAAACCTTGTATTCTCAGCAAGTCCTTTCATTTGACATCCATATTGTAGGAAAGTATAAAAAACTAAGTCTGTCATGTTTTAAGTCCGCCTTATTGGATTTAAAGTGACGTCACACTGCAGACCATGCATTGTCATCCAAATTGAACGTGTGTACAAAGTTTCAGCTCAATCAAATGAAGGTATCTGCTTCAAAATTGAGTTGCTTCAAGATTCCACCCGAACAAACATCTGTCGCTGTTCGTCCAATAGGGTATTTGTCTTTTTGAAAACGATCTTACGTTATTCCCTGGTGTATATGGACTCATTAAAAACTTATTTTTCATCATGTTGATTCATTTAATAAAAAACGAAATTGAAAATTTTGGTTTCAAATATGTAGCTGAATCGTTTCTCTGGGCAATATGGTGGTTTCTCTATGTGTAAAAGCCCTTTAACCGTAAGTTTACGTGTGTGTAATGTCATTTTAGCCTATCCTTGGTGTTATCGTTGGCAAAGAATAAAAAAAATAGAAATCGTTGCCAGTATTCATGTTAAATACAGATGCTTACTACTGATTTTTTTAATACTATCTTATACCCTATGGTTCGTTATGTGCGTAACATCACGTAGTTAACGAAAGCAGAAAGCGCGGCAAACGCGAATCGTATAATAATGTATGTAAAAAACTTCGGTTCCACCGGGACGGAATACAGGGGAGTCTTCAGAAAATTCATATTATCGTAAATTTGTCTGATGGAAAATGTTGTTTTTTCATCTCCCGCTCCGACTGTTATTCGAGAAGGATTTCTGACGAAAGAAGATTATTGAGTTGGATCCACTTAAGCACGTGTAACACATACAGAATGAAAATTGTTTTATTTATTTACGACTACCTACCTCCGGGGCGCTCGTGTTTCTCTCGTGAATATTGTCATGCGTTTATAAACCTACATACGCTGTCGCTCAAGAAAGAAAAAGTGCTGAATATGTTTAGTCGATCCTCAGATTACAGATCAAAAGGCACATGAAGCGCACGGAACACAATATATGAAATTAAAACCGAATATCAATTCGCGTAAGCACTATTCAAAGCGCTGCGTTGACTGCACGTACCGTAAATTCTTAGTTTTTTTCAAAACAATGCCGTCCTGTGTCTTCAAATACAGTAGAAACACTGCCCCAAAACAAAAAAAGGAAGATGGAATATCATTTTACAAGTTTGTACACTTAATTTGCCTTTATTTTTAGTATTAAAATCCCCAATTGAAATAAAAAAGCGGGTGTTTTCTTGGACCCTGGCGACATTACACGCACACTATAACAATTTAAGGGTTCGTATTCGTGCAGCGTTGTCGCGCACACAAAGCTAGTTGCGAGCCTCACTTTGCTTGTACTGTGCACTCTATCTGCCTTTTTTCTGTAGTCTGAGAGTCGCCCTTATAGAATTTTATGTTTATAAAGTTTAACATAACAATCATATAAAAAAATCAGGTGGATCTAATTATACTTTAGCTTTATTAGCGTCTGGCATCAGCCAACTTTGTGACTAGCTTTTCACACACTCTTAATATCAGGTGCGCATTTATTATATATTTAGTACGCACAATACCGAGAAAAAACAGTAATGTTTTATATAAAAAAATATCCAGACGGCAGCCTGGGACCTAGGATGTTCCTAGGTGGACTAGGATGTTTCGAAGTAAAATTTTCTTTAAATATTAAAATATTACAGTTTAATATTTAAATAAAATACGCTTTGAAACTTTCACGTTGCATTATAAATATAACATTCAACGGGTTAAAACGCGTAATTTCAAAAAAGTAGGCCGATTGGCTGTTGACCAGTGAATGCTTGCATCTACCCTTATGTCAAAGGAGTAACAGACAAGATCGGGAACGTCTTGCGTGGTTACTCCATACCGACAATATATATACTCCTTGTATAAAAGTCAGTAACATCGTGGGCACTCCAAGGATGTTACAGACAAGGATGCCCCTACAAACAAAATTGACTGTAGCTGTGGTAGTTCCTACATACGCCAAACACAATGAACCATACATGAAAGGGTCAAAGAACACATCGCAACTGTGAAAAACCGCCAGTCTAATAAATCAGCGATTGCAGAACACCTTGAAAAAGGAGCACGATCCAGTTTTTTCATACGCAGATGCTTTCCAATCGCCACTTCTATTCGAGAGTAGTGCGTGAAGCGATTAAATCAAGTAAACTTCCAATAATTTCAATCGGGAAAACGGTTTCAAACTGTTTCGTGGAATCCAGTATTAGCGATAGCGATACCTTTTTATTGACGGTCGGCTAAACTCCAGAATACGATACCGTTAGTGTTGTGTTGTGGGTAGTTGGAAAAATTATGTGTTGGTGGAGAAAGATTCGTCATCGGAAACGGAGACGTAACAGCAATACATCAGTCGCCCCGTGACCACGAGCTGTGTAACCTGGCTAAAATGTCGGGATATAGAAGGTACGAAAACCTTTTTTAAAATTCGCGTTGATTTTTTTATTAAAATAAAATACTTATAGAATAGTTATTGTTAATGTTTGCGAACCGTATTTTCTGTATGTTGCTCAAAATCTTGTGTCTCCTGTCTCGTTGTTTGTGTCAAATAAATGTATTTTCTTTCTTCCTTTCTACCGAATGATAATTCCTAGTCATCGCCATTGGCCTCGTTCCCACTGCTGAAGAATGAGAAAAAATATCCCAAATATTGCCTTGTAGTGATGATAGGGTATATATATCCCAATAGAGATAGGTCGTAAGTCAATCAGTAGAATAAAGTTTTGCTCCAGCTAATCCACCGTAATTAACCTACTCCGAAACGGCTCGACAGATATTCGTGAAATTTTATATGCATATTCAGTAGGTCTGGGAATCAGACAACATCTATTTTTCATCCCCCTTCAAATGTTAAGGGTGGTCCAACCTTAATTTTGTTTATTTGGACATTTTTTTTTGTTTTAATTTTTTATGATACATCATACAAAAATACATATAACCCTATATTTTCACCCTTCTACCACCAACCCCTCTTTTTTTGGCGGTACGAAGTTCGCTGGGACAGCTAACAACAAAAGAGACGCGACACTCACTTATATTGACGTCAAGCTGAAAATAAGATGACAAATCCCTAAAATATAGACCCCTTATATTTACACTTACCTCAGAATAATAAAACTCTCCCTCGCATGTGTCACGAGGTATCAAAAACAAATATACTTTATACGTCAAATCTGGGCAATTATGTTTTTACTACAGTAGCATTAATGCAAACTATACGTACATATTTTAAAAACCGTTTTAAATTGATTTTTAAACCTAAATGAAAAAATATCAGGTACCAACTTTTTGTAAGTGATATAAGATTATTAATTTATCTCTAGTCTGCTGTAAAATGGTCCACATTGAACCCGCGCGGATTTATATCGGATCCGCGCATGAAAATTTTACAGAATAGCACTGCGGATCTATCGGTAATTATAGTACTAGCAGAACTAAGTGGACTAAATAAACGTTTCTTTCAATGAAAATGTCGGAAAACATTGGTTTTTCTCTGATTTGAGACAATTAAGTTAGTAATAGCACTGAATAATTCATCATCATCATCATCAGCCTATTAATGTCCCCACTGCTGGGGCACAGGCCTTCCCTATGGATGAAATAGGGAAATTGGGCTATGACCCACCACGCGGGCACAGTGCTGATTAGTGGGTGCTAACGACTGCAGATGCAGCCGGGGCACGGAGGAGGTTGAGATGGTAATTTTTGGTCGCCCATCCAATGACCGACCACTGCGAAAGTTGCTTAACTTCAACGACCGCAGCCGAACGCGCTAACCACTTGCGCTATCGAGCTCCTCTGCGCCTACTGAATAATTGTGAACGTAAGATTTCTGAGTAATGTTAACAATTTTGAAGAAAAGACGATAAGTACTATTAAATTGAACTAGATAACCTAGAAAATGAAGAGAGCATAGCAACGATGTATCTAATTCTCGCAATCCTTTGGGAGACAATGATATTAAAGTAAAGCTGTTAGACTCCGCTGTGGCGTAATCATAATTAACTTAGTGACAAAGTAGCTTATGTACCTAAATAGTCATGTAAAAAATATTTTCTTATTTAATAATATTTCCTACTTTAATATGTTACTGTTTTACTAAAGTCAGGTTATAAATTTTATAGTAAATCTTAATTATCCCCATTTCTTTATTTCTGACAACTCAAAGTATCACACAGTTTGGGTATTTGGTTCAATAATAACCAATATGCGGAAGACTTACCATAATCTCATTAAGCATAAATGTCACACTCAAACACTATAAGAACACCTTCCACATAACTTCACTATAACTAACTTCCAACTCACATAAATTTACTTCAATTTTCACCACTTCACAATTTAGCAACCCACATTCTCCATCTTAATTACGTAGTACGCACCAGCAAATATTAAAACAATGAATCCAAGTATCAATATTAACATTAAGTTCAAATCAATGTGATTACATGGTAATGCTTCTCGTCCCTGGACAATCTCTCAAACTGAAATCGTACTGATAACAACCAGAGATCCAATTACAAGTCTCGGGTAAAACTAACTTGTACTCTCGCTACTGAGGTAATTTGATTGGGTGTTGATGGCAATAAAGATGTTGACTCGTATCTGATAGTTGGAAGATTAAACGAGTCGATAACGTTAACAAGGTTTGAGAATCTGCATACTCGATACAAATAAGTTAAAAAAACTATAAAGTGTAAACATGTTTTGAAAAATGATTCTGATAAATATTTCATTGAATAAGCGGTACACCCCGAAGTTCAGTAAATGATAAAAGCATGAAAATCAGAACAATTGTTCTTTAAGCCATACGAAATAAATTAACCCGTAGCAAAAAAAGGGAAAGAAGTTATGATGTTATCTTTTTGTATGAAGGAAACTTGTTCTGAAATCGTGTGCGGTATCTGGTAGGGCTTATAAGCCGATTCTAAAAATATATGATTAATATTATAACACTTCACATAAGAATTAAAACTGAAATATATTCAGTCACTTGCTTTAAATAAAAATCTTTTTCCAAACATACCAAGTGGGGGTCCTCTAGACACTTTACGGTTCAATATATTTTTTAAATATACCTCAAATTATCACACTAATATTATAAAGGCGAAACTTTGTGAGTGCGTTTATTACTTCTTCACATCTAAACGGCTGGAGCGATTGTAATAAAATTTGGTATGGAGTTAGCTGACAACCTAACATAGGCTATGTTTTACTGCGGGAGAATATATCCCTAATAAACCGTGGTTAACACCGCGGGGCACAGCTAGTAAGTTATATCCATATCTGTAGCCCCAAGAAAGCAATTTTGAAATTATTTACAGTTCAAGTCGAGTATAACGCTAGCTAAACAAGTCTGAATGTGCGACAATGTAAGACTATTAAATACACATTAGGCGACTAGTAGGTAGGTATTCACAATTGTTTAGCAACTAAGTTACTCAATTTGATAATAAGTAACTCCGATGGGATAATTTAGCCATTTGAGAGTGGTAGAATAATTAAGAGACCTAAAGATTTGTTGTGAGTTATCCAGAATTTATTTTATAAGTATTATACGCTACAACCAGTAACATACCTACTAATGCACCTGAGATACTCTGGTATCAATTAGCACCCACCAATCTGCACTGGGCCCGCGTGGCGGGTCATGGCCCAATCTCCCTATTCCATCCATGGGGATGGCCTGTGCCCCAGCAATGTCCCCACGGACATTAATAGGCTAATGATGATGTTGATGAATAAATTGTACCTTTTTGAATATTCATGATTTCCATAATAGGTAATTGCAACACAACGCAATCCCAATAGAATACTATCGCACCTACCGTCCATCATGAGATCTTATCTTAACGCTTACACCCATTTTCCTAATGATAATGTTGCTGGGTGTAGCAATTAGCAACCTAGCAAAAAGTACTGAGAGAAACATGTCCTAACATCCACACTTATTACCAAACTATGTACCTATACTTAAGTGGAATGGTTACAAGGAGACATTAGTAGCACAATTTGTGATAATGTCGGTATTTTAGGTGGTGTCGGTAAACTTACTAACATAACATATAAAAAGGAATACTAACGAAGGATTTATATATTAGGTCCTATTGATTTATTTGTAGAATCCGTTAGTTCATACTTAAGCTGTACCCTTAGTACGAGTTTTATATTCAACTGTGATAGTTTTCGTGAGTTCGCACTCGTACTAGGGGTACTGATTTTATTGTTTTCGTTTCAATATAAATAAACAGTGTATAAATTCTACCAGTAAATCATTTGCGTCTTCTTAAAGTAATTATAATAAAATTCGCACACCATGTGCAGTTCGATCCAACTTGTGAGATAGGATAGTTTAAATCTCAAATTATAGTCGCAATTTTAATTTATTGCAAATTATTACTTTTGGGCGGTACGAAGTTCGCCGAGTCAGCTAGTTGGATTATAAATTCTATTCAAGAACACCAAGTATTGCGATACCCTGACAGGGTTCATGTAACGTACTTTATAACATGTATTTAACCATCTCTGTAACTACATGAATGCAATAAATGATTTGATTGATTGATTGATTGTTTAAATTTTAAGTATATTTGGTTACTTTTCACCAAAATGAACATAGAAACATAATTTACAATTAACAAAACTATGATAGTTTTCGTGAGCTCAAACTCGTACTAAGGGTACTGTTAGTGAAATCGTTAACTACCTAAAGATCGTTAACGTCACTAAATTCTCCTTTTTAGTTAATATAATCTACCGATACCCAGCTGAGCGTTTATAATCCTTACAACCTTCAGTCATCCACATTAATCAATGCTGCTGCAAAATTAAATATTTTAATCAAGAAAATGTTGGTACATACGTAAACCTCAGCTACTATTGCACAATAATGAAATAAATTAGCAATAAATTTTTACACCTAAACATGTTACGTTAAAATTATATTGTAATACAGTTTCAATTGGATTTTCTAGTCCTTTAATATTTACTCTTAAGGCTAAGCTCTGGGAGTATAGCTATCTCGCCTGTGTCCAGACCAAAATGTTAATAATTATTAACATTTGGTCTGGACACAAAGGCGAAAATCCAATTGAAACTGTATTACAAAATAATTTTAACGTAACATGTTTGGGTGTAAAATCTTCATTTTCGACTCTTGTAACACTTACACTACCTATATTGGTTTAGTTACACTTGCTCGTTAGACAAACAGACAACCATCACTAAACTTCTCACTTTGCTACATTGGAAATTTGCAAACCAGCTGTAAAAAGTCGAATTACATGTTGTTTCATCGCCAAAAGCAGTTTAAAGGCAACTGACATTTTGCTGAAACGTCGAACTTTATTTAAAATCCAGTATCCAGTTTTCAGTAGATAAATCCACGGTAGCGTAGAATACGCGCAATATTTAAAATGGAGCCCAAATAAAAAAACAAGTGACGAATAGATTTACAATATTAGTTCTGGGAACTTCTAATGCGCCCTTTACATTTTGTACTAGCTGTGCCATGCGGTGTTACCCGCGGTTTATTAGGGATATTTTCCTGAAATAAAACGTAGCCTTTGTGTTAACTCCATACCAAATTTTATTAAAATCGCTTCAGCCATTTAGACGCGATGAAGTAACAAACATACACACTCACAAACGTTCCGCCTTTATAATATTAGTATGATTTTATTCATGAATTTAGATAACTTTTATACGTTACACGAAAACATAATAAAGTTAATTCCACGTACGTAATATGTTACATGAAATCATGAAAAAGAAATAATTTTATCTTTTTATAGATACCTTATATTAATGTAACCAAAACAGCGTTTTTTTAATAAAACATAAACTGTGAGTTTATGGACATAGCAAGACTAAGTAATCAACCGTAAAGGAGACTACCAAAGCTAACATCGTAAAATTGTTTTGTTATATGCAAGCCGTGGTCGCAGGTGGCTCCTTTATGTCTTGGGTAGCAAATGACGGAAGTGATTCCGCCCGGGAACGTGCCAACGACCCACGTAGTACACGTAAGGAATGGTTTTAACAATGTACTTTTTGATTTTGCTTTTCAGTCGTTTTCAGCTGACGCGATAAAGGAGGCTCTACTTGAGAAGGGTCCTATGGGGACTTTAAATGGCATTTGACTGTAATAGGTAAACTGGTAATTATACAAAACAGATTATTTGACATTGATGTGGTGTTGTATTATGAACGCGGTTGGGCCCGTGCGATGCTGTGCGAGGCGCGTAAGCAAGTGTCCGCCGCCGCTGGCCGCTCGTCCCCTTGGTAGTGGTCCTTCCTCGTTTTTTTTTTGAGTGTGTATGCTGTTGTTCGCAGATGACCTTTACAGCGTCACCGTGTTTGGGGAAGGCGAGAACCTAAGAGGTCCCCCTCAAGCCGAGAATTGGCGAGTGCCTCTGGAAGTATTCCAGGCGGATGGCGTCTCCCCACTGGGGGAGTCTCCTCTCCGTCTGGAGCCTCCAGACCACTCGAACCTGAGGGGGCCCTCCTCCCGTGCGTAAGACTGGTCGGCGACACTACTTCTTTTCTTTCTTTATAAATTCGTGCCTAATCGCTGAATATCTGGCTAATATTAAAAATGCTGGCCTACGTTGCCACCGACTTACTGTGGCCACTATTCCTACACGAACAAAGTAATTTGGTGACTCATTGCTTTGTCGTACTATTCGTAAGTGAAATTCTTTACCCGCGCACGTGTTCCCTCCTTCCTATAATCTGGGGTCCTTTAAGAGAGGCGCGAAGAAGCATTTTTGCAGGCCGGCAAGGTGAGGATGGTTGGTGTAGCAGTTTATAACTGCTGTACCAGCTATCTTCGCGTTTGGACTTTATCACCACTTAACATCAGGTGGGGTAGAGTCAATTGCCTACCTCGCTATAAAAAATAATGCGAAAGTGAGTTTTTTTTTGGATTGGAAAGTAGTTCAACGGATCTAAGTACCTATGTGCTAGTTTGTCTTTGTCACAATCCAGTTTTACAAGCTAAATAAAAAAGAATACAATGATACCTAGCTAAATGCTTTTTTGGTTATAATGTTAGGGTATGACGAAGGAACTAAAGTCAAAATAGGACTTAGGTAGATACTTTAAGAAGTATGTTACATGCGCAGAAAGTTAATCAGATAGAATTAATACACTTAAACTTGTACCAATTAAACTACAAAATTACCAATGTTCTTGAACATTGGTGTGGTACCTAATACTTAAACTATGAAATTATGCCTCCATTTAGTACTACAGTGTCGAACGTGCGAGACATTTACATAATAACCGTCCCAGGTTTTCGTGACCTTATGACATGAAATTAGTCCTCTACTGTACCTACTCGTAACTAGTTCTGGAACTTTATGAATTATCATATTTTGTGGAGCGAATCGCAATTTAATTTAAATCAAATTATGATTAGGTTTTACCTTATGTCTTGAAATGAACAAAATATTTTCTTGTTATATATTAAGGTCCGACTAATGCCTCCACTCCACTGGATGTTAAATGACAGTGGAGTCCAAACGCGAAGATAGCTGGTGCAGCAGTTTCAGTTTTAGCAGTGGAGCCACACCGGCCATCCTCACCTTGCAGGCTTGCAAGCTGCTTCTTCGCGCCTCTTTTAAAGATCCCAGGGTACACGTGAGCGGTCAAAGCATTTTTAATTTTATTACTTTTAGTGTTTGAATAACATAGTTTTACAGCTGCTGGTGCAAGGTTGACCTGGTGAGAACTCTGGTGTTCTCCATATTCACCTACGGTGCGGAAACATGGACCCTCAAGAAGACAGACAGATCTCGTATTGACGCATTTGAGATGTGGTGTTGGAGGAGAATGTTACGAGTTCCGTGGACAGCCCACCGCACAAATGCGTCAATTCTTAAAGAAGTGGGAGTCACCGTTAGGCTGTCCAATTTCTGCTTGCGTAGGATCCTCGAATTCTTAGGTCACATAGCAAGTGATACCCTGGAAGTGCTCCTGGTGACAGGAAAAGTACAGGGAAGGTGACCGAGAGGAAGAAGCCCGATGCGCTGGACAGACCAGATCCGCGACAATATCAAAAATGGAGTTCGCGATGCACTCCACACTGCGGAAGACCGCAATAAGTGGAAAGCGATCGTCCACAAAATAATTCGTGAAGGTCACGACACTCAGCAATGAGGAGCACGATACAAGGAGGAGGACAGCTGCGTGAAGCATACCGGAATATTGAAATATACGTCCTGCTGTGCTATTCTGTAAGCATAAACCCACTTTTCATCTCGGAGTTCGCGGTGTGATTTAAAAATTAGAACGAATTTCAAATTATACCGGCGCATTCCGCGGTCAAAAGATCATCTAATCTTACAAAAAAGCACTGCTGTACCCTTAGCACCAACCAATATCGAATTCGAATAGTTTGCGAGTCGGAAATGTCATTGTCAAATTTTGTATTGAATCTTGAACAGCAGCTCTAAAACGGACGTAACGAAAACTAAAAATCAGTACATATTTGACAATGGCATTTCGCACTCGCAAATTAATTATTCGAATTCGATATTGGTTCGTGCTAGGGGCACTGATCTCAAAATAGGCACAACAAGAAACTATACTAAGTATCGTATAACTAGACTACGTATCGTCAGTGACAAGCGATTATGAATTTGAAATAAAACAAATTCACACAGGTACCTATTTCTGTTTAACAAGTGTTTAAGTTGCAGGTAAACTAAAACAATCCGAAAATATTTCAACAATGGTCAAAAATGATATAAATTCTGCGAGTGCCAAGCCAACTGTGGAAGTTTTCTTTCCGCGCGAAAATATTTCTTACGTTATTTTGTGGGAACAAAAGTCATTTTATTTAGCCGTCCGCGACCGGCTGCGGCAGCCACATAAATCACTCCTCACCGCTGCTCCTGAGCACCTATTTAAAGTAATAACTGGAAACATTATTATTAAAATAAGGTCGCAACGCGCTTATATTTCGCCGAGCTTATGATGCGAAATTGCAACACTTTACGCGGCTTATGAAAAATATATAACCCGGTGGTTGTTGGGCAAACATTTTTTTCTTTCATCTAACGTGAATCGACCTAACTACATTTTAGTGATAGGTTTGTGTATTATAACAGATCGAAATAAGGTAAATATTAAAAGTGGTACGGGTATCGAACATAATAAGACTTCGTCGGAGGGTAGACCGATATGTCTGCCAATAACAGCCCGCAATTACTTCAGTTACTTCGTGATCATGGCGCTTGCAACAGTGCCGAAATATCGGAAACTCGCTAAATACAAGTTACATGGTAAAAATCCCGTAAATAACTTATATTACTATAATATTAAAAGTTATGAAATCCTAATTTAGCCCGGTTTCTGAAAAAGTTATTAAAATATATGTGTCTTCATTAATTTCTGTATCACAAAGCGCATCCAAATTCCTCATTGGTGGACTCCAGTATCGAAGTTGAAGATAGCTGAATAATCGGAAAAGTGTGCAGTTAACTAGCTTTTTCCATAGAAACGTTGATATGGCGCTAACGCTACGAATACTTTCTCGATAGTTGTTTGTGCTCGGGGTGCAGGACCCATTCCCCTACTACCGTGGAGCTGTAAAACCAAGATATTGTCACAAACGCTCTCGAAACGGAACCGCGAATGTGCTAGAGATCGAATTTGCCAGAGCACCGCGGGTCGAGATAGAGGTCGAGTAATGCGGCTCATTCTAAAATGAGCCTTATGCAGTGCGACGTAAGGGAGAAAGTGCAACGACATCTGCACTTGTTTACAAGTTATGCGTGTTACCTGCGTAGGTATAAGTAGGTATTTCGTACTCGCGGGTGCTAGGTAATTCTCAATTTAACAGGTACTTTCTAGAATGCGTCGATCGGCGTATATAAGCGCAATTGGCGCCGCGCAGAGACAGTTGAGTTTCAACAGCGATTTCGGAGCGAATCCAAAGGCGAAAGTGCAACAAAAGTGTTCAAGTGCGATAGTTTAGAGACTTGTATAGTGAAATAAAGTGTTTAGTGAGTGTTTTGTAATTAACATTGTGTGTTAATTGTGTGAACTGAGTGGTGAATAAAGAACTGTCAAGCGTGAACTGGCATATAATTTCGAACCCCATCCCGACACGTAACAATATATTAAATACCTATTCAACAAAAGAAACACAACATCACTCGAAAGAAATGTTATGATGAGGGTTGTTTAAACCATTGTTAAAGTTAGATATAATAAATCAATTGAAGAATTTTGTCAGCTCTATATAGTCTGTTCTGAAAAGCTAGAGCTGTGTGTGTACAATAAAATAGCAACAAGTCATTTATCGCATTAAGGATTCAGAGGCTGCGATTCTCTACCAGTAGGTACACAGTTGAACGACTATTGTTCAACATTTGAACAACGCTATACAAACTTTGTGCTCGCTCAACAGGTAGAGAAGCGTAGAGTTTCGCTAGCGCTTAATACAATATACCTACATTATTTATTCAAGTTAAAAACAACGAATATATCAATATAGTAATCTGTTAAATACGTGAAGATATAAGAATCGATTTGGTTTATAAACAACATAATAAAATGTATTGTGTAGTGCTTCCCTTATTTACAGTATCCTTTTTAACATAATAAATGCGATAGTTTTATATGTTTGTTATTCAATCACGCAAAAGCGACTGAACGGATTTGGATGAAATTGTATACAGAGATAGCTTATAACCTGGAAAGAGATATAGTATACTTTTGAACCCGAAAAGTGTTTAGTTTCTGAGGTTTCAGAGATCAAAAAATCTAAAGTGAATGAGGACAAAGTCGAGAGCGGCCGTTAGTTACAATTGTTATAAGTATGTATAATAGGAAAATGTGTGTCTTCATTTCACTGACATTTCATAAAAAGCTAGTCAAAGTGGTTGTGACAATTTTTTGGCATTCTCAAACATTCACAGGACATATTTTAGGTCTTAGTTTGGTACTGGGGTAGCCCGGAAACAATAGTGGCAGTTTGCCAGCCCATATAACTTCCTGAAACTATCAGGTTCATTAATGAGACTTTTATTTTATTATTTACTAGCGATGCTGCCGGTTTCGCACGGATGCATTTTACTTATATATAAAACATTGTGTTGAAATGAAATGAAATGAAATGAAATGAAATGAAATGAAATGAAATGAAATGAAAAGTCATTTATTCAGTCTAGGCTGTTACAAGCACTTGTGAAGGTCAAGAAGCTACGCCATCGGTTCGCAAAACTACGGCGGGAGAAGATTCTATTTGAAAAACACCAACACGATTTGCGAATTATCTTTTGGTTGATAGTGGATTTTTAAAAGAAAATCTTCCACAAAGCTTTCCTTGAATTAAGGAACTTGCCAAAAAAACATCTGAGGTTTAGTTTCATTTATTTCTCACATCTATATACTAATATTATAAAGCTGAAGGGTTTGTTTGTTTGATTGCCTGGTTGAACGCACTAATCTCAGGAACTACAGATTAAAATTTAAAAATATTTTTATAGACAGTCCATTTATCGAGGAAGGTTGTAGGCAATATAACATTATGATAAGACCAATAGGAGCGCAGCATCAATGATTTTTTTTCAAAAACGAGAAAAAATATTCCTTTTCAGAGCTTTCTTTAATGGCTAAATTCTGTCCCCATAAAAGTTCTATAAAAAGGCCGCGACAGCATAATATATCCATCTTTTAAGTTTGACTAAGTAACCACATTCATCGACCGTTAGAAGTTCGCCGGGTCAGCTAGTAATTATATATTTTTATTTATTTACAAAAATACACACTATTAGAGATATGATATATGGAAAATCGCTATCTCTCATCTGTAAATCTGGCGCATGTGATTACTTTTGTTTCGATGTGTACAGTTTGGGAGCGAGTGATAAAAATATATATTTACTCGATCTTAAAAACTTTTTTCTTATTTATAGCGTGTACCAATAGATACTAAGTTTAAGCATTCTTCTCATGAAATTAGGTACCTAAATATCTCATCTCATCTCTTTGTGCGACAAAATCGCTGAAACCGCAAATCGCCACTTTATAAATCCTAAGTACATCCATTTTTAGCAGATCATTATGTAATAATGACCACGGATTATCCTCACGTTACGCCAAGAGCACACTCATAATTTATTAGGATCATCAGAGAGCAAACTAAAGTTTCGCTCGGGTCGCAACGCATTTAAAAGGCTGAACCCTCTTGTTCAGACAAATATTGATTTCAGGCTGTAACTACAGGGACCTTCCTTCGCAAACAACGCTCGGCCTACGAGATCAGCATATATATACAAAGTTTGCAACAAAACACCACACGGTAAATACACAACATCCACTATTACACTAGTTACGGCAATTTATATTCTGAGCATGCGTAGCGTCGAAGAGTTATTGTTCTTTACATGCGACACAGGACCAAGTCTCTTACAAAATCTCTTGTATCATTTATCTACGTCGCTACTTTTACTTAACTGTTGAGGCGCTTTTCTACACAGCTAAAATAGCTTCTTAAATGCTTGCTTTTATTGTATAATGTATTGCAATATCTTGATAATATTATCTTTTCCCTTGACACATTGGTGAACCAGTATCTATACCAAAAGAACAGAACAATTTAGAGGGGACTTAAAAAATAATGTGGGAAAGAAGCGTTAGTGGCAAAAATGAATCTATACATTTTTTTTTTACAAAGAGGATTTCTAACCCTAACTGAGGAGCCTAATGTTGATTGCACAAATGGAGGTGTGATTCACCATATCTGATAATCACCAAAGTGATTCCACCAAATTCCATTGTGTGCTGGACAAAACGGATAGGTAACCGATTTTTCAAAGAGGTGATCCTTATTGCATCGACTTCTGATAAGAACGATATTCGTTCGGGTATATTAGAAATAGAAGAGCGTAGTTTACGTCGTACTTTGAAGTGTAAATGACACACATTGATTGTATGCATGCCTAGATAAAGTAATCCAATTAACCACGCAAAGAAAACGTCTCATGTTACGATCAACGTGTGCGTGATTCTGTCAGAATGTATGATAGCGTCAATGTGTGCGTGCGTAGCGACGAGCGTAACTACCATATGTAGTAGATATTTATGGGCCACTTCCGTACAATAATACGGTATCTAGGCGTTTATATAATCGAAGGTAAAACGTTTATAAATATAAGGTCTCTGCTTTTTTCTTTTGATGTACCGAAAAATTAAAAACCACAATAAACATGTTACAACAACATAAATCCGAACGAACGTTAAAAAGAATATCTAAACAGCTTCATAAAAAGGTAATCCCAGAACGCAATGTAAAACTGGTTTCATTTTACGATATGCCTACAGACAAAAACTAAAGGACTGTACCAGATATTCAAACTCTGTCGTCATCCTCTCCGTTATGTCTATGTACAGTGATGATGCAACGCTTTACGGCCCCCTTGGGCCACCCTTCCGAGAAAAATACGTGAAATAGTGAATATTCATCAAGGAAACTTTTATGAACTCGAGGCAATGTCTTGATGAGTAACAACTTGTGCATTAACGACAAGAGACGAGTGTCGCTCTGTTTGTTTAACAAAGTTTATTTTTGCTTCGGGAATTCTGGGATTTTAACAAGGTACTCACGTTTATTTCTCTGCAATTTTGATATAAAATATTTAACAATTTAAATTTTGTGTTAGCTTGTGAATGCTGAGCCTAATTAAGGTAATTCTAATTAGGTACCTAATTAGATTTATTTTACCTTTTAAACTTTTCCATTAAAGTCTTGGAATGAAATTCCCTTTTTTACCTATAAAATGAACTGTTGATAATTATCGAGCAAAAGGTCAAAGGGATTTTTGCAAAAGAATTACCTACTCACTAATCAAAGTGTGAAAAGTCACACTTTGATTAATAAGGAATAGTGCTAATATAAATTGCAAGACAGTGTTAAATACTACTTATTTGATACGTAACTTGTTATTACACGTTCTTTTGGACAGTCAATGAGTAGTTGAGTGTTAATAGTAGTGTGGATTCTGGCATGATTCTCTAAACCTAAACTTAAATTAGACAACTGTACATCCTTGTCATTCTCTGTACAAAATGAAAAGAAGAAACTGATGTTAAAAAAATGTATTAAGCTTAGAGAGTCATGCCTGAATCAGTGTATATTTATACCGGGTGGCGCTTACGATATCGACAGTCACTGCATCGACAGTCGCTGTATTGATAACGGGTTAAAGAAACAACAGACCCCAAATCGGTGGTACACTTCATCGACAGTACTCCAAATCGATAGTGTAGTACATCGACAGTGTACCATTGATAATTCTAAACTTCTCTGCACTTTAATATCAAAAGACCCCAAATCGGTGGTACGCTTCATCGACAGTACTCCAAATCGATAGTGCAATACATCGACAGTACACCATCGATAATTCTAAACTTCTCTGCACTTTAATATAAAGATAACTGGGTAGGGTTAGTTTAGTGCGATGATCATAGCGCGCGAGCCGAGCGAACGAAGCTAGCGCATAGCGTGCCGCGGTAGCGGCCGCGGAGCGCCAGTAATAAAGCTTTGATTAGTATAAAGTCGAAAAAAAAAACTAGTATATAGCGTATATTAGTTTTTTATTCACTCACCAATTAGCCTAGTCCCAAAGCAAGCACTGTAAGGTTTGTGTAATGGGATGCTAGGGTAACGGATAGAATACATATATGTATATTTATATAGAAATGCATATTAAACGTCCATGAATGGAGTACAAACGCCCGTATTCATCACACAAACATCTGTCCCCACCGGGATTTGTACCCGGGACCTCTCGAGTCGGCAACACCATGAAACCCTGCGTACAAACTACTCGGTCATGAAGGTCGTCAGGTATTTATTATACATGACTACTAACAAAAATCTCTTAATTGTATTTCTGGACAGAAATTTTACTAAACAGAGATTAAGCGAATATGGACAGAAGCTTAACACTTCATCAAAATAATGAACACAATTATAGTGTCACAATTTCAACATTAGCACCCATATTAGCACTGAACCCACATAATGATTTACGGTGAAGGCCTGGGCCTCGAGGACCTCAAACAATAGGGCCATTTATTAACTGGTAAATGGTAGGCCACTAAATACCGGGGAACTCATATGATAATGTTTAAATCGAAAGAACTTACTCACCACCAACACAGCTACCGATCGCCACGTTAAAAAAATCACATAAACACAATCACAAAAATGAATATTAAGTAAGGTCACAAAATAAATATTAGATTATAATATAACTGGTCAATAACGATTCTTGTGTACGTCGCTGAATGGATGATTTCCATGTTGTCGATCACATTTCAATTTAATTTTCCGCGGTGAAACCCCTGGGCGGATTTTTGATTAGGCAACTGACAATGTCTGTTTGTCTTTTTAATTATGCAAAAGGTAGGGACCTACAAAATAGGTTAAATTACGTTATAGGATGGATGACAATTCCCAAAGACTGGTGAGAATCTTATCAACTAGTCTATAACCGCGTTCGATTTGCAGTAAAAGGGGTAATGGAATAGTTTACAAATCGAAGCAATATTCGTCTGAAGATTTCGACCTAATTTTAATGTGAATGTTCAAACCAAATTTCATTGAAATGGATCCCAAGTTAAAATATCTAACTATACCTATATCTTCCTCGGTTATCACTAGTCACTCCTGACATCAGTCATTAAATTAATATAGTTATATGATCTGTTTACCCGCGAATCGGCTCTTTGACAACGCTTACACGATGTACGAGCCATTTTATGATCATACCGATATCGATATTTCTATACTCTTCCTTCCGCTTATCGAATACCTCGCCATTTATTCCTTATCTAAAACAGCCTGATGACTCAGCCTTCCTATGTATAAGCCCATGTAAACTTATGTATATAATAACGTAACGTAACTTAATCTAACGAAACGAAAAAAAAAATATTGCCACCTTATTTTTGCCAGTTCTCTTTGATCAATCGATATCTTAGTGTGATTGATGTGATTACTTAGTTTTTTTTACTTTTATTATAAAATAAGTAATAAAATTATAATTATTTGTAATTACTATTTTTTAATTCTTATAATTATACTAAACTTCTAACCTAATAATTTTGTCATGTGAACGTAATACTCACAGAATCTAGTAAATTGTTAAAACCTAGGTAAACGTGTTTTACAACGTCTATGGCTATTTTATCAACACGCAAAGATCTCTGTTTTAAAATAGAAAAAGAAGGCGAAACCAATTTTTAAGCACATCAAGTCTGTCTATACTTTGTAGTTAAGTCCTACAGGGGTTTTAAACCAAATTGCTGGCTCACCAATAACACTATCACTCCTAAATAATTATTACACCGGCTAATCAACGGTAATGGCTTGAATTATTATGACTAGAGCATGGGAAACTTGTGTACATAGGTCAAAAGAAATTTAGGTACCTGTAATCACTAGAAAATTTATTTCCTGTTAACTTAACAAAAAATACAAATAAATTAAACAAATTTTATTGACTTTTTGTTGTGTACACACACGGGTCAAAAGAAATTGAGGTTCCTTTAATCAGTCGAAAGAATTTCCTGTTAAATTCACAAAAAAAAATACAAACGAATAACACAACATTTTGCTGGCATTTATTGCCAACAAACCATAGACATAGCGAGATTCTTCTTCCAAGCTATAAAGCAACCACTACAGTCGGATCACGATAACTTTGTAGAGTCAATAATCTGGTCACACCAGAAAAACTTGATCTGGCAGCCCTTTTGGATGTCATTCAAAAATCTTCCGTTTGAAGAATTTCTTTTGATTTTTTTTGTTTGTGGAGAGAAAGGTGGAGTGGAAATGTGGTTTTGTAAAATAATAAGTCAAATAAAATAAATCTGCAAAGAAACAAATCGAGTCGGTCCTTATGCAAAAAGGACAATGTTACGAAGAAATACTAATATAATAAAACATTGAGTATTGAAATCCTAACGTCAACGAGTGAGTTTCAATCCATTTCTTGATACTTGTTTATTTTTTGTATTGGTATTTTTATTTACATTTCAACAGTTACATTCTATACCTGCGAGTATATAATTATAAAAAATGTTTTCACGTAAGGTTAGATAATAAAATGTTTTTTTGATTATGGACGAACACTTGTTTCGTAGCATTTATTTATCCATTGTTCATAACTGCTTGATTGCGGACAGAAAATATTAATTTGTAGTAGTAATTGCATTAACCAACCAACAGTTTTGCATTACATTAGCTGAAATTTTGTTTTCTCTTAAAGTACGTAATATGCAGATGATCGTGTAATAATCAGGAATAATTTGCAGAGTTACCTCGTTTCGTCCCCCAAAGTACTCAACAGATCTTCACCTAATTAGTTAGGCAATACACTGTTCAGTATATGTTGTTTAAATACAGATTTTCAAATTGAAATCCATCACATTGTTAACTAGTTACGATTTTGAGATGAACCCAGTAGCAAAAACGGTATCAAAATTAACGCATTCCCGGCTACCCTGTTCTATAGTGTGCAGTGACTGCATTGTGACTAATATTGAGTGTTTACTGTGTGAATAAATAATTGACAAGCGTGAACTGGCATACTTTCGAACCATGTCCCGGCATGATGTTATTCAATTATAAATAAAGTATCAAGGATAGTTAATTAAACTATAATCAGTACTGTCATGTGCAAAATTTTAATTTTTGCTATTGTCAGCCCACTGCAGAGTTATCGTAGTCCGACTGTACCACAGAGTAAGGATAGTTAGACGTCAATGAAGCCTCTATAGGGCAAATTCTCAATCTTACTGTTAACGATTTTTTTTCTGGTCTCTGACAATACTAACTTTAACGTAGTGTAACCCCAGAAACCAAATATATTTATAACCAACGATTCTTTTCGCAATGTTACTGTGGCGACTCGCGTTTCCACAAAAACCCTATCTTTTTTAGTAAGATTGAAAATTGTCATCGCCACTAATCTAAGTCAGTATCAGTGTTTTCGCAAAATCCCTAGGATTTTGGCGAACATTCGATTTATAAAATCATGTTACCATCTGTACAACTAGTGATACTATTGCATGTAAACGTCTAGAGGTTATGGTGGACGAAGGTTGGGCGGACTATATGCTTGTTCTTCTGCCTATTCCGCTGTTCATACCAAGCTATCCATAATGGTAAGAAACCACTAATTTTCAGATTTATGAGTCGGAAGAGAGAATTTACGTATTGGTCTATGCTGCTACTGTATACCTATTCTTAATATCCGTACATTTTCAAATGACGCACATGCTTATAACTTTTACCTTAGGTTAAGAAATCACACGTCTCTGAGTATGCAAAGCAGTACAACTATGGATACAAACCCCCATTCTTACCAACAGAATACAAATTAGCTGACGAGATGATACTATGTTACGAATTAATTGCGGCTGCAGACAGCAGGCGACCCGTTAACTTTAAACGAGAAATTGTGCATCCCGCTTTAATTAATTAATTTTCGCACCACCCTAAATTATTTCATATCCGCCTCACCTGTCACTTCTTGAAAGATGCAAATTAAAGAATTATTATGCTAACATGTTTGATGAATGTTGTAAGTGATCTCAAAATTGCTCCGTACTTATATCTGCGGTCAAGGTCTTAGCGGTATCCATACTATTATTATAAATTTGAGAGTGTGTCTGTCTGTAACGTCTTCACGCTTAAAACACTGAACCGTTTTATATGTAATTTGGATATAGAGTGAGATAGATTGAGTTTCAGGAAAGAACATAGGATAGGTTTTATTTTATCAGGGGGTGTAAATAGAGTGGAAGTTTATATGGGAAATCATTTTTTCCACGCAGACGAAGTTGCGGGCACTAGTATATACATTTTTATAGTCAAAACGTCTTTATTAAGAAGCACTTTCGACCGTAATCAGATACGTCAAATAAATTTAATGTCACGATAAAACTATTTCTACTTACCCAAAGTTGGACTTTACCACCACTTAACATCAGGTGTAGTCATTTGCCTATCTCGCTATAAAAAAAAGTTTTATAGATAAACTATATGACACAGCAATCAAAACGCAGGTGAACAGTCAATGTAAATTACACATTATGTCATGAAAGGTGAACTCATGAAATCTCTGAAGTAATTTTTCAACTTGACGGCTCTGTAAACTTGTATAATCTAATAGGAGAAAAAACAGTCCTTGCTGAGTTTCTTGCCGGTTCTTCTCAGAACCAGGTCTCCCGCCGTAGAGTTACGAACAGAAGGCGTGGCTTCTAGACATTCATGAGAGCTTTTCACAGCCTAAACTAAATAGAAGATTTTGAGTTTTGATCTTCATCATACCGCATCAGCAAAGAGCATGGTTAAGTTACCTCCTTTATACTCAGAACAACCGCGTTGGCCGTGTTGCTCTATTTCAGAATAAGTTCCATTTCGTTTACTATCAGTAGACGCCAATTCCTTACACATTGTGTTTATTAGGGATATTTTCCTACAGGAAAACGTAGTCTATGTGTTAATCCAGGGTGTCAGCTAACTCCATACCAAATTTTATTAAAATCGCTCTAGCCGTGAGCGAACGAACGAAGACGAAGACGTGAAGAAGTAAAAAACATCAAACACTCACAAACTTTCGCCTTTATAATATTAGTGTGATATCGTTATAGCAGAGAAAATGACAGCGCCAACAAAAACGCAACTTAATAATTACTTAATTAACGTCACTGAGTGCTACCGTTATTTATTATCTATAGAATGGACTGGCAGCGTCTTCTATCCCTACCGCAGGAGTAAGTAATAAGTCAAAACCTCATGAATAAAATAAAAGTTTTAAAAAATCAAAACTTACATTCCTTACACCATTTATTTATGTACTCCAACAGCTTCACGATTCCAAGAAAACAAAACAAATACCATCAAATGAGGAACAACTAATACTGTTTTAGGTAGGCACTTCCCTGAATTTGAGGAAAAAGTTTGACTTGCTTTCTCCCGGGGCGGTCGGGAGCAGCGGATTTCCCCAATCATTTGTTCGCAACTTCGTTTTGAAGTTTATACCTTCTTTTCATAAAATAATAACTCAAACTCAACGTACTTATCTACTCATACATAAAAGTATGTATTCCATTTATTTTTCTATGGATTATATTTACTAAAACCGACGAAGTGCGTGTCGGACACTGTAGGATCAAGGTTGGATTAGTGGTTAGTTATTGACGTGGTTGCCCATCACAAAGCACAAATGGCAATCTGACAAGTAGCATTTCGGGGTACTTTTGAATAAGTAAAGATAGATTGATATTTGACAAACTAATCGTCTAATCGAAAAATTGGTTTTTCCAACCTGCAATATTAGTGAAAGTCCTATCCAATGACATTATACACAATTAAAATTAACACCCCCACTATACATATAAGGTTGTTAAGCTGAATAAAATCGGAGGTTTCATTTGACCACCTTTTCGGCCTAACCAATACTTATGTATTAATATGAAAAGGGCAGATTTACTGTATATATTACTAGCTGACCCAGCGAACTTCGTACCGCCATAAAAATAGGGGCAGGTGGTAAAAGAGAAAATTTAGGGTTGTATGTATTTTTTAATACAACATTATAAAAAAAAAATGTCCAAAAATATTTTAGTGGTGTGTAACGTAGTGTTCTATCAATTTCCTTTCCTCCTAACCTATATGAAAACACTACGTTACAATACCCAATAGTTTGAATTTAGGCGCGAAGGCGCATTGTAAGTTACAGAACACTACGTTACAGGTGGACAACCATTATCACTTAAGGATATGAAAAATAGATAGTAGCCGATTCTCAGACCCACGGAATATGCATATAAAATTTCATAAAAATCGGTCAGGCCGTTTCGGAGGAATATGGTAACTAACATTGTGACACGAGAATTTTATATATAAGATTACAAATTTGAAATTCGTATCATATACCTATAACAAGGTTAAATGCTTCCGGAAGCAAATGTTTCCTAATAGTCACCAAAAGTACCCCTAATAGCAGGCCGCCAGGCGGTCTATCATAAGGGTTAATGAACGGTTTTCCGCCGTATCAAAGTTATCTATATTGTTCAGCTATGTTTGTACCCAACTTTTCAAGCTAGTTGAAACTTAAGTAGAACTTCTATATTTTTACTTAATTCTTGATAGTCTGTGGCTGGCTCCGTTTAGTGTAAACATTTTTATGCTAGGTAAGTCGCACAATTGAAGTACTGAACTTTGTATTTGGCACCATTTTAAACCAGTTTCAGCTACCGTATTTATATCATTAAACAAAACGTAGGTTATAATAACATGGGTTTTGGTATTCTTGCCATTTCAATAAGTTAGCCAACGGATCGTAAAATTGAAATCATTATTTTCATTTCGTAAAAAACTTTATAAAACTTTAAATAACCTGTCAAAAGTTTAACCTGCCGAAGTTTGAATTGGGTCTACCAACTATTTCTGACCCAAAACAAATCGAAAAGTATTAAGGCAGTAATTTAATCCATCCCTGGTTTATAATTATATACTAAACGATTTTCATGTATGAAATTATTTTACAATGTATATAGCGTAAAACTATTATGTATTCTATGTATTCATTCTATTATATTATGTATTTATTTTGGGTGTGTAGAGTTTTGGTTATCCATCGAGTATCTAGCCAGTTCAGCTGAGCCCTGTATACATCATAAGTCCAAACAACATAAATACATTTTTGATGGCTATATGTTAACACTCGGACCACCGCAACACCGTAAACAATTAAGATAGTTTCAAAGCTGTTTTAGCAACTTTTGTTGAAATAACTTCCGTCGCTATGGTAGGGCGGGTTGCACAATTTCTAGTTTAGATAATCACGCTGCTGGCTATCAGAGTTGTTCAGCGTGGCTGTTTTATTGTATTATGCTGAAGAAAATACTTAAAGAATAAAAGCTTTGAAAATATTAAAGCATCCTTTCGTAAGTGAACGTAGTAAAATGAGCCTGTGTTTTTTACCTTTCTAAAGAATGAAAAAAAGTAGAATTTATTTTATTACGCCGTTTCAGTCATGAAGGAATAAAGTAATTTAGTGAAATGGCTAGAAATGAAAACCAAGGTTGTCACGGATGGCTATGGCCATTATAAAGATAAGAGGGCAGATTATGGCCGTAACCACTGCTACATTAAACATTCAGACGTACCTAACATTTTTTCCAAGAAAGTTTTAAAAATATTAAGTCGTTTTTTATTATTTTAGCTAAGAACCTTATTTTTCATGATGTGCACGTCCGCAATTACGCGTTGAAAATGTCTTAGTTAAATGCTGTTTTTTTAGATAGTTTTTTTAGTTAGTTCATGTAGATAGAACAACGAGGTAGAAAATAGAATTTTGAATTGACCAAACAAAATCTGAAAATTCAGTAAACCAAACTATTTGCTATGCAAGGTACCATGATTATATATAATATAACGAATAATTTTATTTAGTTTTTATACATTGTACCTTACTGTATCAGAATTACACCACATTGCACTGAAATTATTACAAAACACACTTTGCATATAAAAAATATCAATTACCTAACTTTGAATATCAAAACGACTTTTAATCATAAATCCTTTAAATCGAAGTACGTTGTAATTTTTATATAAAATGCCATTAAATTTCTTATTTCTATTATATCGTTTCGCACCACAAAAAATGTCGAGGAAGCGAGATACGGGCGGATACAAAATTGGGTGACAAATAAGCTATATCATGGTCCACCTGGATCCGTATTTGTATCGCTAACGTCAAAGTGTCTATGGATATTAAGCAGTGCCCCCTACTCGACGAAAGAACAAACTAGCCTTTTCCATGGAATCTTCGACCTAACGATACGAATACTTTCTCGCTAGTTGTTTGTGCTTGGGGTACTGATAGGTAACGGCCACCGTAACTTACGTACAATACTACAGTATCTGTCGCGCTGTTCGCACGTTGCCTACCCTTACCCCAGACTTTAACCGGCTATTACACTACCCAATTTTAAGGGTAAGGGTTACCTTGACTAAGTGTGGTGTAATAAGAGTTAGGGAGTAAGGGACCCGATCTAGGGCGATCGGCGCGACCCGATATACCTTACTCCCTTACGCCCTGACGATCGGGTAGTAAAATAGCTGTAGGGCAGTAAGGGAGCTCAGTCGACGCCCTAATTTTATAAGATCTATCATTTTTCTGACAAAAATTAATCAAAACTATTTAAATAAGGCACTTATTTAAATAATCAGCAAAAATAGTAACTGATCCTCAAAAATACAATTGGTAACCTAATCTTACCATTAGATTACCAATCATTGTATTTATTTATGTAAGCAATTTAATGTTTTGAGATGATGATTTACATATTTCCCTTTAAATAAAGAAACAAGCGCCAAAGAATTTAGAGAAGTTGATAACAATTTGATCAGAACGCATCGGGTGCCGTAAGGACGACATTCAACCGAGACGACTTTTGACTTCTACTTTCAGGCTGAGTTAGGGTCCGATTGATGAGGCGGTGTAATAATTGCTACCTCAGATAGGGGATACGCCCACCCTTTCGATAGGGTCCTTAAAATTGGGTAGTGTAATAGCCGTTTTACCCATTGAAGTCAGGAAATCCTGGAAACCTTACTCACCGACACTCACGTCGTCACCAAAAGGTGGTGGTATTCCGTAATCGTCATCTGTAAAATGGAGGTTACTACCCTACGCTCGAGTTCGATTTATCAACTCCCTATGCCGTACCTTTCCTATTATCAGTACTCGGGAAAGTATTCAGTCTGAAAAAATAAGTGCAGCTATTCTAAATAATGACAGCTAAAACGACCGCCTCCGTAGTAAGTACTTACTAATGTACTACAGACAGACCATAATGGTCTTAATAAAAGAGATTGCATCTTATCTCCTTACAATTTACAATCATTGTTAATTTTTATATATTAGTAAACGTGGAACGGTCACACCGAGCTTCTATAGCTCGACGTTACCATATTTAGTATGGGTTACATACTCTTTTTTTCATTATCACAGAAAAAAACGTCGACCTTTGGTTCTTGTCGGTCATTGGGGTCACCTAAGGGTACTTTTGTCATATGCCCATAGTTTTTTTTCCAGTAATTTATGGTTTTTTTTTTCATATAAAATCATGGCTCAATTACATTTGGTCGTTCGCCCGTACTCGGTGCAAGAAAGACATTACTCGAATTGGGACACATACATTGGAATACGGACTGCAAGACGATGTCGGGTAATCAAAACGAAAACTACCCGATTACGGGCGTACTCTATTCCGTTCTTTTACACTTAGTCGTTTATCCGAATTCCATTCTCACTCGTATTTGGGGTAGCAACCAAATGAAAACGCGCCATAAGTCGTTTACCCGAATTCCATTGGCTCTCGTATTCGGGCTAACGACCAAGTGAGTGCCATTACAAACATTATAATTTTTGCATCAGGAAGAGGGTAACATAGATTGCGTTTATTGCTCGAATTTGACCGCACCTCTGGGAAAATCTCTTATCTATTAGACAAGTCCGTTCGTCCGTCCGTCCGTCCGTGGTGCTGTTTCAGCGGCCAAACCGTAAGAGATAGATATAGAGAATGTTTAAGTTATAAGTTAAGAATAGTCTGATAAGACTACAAACCGGATGTGAGTAACGTAGCACTTCCGGATTTCGAGAAATCACGTGATTTCTATTTCAAACGAAACCACACAAAATCTCCGAAGTTCTCAATTAATTAAATACTTTTTTTATTTTTATTTTTTTTTGGTGAACATTTGGTTCACAGGTTTGCTAGTATAATCTAATATCAAAATCGATTCAGTGGCTTAAGTGTGAAAACATACAGATTATTATTCTCATTTATTTAAATATACTTAATATTAGAATTGCACTAGGCTCACAAAACCCCTACAATTAAAACATTTGCACGAATTTTGCTATGCAAATGTTTTCAGCAAGACATTAATTAATTTTATTATTATAACAAACATAACGCTAATTCTGTCCTGCAAATAACTTCGTAACAAAACTATTTATACTCGTATACTTCCCTTCTTAAAGAACTTCTGAAATTCACAGATTCAGTAAAACTACCAAGCGAATCGGACACTAAACTCAAATCAAGAGCATTAACTCTTCAACTCGATGTAACGAGGAAATCCGGGAAGTGAGCTCTTAATTAGTTTAAACACTAAAAACTTCTCGGGAATCTTCGCTTTTATCTTATTTACCTCTTCACGAATCAATTATTCTTTCTACTTAAATTTATATTTCCATGCTAATTGCTTAGCGGAGAAAAAAAAGATAAAATACGGTTAAAATATACAAACCAAGTTCCCCTCACTAATGTCTATTTATACGAGGTACTCAAATTTGCCCTACCCTAACTAGACTCTAATCTATATACATTAAACATAAATTCATCTGATGTTAATTGTAAGAAGACAGCGGATGCGACAGAAAAATTTGTCGCTCAAACCATTTAAGGCGAAGCAGATAAATGTGCCGCTCCAACCATCCCAGGCGAAGTAGAAAATTGTGCTACTCCAACCATCCCAGGCTAAGTAGAAAAATAATAATAATAAAAATTTATTTGCATCATAATCGTTAGGTACATTTGGTTGCTATCCAATTATCACTAAAAGGAGCTCAAGTTGTTGGAACACTAGATACCTTAATAAGTTGAAAAGAAAAAAGTACAAGCAACTTATATTAATGGAGCTAGACTCGACCCATGTGTTGGCTGAGATTACAATTGGCAGTTACGGCTCGCAGATACGATTGCTCCAGTTTATAACATTAAAAGTGAAGTTTAAGTTAAATTTATTTGTTGCATACATGTAAGTGTGTGTGTGTGTGTGTGTGTGCGCGCGGAAGTGTGTGTGAGATCAAAAGTGGAAGGAAAGAATTGAGTCAAAAATCAAAATATACCAATGGAATTCTGATCTAAAAGGATTTGATATTTAATAAGTTTTCTTTATCATTGTAATTTAAGGAGAGAAGCCCGTTTTTCAATTTCTTTTTAAGTGACAGAATGGGCAATCAGTAGCAATCAAGTACATTGTTAAGTTTATTGTAGAGATGCGGTCCTTGGAAACAGGGTAATCTTCTGGTTACAGAGTATTTGCAATGAAAAGGTTTGCTTTCTTTTTTTTTAGCTTCGTGCTGTGGTGATTTTTTCATATTGTGTTTTCTGATGTTGAAGTTGCACAACATTTAGCACAAACAATTGCTGAGGACTTGGCAGTTCTTCTGTTGGAAAAAAAAGGAGCGAAAGGTACTGACTTTTATTACAGCTCTCGGAGCGCGTTCTAATATTAAAAAAGCTGTTTTAAGAGCTCAACTTCAGGCACATATAAAGTAAGTTATTAGACACTGACAGAAAGCAAGGTAAGTACACCCAATAGTTTGACCGGCGCCGCTACGAGAAGCTAAAAGCGGCTACTAAAGTGGCTTAAGCGCGCGATAGCGGCCGATTAAGGTAAGGGTGAGAGGGGTGGGGAATCGCGCGAGAGACGTGTGGCGGCGTTTTGTATCGACGCATTAAGTGGCCGGTGCGGGTCACAAGAAATTCGGCCGGCGTGGACCATACCCAGCTATGGAGACCTGACTGGCGTCCTGGGTATCCCGGGTAGCGGCAGTCGGGTCCAACTCGTAACCCTGCACATAATGCGGGGCCGAGGGCCGCCGTCTGCAAAGGAACTGTTTCCTTTGGAGACGGGGGCTGCGAGGAAGACAACCTCTCTAAAAAATTACCCGGTGGTGGTCTCGGCTGGCGCCTTGGGTATCCCGGGTAGCGGCAGTCGAGTCAAGCTCGTAACCCTGCACATAGTACGGGGCCGAGGGCCGCCGTCTGCAAAGGAACTGTTTCCTTTGGAGGCGGGGGCTGCGAGGAAGATAACCTCTCTAAAAAATCACCCGAGGGGTCTCTCGGCCGGCGCCCTGGGTAGCCCGGGTAGCGGTGGTCGAGATCCATAGGATGAGGCGGAAACGCCTTTGGTGAGGGCGGTTGCGGCGCGAATTCCGCGTCGCTTCCGGTCAACCCGTAACTTCGAACGTCCGTCCTTCGGGGCGGGGGCTGCAAGGAAGAAAACCTTTTTAAAAATTACCTTTTGATGAGGCCAGGTAGGATTCCCTCGCCCGGAAGAGAGAAAAAAGTATGTAATGTCGGACAATGGTGTTTATTTGTCCTACGATCCCGCTGACTCTGGGCGCCCTGGGGAAACTCCTACCCAGGGTGTGAAATTAGTCAGCAGCGGCCTATGCGCTCCGGTTGGCTACCGGCGCCAGGGGGATTCCGGTACCCCTGGTGTTAAGTTTGCTACCGAGGCGTTAGTGGGTGTAAGGATGGACGTTTTGCGCCTTCGAGGCGGTGGAGATGAAGAAGGTGGGTTGGGCCTCAGACCGTTGCCACCCAAAGTGAGCAAGGGACGGAAGGCGAAGGTTGAGAGCCAGAACTCCCCTGCGGAGGCCATGTCAGAGGCAGGATTCTTCACCTAGGATGGACTGGACAAGCTCACGGCAGATGATTTGGCGGACGAGATCGTCGCGCGCCTACATCAGCTGGACCGGAAGATAGAAGGGGGTGATCGCTCCGGGAGCTGTTGAGTACTACACGAGAGGCGAGGACACTATTGGAGGAGACCAGGTCAATGGCAGTGGAGAGGATAGAGCAGGAGAACCTCTGCCTCAAAGAGGAAAACCGGCAGATGAGGGCCAAGATCGAGACCATGCGAGCGGAGCTCGAGGCACTGAGGAGAGCGATGGAGGAGAGAGCGCCTCCTCCAACCACACAACTGATGCCACAGAGGAGGAGCTGAAACGCTCCCTTATGATATCCATAGGGGAGATGGTCAGCACTCGGCTGGCCTCCTTGGAGGAGAGGCTCCCGCCGCCGAAAAGGCTTAGGCGAAGAACCGGCGAAACCGGCAGAAAAGTGGAGCACGGTTGTCGGGAGAGGGAGGAAGAAGGCAAGGCCGACAGCCATAGACATCGAGCCCGGAAAGAAGAAGGGGGAGGGGCCTAAAATAAAGGTCCCAGACACGGCGACGGTTGAGGTGAGCAGCGGAGGAGCTGGGCCTCACCCACAGCAAGATCGTAGAAATGGCGCAGGCGGCCATTGAACTGCCGTCCGTTGGAATAGAGGAAGGCCGTGGTAGAATCCCTAACGGGGACCCTGCGGCTCCGCACTAAGCAATGTAGAGGTATTCGCAGGACTTTTTTAGCGGATATTATGCTGTAAAGCGCCCGTAAGAGTTGCGGGGTCCTCGGTGGGTAGCCACTGTGGGGTCCGTAAGACTTGCGGGAGCCAGGTGTGAGGTCCGTTCGGCGGTGGGCCTCTTAAAGGCGCCGTCATCTGTAAAAAGATATTTTACCTGCGTTATAAAAAAAAAGGGGGATGTATAATTTGCTCAGCTAGCGATCTGCCTATATTGACAAAACAAACATTCACCATATCTACCGAAGTTTGGGGCGAGGTTGATAAAGCGAGTAATTCATTATTTGGAATGTTAAGCATTTTTTCTCACCGTCATCGCAAAAACAGGTATATTAGAATTAGTTATACGCTTAGTTACTTTCCACATCCTTTTGTTGTCATTTGAAGCCTCTTGAAGGAAAGACCTAAGTCTTTCCTATCATAACCTCTTTATAATTTTTTTTTAAGCCAAATATGGTGCTCCCACCATCTCAGGTGCCGCTCCAACCATCCCAGTCTAAGTAGAAAAATGTGCCGCTACAACTGTCCCCACCGAAGTAGAAAAATGTGCCGTTCCAACCTTCCCAGGTGAAGTAGGCCTCTGGCGCCTGAGAGGGCTTGTTAATAATTGGTTTTCCGCTAAGACTAGACACGGTTTGTTCACGACCGAGCACGGTGTGTACGTTTGTACTGACCCTAACGATTACCTAAACACGATTTAATTTGAAAACCGTGCCTAGACCAGGAGGAAAACCAGTCGTTAACAAGCGCCCTGACCCCCTCAGCGCTTTCTACCAATGAACCAACGATGCTTGTAGTTAAGATCTAAATTTTTCAATTAATATGTAATGCGACATTCTAAAGATGGACAATGTGATGTAATAAAAGTTTCACTTTAAAAAACCTTTAAGTTTTCATTAATACTAAAGTTATTACACTTTTAAGTAGGACTTGCTTATTAGGATATATATATAACTACAGTGTAGATACGATTCCCAGGAGCAACCCAAAATAGCAAATCTTAATTTTCTTACTGCGAAATGGGGGCCGGAACCTACCCTGCCGTTGACACGTACAACGGAAGGTGTTGATTGTCAAACACGTAAAATTACCTAACGTTTCGTTTCATGCTCAAGTTACATTTCTGAGCACAGCTTTACGATGTTTATATAAGTAACTAGTGGCCCGCCCTCGCTTCGCTTCGGTGTAGAGCTGTAGTGTAGACTATAGTCTTTGTTCCCCCGCCCAGTAGCGTCGGAACCGCTATGTCCCTGCATTTTAAATCTGTAATATCTTCGAAAATATTCATTTAAATTACATGAGTTAAAGGACCAAATTGGTCTATATTAAATGCACAATGTATTTAAGGTACTATATGGATAAGGATGAATGTTATATTACTGTAAATCGCTTCGTAAATAATCTATTATTTCTCATAAAAAAATTTACACTTTACACACACATAAAAGTCCGCGATGGTATATGGTAGATGGTATATTTTGATCTATCTCGTAGGGTTCAGCCAGCGTTTGCAATGTAAGCGCAAAAAATGTGCTTATTTACGACCTTACATTAAAAACCTCTAAAATTATCAGTGTTTCTGTACTATATTTTGCATGTATTATACATATAAATTTTCATCTTGAATCTCTCTATCTATTAAAAAAACCGCATTAGAATCCGTTGCGTAGATTTAAAGATCTAAGCATACATAGGGACATAAGGACATAGGGACAGACAGCGGGAAGGGACTTTGCTTTATGCTATGTAGTGATTACGATCATCGTTTCTTTTTACCCGACTATGTAGCTGTACTTATAATTATGTTTGTATGTTTTACTGTAGCGGTAAAATAAAACCAATCAATTGATTGTGGTCCGGTCGATATAGTGTGATAGCCTAAGTATATGCAACAAAGTAATTTTTTTTTTTCAAGTTATTAAGCCACGGAGCCACCGTCAGTTTTTGTTACGCTGTATTTGGATGGCAAAATGAATGCATTTGTTCGTGGCGATCTACGACAAAACCACGAATTTTAATAGCTCCGTAATCATATCGCAAAGTTTCTATGACAACTAAGGAGCCCCCTCCCCCCCCCCCCTTCCGGACGTAAGAACAAACTGGCTATATCGATACACAATTTGAGGATAGCGATACGATTACAGAGCTCTCAAAGTTCGTGCTAGGGAGCTGAACGCTTATCCGATGAACGCGTGGCCAGTGTGTCCCGGCTACATGTAGCCTGCGCACGGATAGCTCGTTCCATTGCTACGCGTCGGTCGTAGCAAAGGAACACGCTATCCGTGCACAACTTCACAAGTGATTACAGACTCGAATAATTATTATACATGTGGAAAAAAGACCGTGGTTGGAGGAAAAGTACCCTTAATACTGATGATGGCAAATTTTACTGAAAGGCGACACGTAGCGATGTCAGTCGAAGAATACGTCTGTAATATCAGTCTCTCCTTTTCATTCTGTGTAGAGAATGACACGGATATACTGTTGTCAAATTTAAGTTTACGTTTAGAGAATCATGCCAGAATCGACATACATTATGTTCCCATCATCAATATTAAGGGTGCTTTTTCTCCAACCACGGTCTTTTTTCCACCCTGCATATTAATTTCAGATTCATTAACACCTTCGCGTGTCTTTAAGATAATGATCGACAGTGAGACAAAAGCAGAACAAATTGAACCTCTATTGGTTACTTTTTACCTTTAGTGGTACAGGACTCTTGTAAATATATTTTTGAAATGTAGTCATAGATAAGAAAAAATAAGAGAGAAAAGAGTCAGTTCTTATGGGCGAAAATTAATTATTTATTATGCTGACGAGGATTGGAAACTTTTTAGACGCAATATAATCTAGAAAGCGGCAAATATGATCGGCTAAGCTTCACTTCGCTGCATGCATTACCATAATCCAGCCTCTAGATACCTATTGATTTTCCCTGCTGCCTGCTTTATAAAATTACTTGCCGGGAGAGAGGATGCATTTTAATATAACAGCGTATTAAATAACCCCTTTAAAGGAGACGTATTACTGCTTTCCCAAGGTATTTCATTTTAATTTCAGATTTATCTGTTGTCTGAACACCCATAATTTCTAGGTTTATTAGAAGGTTATTACCGTGGCGTGGTAACAACATACCTATAAACATTGTTTACCACGTACGCAAGGTTTAATTTACTGCCATTTTAAAGAGTCCTCATCGACTTATTTCAAAACCCTTTTCTTATTGCACTTAGTATTCCTACAAAACTAGTAGGTATTCAAGCAACATACATGACTGCTCCATATGTTCTAAAGTCAAGCCTATATGATTTTCTTCAGCCGTCAGCACTGGCCTGGCAATAACACAGGCGGCATTATCCAACGAGGATGTAAGCCGTAAGGGCCGGCTGAGTGTGCGCCATACAAAAGCCGCGAATCGATCGGGCAACAGGTAGCGTCGAGGCCTGGGCAACCGGCGCTCCGCTGTTTACTCACGAGGCCCGATTAAACTTACGTGACCAGAAATAAAGTCCAAAATTGTTGAACACTGAGCGTTGATTTCACAGAATTTATCAGATGAAGTCGCTAAATCAGGCTGGGCTTAGAATGGACCATTTGTTAATTCTCGGATGAAGGTCGTCAAATGATAAAAATGGTACTTACTCGTATTGTAGAGTTGTTGTATAAGTGAAGTAATTTTTAACAAGTCACTAGGCAGTATGTTAACAAAAGGAGGAATTGAAATGAAGTGTGCTTAGTCAGACCTGATATTAGTTAAACTTTCACAAGAAATTGTTAATTAAGGTTAATTATCGAAGGATAGGTATACATATTTAACTAAATAAGCACACGTGTAAGTAGAGCATGAAATTTGTTCTATCGTTGACAGATATTAATATATATAAAAGTATAAAATACTAGTGGCCCGCCCTCGCTTCGCTTCGGTGTAGAGCTGTAGTGTAAACTATACTTTTTGTTCTCAGGCTTGTGCTATAAAGAATGACTTTATTTATATAATTACACGTGTTATTGTGAGTCAACCATAAAAGATAGACATATGCTGTTGCGGGATATTTTTTAGACAATTTTATCCTTACACGCCTGAATAGCTCGCAGATTGCAGAATTTTTTCAGACTTAAATGACATTTATCGTTATATTTTGGACAATTCACACAATATCTTTATAAATTATAGCCTATGTGTTATTCTGATCTATAAGCTACATTACTGTAAAGTTTCATCAAAATCCGTTTAGTAGTTTTTGCGTGAAAGAGGAACAAACATCCATCCATACATCCATCCAAACAAACTTTCGCCTTTATAATATTAGTAAGGATAGCTATCATAACCACAACACAAGACAATTTAGCATTATTTGAAGTCTGGAAACTCTGATTGTCTGCATTATTCCTGAAACAATATAGAACTCCTACAACATTTATTTAAAAAAAAAGGCAAACAGAAGTCTTTCCGTGCTCTTGCACTTTATAGTTTTACATGTGGCCTTTTCTTCTTAACTGCGCTCAGAATAACAAATGATTCAGGCGACCCCTAATGCTGTAGGTTCAGGTTAATTCGGCGTGAGTAGTTTACAAAAAGCCTAATTATCCGGATAATGGATGACCTCGTCCATTGCCTCACCTTTGTCGCTCATTCGTAGTCCCGGCGTTTGAGAAAAAACCCCTGTGCACAGATTGGCCATCTGTGCAATTCGCCTTTTTCTCAAACCAATTGATTCCTAGTCCTAGGGTTAGTAGGATTATGATGCGGTTACAGTTGTTTGTGTATATGATAAGACTTAGGCAAACTTAGGATTGAAATAGGACTTAAAAAAATAAGACAGAATTCGATTCAGGGTCTATTTATCAAGAGGTTATCTTCCTTCTTTAACCGGCAAAAAAACAAAGCAAGTTCTCAAGTCGACGCGTTTTTTATGTATGATCATGACCACGCATTACTATTTATAGAGTAGTCCGATTTTGATGATTCTTTTTATTGAGTAGAGCAGCTATACTCTAAGTGTGTTCCGCGGAACCCTAGGGTTCCGTGATACCTCTGTCGGGGTTCCGCAAGAATTTAGAAATAAAAAAATCAAAACACCTCTCTCTGGTCGCTCCGCGGCTGTGCGGACTCCGCGGCCGCGCGGAGACAAAACGCTATGAATGTTATTTATTTATTTATTTGTATTTGTATAAGCTTGTGTTACATTAGCTGGTACAATATCTCATAAGTTTGGTCTCAACAATTTTATACTTGTACAACGCGTTCGCTCTAAGTTTGCCGGTCTGTGGAATGCGCGTACCCTCCCCCACGTGACAACAAAACTTATAATGTGTCATAGTTTTACCCAAATATCTAACGTACACAATTTTTATTGTTACAATTAAATAAAAAATTTCGAACGTCATACACTCATACCTATCGCCAGCGGCAAACTTAAAACGAGCGGGTAGTATACTTGTAAGCGCTCAGTCTCTTTGATAAAAGCCGCCTCTGAATTAGACGCTATAGTTGTCAACTAGCGACTTTCGTCTCTAACTTCAAAGGATAAAGTCGATATTGTTTACAACGCTATTTTTAAATTTCTGTTTTTATTTTTGCTTTTTGTTTATCAAAGGTGCCGACTCGAGTATTTTCGAGAATATTTGAGATCGAGTCTAGGACTAAGTATAAAAGCGGCGATCGCGCGTTGGCGTCGTCAGTTGATGATTAGCGTTCGGAGCGATAAGTTACTACCTACTTACAAGCTCGCTAGCGAGAAACTGGTGTTCATTGTTTTACTGCCTGCTGTATTCTGTTGTCTCAGTTTTATACATTTCTTCCCTGTAGGTTCTAAATTTAGTCTCTTATACGCAGTAACGATTGTGCATTATTTAAACCCCACTATCCTGACTTGTAACATTATAAATAAAGAAGAATGGAACGTTGGCTTAAAGGTGTTAAACGTGTTCCAACAACATCTTCTAATGACGCTGAATGTTCAAAAGCAATGCGCGCGGAGAATTTAGCAATCACCGATCCAGAAGATGATGCCACGAGTGCCACGACGTCAAGCTCGACGGTTTCAAAGACGAAAAAAAGGAAGTATGATGAATCTTATATCAGTTTCGGATTTGTTGATTCCAACGGCTCACCTCTCTGCATGCTCTGTAGTAAACTGCTTCCTAATAGTTCCATGGCACCTGCCAAATTGCGTCGACATTTAGAAACCGTACACCCCGAGACTAAAGACAAGAATAAAGAATTTTTTGTTCGCAAAAAAGATCAGTTATTAGAAAGTCAAAAAAATATGATGCATGTAACACAAACTACCAACGAAAAGGCCACGGAGGCATCATACTTAGTTAGCTATCGCATTGCACAAGCAGGTGAAGCGCACACTATCGCTGAGAAATTAATAAAACCATGTGTATTAGACATAACAAAATGTATGCTTGATGAAAAATCTGCAAAGCATCTTTCTACTGTTCCGCTATCAAACGATACTGTTTCACGACGAATCCATGATCTGGCAAGCTACGTCAAACAAGAACTAGTTACACGTCTACAAAATACACGATTCGCTTTGCAAATGGACGAGTCGACTGATGTCGCTGGTTTGGCTATCCTGCTGGTTATTGTGAGATATCCATATAAAAGTTCTTTTGAAGAAGACATGCTTATGTGTTCATCGCTGCTTACAAACACTACCGGGGAAGAAATTTTTAATAAAATAAATATATTTTTTGAAGAACATAATCTCAGTTGGAACAATTGCATTGACATTTGTACAGATGGGGCCAAGGCGATGACAGGTAAAACAGCAGGAGCAGTGTCACGAATGAAAAATAAAGCGCCTAATTGTAGTTCCAGTCATTGTATTCTGCATAGACAAGCACTTGCGATGAAGCAAATGCCGTCTAATCTAAAATTAGTTATGGATGAAGCGGTAAAAATAATTAATTTTATCAAATCACGACCACTACAATCCCGATTGTTCTCATTATTGTGTGAAGATTATGGCAGCAAACATAAAACACTGCTGCTCCATACAGAAGTGCGATGGCTGTCTCGGGGAAAAACTTTAACAAGGCTATTTGAACTTAGAGCCGAGTTACAAATGTTTCTTTCAGCAGATACTTCTTTTAATTTGAAGGACCGTTTATATGATAAAACTTGGTTGTTCCGATTGTCTTTTATGGCGGATATCTTTCAAAAACTTAACGAATTAAATTTATCATTGCAAGGTAAACAGACAACAGTGTTTCAGGCCTATAATAAAATAACTACTTTTAAAAGAAAATTAGATTTTTGGATCATTTGCATTGGTAAGAAAGAAATAGAAAGTTTTACGTTACTCACTGAGTTTGTTAGCGAAAACGACTCAGAAATGTTTGAAGATAATGTGTTTGAAGAATTGGTCCAATATCTCAGTTCGATGCGCGCATCTTTTGAAAAGTATTTTCCCGAAGAACACAATACAAAAATTAAAGTGAACTCCTGGATTCATAATCCTTTTTTACCCAACTTGGAAAAGCCTGAAAACATGTCAAATGAGATATATGAATCTCTTTTAGAAATGTCATCAGACACAAGTATGGAGTCATTGTTCAAAACGACGCCTCTTAATGATTTTTGGTGCAGAATCCAAGATGAATATGCAATGCTTGGCCAAATGGCTCTGGATATTCTTCTCCCGTTCCCAACTACATATTTGTGCGAAACAGGATTCTCTACCTACGCAGCCACGAAAACAAAATATCGCAATAGACTGGACGCCGAAGCTGATATGAGACTCCAACTTTCTTCCATCAAACCTGATATCAAGCAATTGATGAAAAATAAAAAACAGTTTCATACCTCCCACTAGTTAGATTTTTTCTTTTTTAATGTTTTCTATTATTGTCCTTACCAAGTGGTGAAGTAAATAATAATTAGTAACGGATACATTGTACTTTTATTATGCTGATTAATATAGAATACACTTATAAAAATAATTGTTTTATTGTAGGGTTCCATCAAGTATTTTGCTTCCCAAAAGGGTTCCGTCATTTAAAAAGTTTGAGAACCACTGGAGTAGAGTATACCTCAAAGTTGGTCCCAGATAAAGGACATTGTTCAGCGTCCATACATAGTTAGTCTAAGAACCAACAATCATGAAATATTATTTTCTAGGTTCAAAATCGTAACTAAATGACTGTAAAAACAAAGATTATTGACGGACACTTCTGAGAACTTAAATTATTAGGAATACTAAAATTTTTTTGAGGTTATGTTTAATATTCAATGAAACATACGCCAACCTATGAATTTAGTATGAACTCAGTATGAAGTGAATTAATATTACAAGTAATTCATTTTATTCGGTGCGATTTTAAAGAATAACTATTAGGAAAAACTTGGTTAGGTAGGAATCATGAATAAAATAAAAACTGTAGTTTTGCTTCTTATTTATTGACTATTTTTCACATAATTGTATCATATTGTTTATTGTATTTATTTGTATATCACATGTATATTGTGTAAATATGCAGCGTGAATGTGTATCAGGTGTTCTTGAATAATTTGGCAGTATAATCCTCTCAGGATGTTGTGGCACAGGTTCACTAGCACTTGGTAATAAGGGCTCTGCTCTTTGGTAACATCGATGGCATATTAGATAGCAGAAATAGTTAAAGGAAAAACAATCGCAAATAAACACACACAACAGGTAATCCGAAACGAGAATGCATGCACTTTCCGGTATAATAAACTACTCTTTGGAATGCACGAATGCCACAGATTACTACAAATGCAAAACTGCATGCACCATAACCACAGAGTAACGAGTTTTATGCCGGCTCTTCACTTGACAACAGTTTGTCCTTGTCATGCTTAATAAGGAATGAATAGGACAGACTGATGTCATGTTTTAAAATAGCAAATACGAATAGCCATGTGAAGTGCCGGCATTAGGAAGAAAGAGTGTTTTGTTTGCAGCGCTGCCATAGATTATACATATTTATTGTCTCAGATTATTTTTTAACTTTTTAATTTAGCTTTCTTAACTGGAAGTGTCCGTCACAATCTAAATAGTGATAATTATCGCAAAAAATATACTAAGAATTATCATAAATGCCAAATTGGTGTTGGTTCTTAGGCCAATTTTAACATTGTCCTTTAGAAAGAAAATCTTACCCTAAGGGTGGGATAATAGAGGTGATTGTTCACTCACAGATTTGGATGCTGAATTGAATATGAAACTAATTATAGACTCAAAAGTAATTATATAACTTTTTAATAAATCAAAATAACAGTCGAAAAAACCGACCAAGTGCGAGTCGAACTCATGTACCGAGGGTTCCATACAAATCTGAATTTTCAAAAATATTTTTTATAAACTAAAAATTAACGGTTTTCGCATTTTTTCCTTTGATTTGTACTATAAGACGTTACTTCGTACCAAATTTCAAGATTATAAGTTCACGGGAAGTACCCTGTAGGTTTTTATTCGAGTGCGAGTTTCGAAAATTTGCGGCATATACGGCTGTATCTTTTGATTGCTTTGGCTTAGAAGTTTGATTTTTTTACAGCTCCAAAGGTCAGTAGACCTGAGTATTAGATATGAATTTCAGTTTGATACCTCCACACCTTTCTAAGAAAAACAGGTCTTAACAGACAGACGGACGGACGGACAACAAAGTGATCCTATAAAGGTTCCGTATTTTCTTTTTGAGGTACGGAACCCTAAAAAACTGAAAAGCAAAAAATAATACTTAAACCTTTTTAATTTAACCTTAATAAATAAGTTCTTAAACTAATGTAAGTATGTTTGTTATAAGTAATTTTGAGTCGATTCCAAACAATCAAACAACAAAGCTTACAAAATTAAAGAAATAGGTAACCAAATCAAATTAACAATGCTTTTAGTGTTAAGTCCGCCTTTTGTCCATTTTGTAATTGTGGCAATAAAGTTTTAAGTTTTATTAACATTCCTAAAAAGCGCCGACGTGCATCGACATAAAAAAAATCTACTTACTAATAATACATAATTTTGGTTTTTCATAAAGAAAAAAATATATATAATGCAGCAGCCCTGAATTACCTTCAATATGTGACTTTCGTAGAAAAGCGGAAAAAATTCAATTAGAAGAAACGATCGCTCCCGTCAGATATCGAGATTACCTACTTACGGTTCGATCTTGAGCGAATGAATATATCTAATAGATTCATGTATGTATGAGGAGATTTGACTGACAAAGTGGTGTCTATTAAGGCTCTTTGAAATCTCCATGCGGAAGCTAAGGCTTTTTGTAACGGATATACAACCTGATGTCCAATTACGTTTTAAGTGAAATAAAAGAAGCGTAGAAATGCTATATAATATGGTTAAATTAATGTCAGTGAAATGTATATCAAACTTATAAACAATAAATATTGTGTTTTAAACGTTCATGGTCACTAACATTATAGCTATTATCGGGATTGTTACCATGTACCTGGTTTTTTATGAGCTACCCCGAGATCATAGTGCTTGCAACAGTGCCGAAATATCAGAGACTCATAAAAAACAAGGTACATTGTAACAATCCCGTTAATAGCTATAATAAATATTGTGATTATTAAAAAAACTTAATAAGCGACAGAAGCTAATAAATAAATAAAACGTTTCAACGCGTAAGTATTTTTCAATTCAATAACAGAGTTATAAAAGTGTTTAATACCTTTAGTACCTTAACTAACAATGAATATACCCTACTTGTGTTAGTATTACCAGCTCAGACAAAATATACCTATGATGATGCAATAGAACTTCAAGAAGCTAGTTATAGACCTAGCAGACAACAGACATATTGGCTCTGCATGGAGAAAGAAGCTTATTGCAGCCCTGTAAGATGTATGGCTGGTGTGGCAGGTAAAACGGTCTTCGCTTCTGTACTTCACGGTTACTGAAAATCAGGTGGGGTGAAGTCATTTATCCAACCTATTTATAAAAAAGGTCAATTTTAATCAATTTTAATACACATGCGCTCAATAATGCTTTAAATCAAACATTGCCGGGTCTACCACATAGAAAAGTCTTGTTTACTTTTATTGTTTACTTAAATATCTATACGCATTATTGCTCAAGGTAACATTCCGAGCCTGGCGGTTGTGACGCTGCAGCTGATGCAAAACCGCTTCTCTATGGATACGTATGCAGGACTTTCCGATAAAGACGTCTGATTCGCGTGACCGGTGGGCATACCAATCATTGCCAATCATTCAGGCAGCGCGATCCACCGTAACTGCGAGTGAATAAATAAAGATGGGGGACAAAAGAGATGAATATTGAGTAGAATCAGTTGCTAAAAATACTCTTGGTAGTCAACTTAAATCTTATGAATGATCATCATCTGTTTCCACCCCCAGCAACCGATTTATGAGATCTTGTTTTGCTATATTTGAAGCTTAAAATATAAAATTTGAGTTGATGAACGCACGACACGACCGGTCAACTACACTATTTCCTCTATACGGCTCAGCAGTCCACTCAAAGTGGCTCTTGCATATTTTCTTGGGAATCCACGTTCTGCCAGCTTTATATGAAAATCACAGATTCAGTTTTCTTTTACTTCGGGATAGTGTAGATCCGGACCTAACAACCTAATAATCTCTGTGTATTGATTATGAAGTTTGAACCAGATATTACTTCTTGGAAAACCATGCCGCTTAGCTACCTCTCGAATATAACTGGTATCGTCTTTGGGTATTCATTTTTAAGCATTGTTCATTTTTTTGTTTCTTTTGTCGGTTTCGTTTAATTTCAGACAATTTTCGCTAAATATGGTAAAAAATGTAATTTTTTTAGTTACTGACCACCGAACTGGCCACCTATGCCAGTAACTGATTTTAAGCGAGGATTCTATATGAGATTTTTGTGGTGAATACTAGCCTTTTGTACTCTTTAATTTTATAGGAATATAATAAATTTTCTAGGAAAATCGAACACCATAAAATTCGGTAGTAACTGGCGTAGGTGGCTAGTTATAGAAATGAAGCAAAAATATAAATCACTTACTAGCCACCCCTGTTAACCGATCGTTTAACTAATTTTGCAGTCTAAAACAATTATAGAGGTGTAAACTAACTTCCAAACTCCTTAAAAAATATAATCGTTCAAATTAAACATACACTACTACTACGTTACTAAACACCTAAAAAAGCACAAAGGACATAGGGCAAAAATGTATGGACGCTGCACCCACGTCCGCCATGGCTTAAACTACATTTGTTTGAAAGGTATTATAGTCATGATCATATGTGACAAAGCGCATCAAATTCCATCCCGGGGGTCTTTAGTTATTTTTAGTTAAATAAGTACAAGTTAATACATACCTATAACGAACATTAATAAAATAAGGGAATTATTTAGTTAGTTCGACCCTACATACAGTCCTCAGGTATTATGGGAGTACTCCACAAGGTGCAAGGGTGCCATCTTGTGTTATTCTGCCGCGTTAGAGTAAATCCAAAAATCCCCGCATGGGTTGGGGTTTTTTCAAACAGTCTGTTCGTAATAGTAAATTGTCTTCTATGTAAAACGGCGCGACCACAAATCACACAAACTTGTCCATTCTTCGAGGAAAACGTGATTCCAGTTCATCCATACTTTTTGACAAAACCGATAATCGTGTTCCAATCACAACGAAGTAAGACGAGTGGAGTATTTGCAACTGCAAGTCCTTCAACCCCCGTAAACCGTTTTGAGGTGGTTCAGTAAGTGCAAGCGCAGGATGGTCGGCAGACTTTGTCATATATGGTTGTACAGTACGATATGGCATATTATTATGGTTACTAATAATATAAAATGAAGGCACTATAAAGTGAATTTATTTAGTTACTTAAAATTTAAGTGAATTCACTTTACATGGGCATATTTAATATGCCCTTTTGTCATATCTTTTGACTATTGACTTACAATTTTACAAAAAGAATTCTCCTAATGTTAACGTTACAAACAGCCCACTAAATTGAGTTGTGTACGCAAACTGTCTAAAAAATACTCATTATCTTAGAGCTTCTTACTCATAGCTGTATAAAATTGGGCTTGTATGGAAGCCAATTAACTAAGGAACCATATTAAAGGAACACAGATGGAATACTTCTAGTAATACTCTTATTTAGAAGACTGACTGACCAAGTGGCCAATTATTGAAAGTGGCTAGTTATACCTTATTTTCCTTTATAAGTATTAGTGTTCTGATTTTTTAATGCTATAAATAAAAAGAAAATGAAATATGTTGTCGCTTCGAGCAACTAAAACAAGACTCAGTGAGCGCGCTTTGAGGTATGGTGCTTTGCTTGATAGACTGACGCGCGATACGTGATACGTTACTGTCTGTGAGCTGTCAAAAACTAGTGCTGAGGCCTCTGTCTGTTCTCTCCCTGCCTGCCTCATCATGATGGTCGGGGCTTGGATTAAAAATCAGTCATACAAATACATACCAGGATATGCAAACTATTATTTTGTTGGTGCTCTAACACAATAGAAAAACAAAAGCTATATATTTTGGGAAAAAGATTTAAGTTGGTTTCAGATCATAGAACGTGCGCCGGTCGAGGAAAATAGCTACCAATTTTTTTTTTCACGGCTATGACAGGTGACGAAAATTGGGTCAATTGTGTAACGAACGACAAACTCCGAAACAAAAGAGCAATTCAGGGTCCTGTATAGGTACATAATATTTATGTGGTACCTACTCAGAATTAACTCTGTCGAGTTTCAATTCAATATATTTATTGTCTCATGTGGTAATTACAAGTTCTTAAGATTTAGTTTCAGATCCAAACATGAACCCTGTAAGGGCACTACAATATCAATATACAAAAAATAAATAAAGTACACATAATTATAATCAATCACAGTAAAATTTTAAATTACAAATACGCAAGTAGGTTTGACACTTGTAAAAGCCTGCCGCAACATACGTGGATTGATAGGCTTTTTGGGGAAGCTGGGAAGGCAGTAGGTACTGATGTCATTCCTCACGCAAAATGCACGATACCATGAGCCTTCATGGTGTCGAGTTGCTGAAAACAGCCCGCCGTCCGTACAACGTTAAGTTGTACGGACTGCGGCTTCCAAGGCTAAACTGATGAATAAATCTGATTCCGCCCGGAAGATACAGGTTCGAATCCTTTCTGATGCCTGGACCGCGAAAGGTTTCTTTCTAATAAAGTTTTCTTTAGATTTATAAAGCTCGCAGTTAAGAACTTAAAATAAAAATATAATAAATTGATGAAATCGAGAATGAAGTTTTGGGGACCTTGGAGAATGACATATATGTCTAATTGTCTACATATACGGTACCTAGGTACCATAAGAAAACTTGAAAACACAAAAACTTACTAAAATAAAGCTTGAAGCGAGTAAAAATAATTATAGCGAATGAAAGGTTGTACGAGAAACCAATATTGTCAAAATTCTACGTACTACCGATGAGGTATCATACAATTAATGTTGTTCGAAGATTCTTTTGATCGACGCGGCGACGCTACTATAACATCATGGCTGGCCATAGTCTAGTCTCGTACTACGACTTCGTCTGCGTATACTAATCGATTGTTCATCAATAAAATATCTTAAAGAGGTCCTTATCTCAATTCCTTTGTCTTTATCTTTAAATATTATCAAAATCAGGGTGTGTGCCATTATTTGTTTCTATGGCTAGATGCTTCACTATAGCAACACCTGTCCTAATTAATATAATAATTTTCTTCCCACCGTTTTTTCTCGTTTCCCTCTTTTTACCCTTCACTTCCTTCTTTTCTCTGGTTACACGTACCTACGCTCCCTTACCCATTTAGTACTCCGACCCTCCAACACCTCGGGTGAAGGTCGAGCTTCACAAGCCTCAAATAAAGAACTTCCTGTTTATGAATCAAATGCCTTTATTTGTGCCGGTAGCGAATGTCTTTAAATGACTTTTACCGCCCCTTGCAGCTCTTGCAGCCGCCCCGGACCATGGTCCTCTTGGCCCTAGGGTAAATACCTGACCCTGTCTATCATTAGACAGGATCATCATCCTCTTCAGCCACCAATGTCCCCACCTTAATGTCCCCACTGCAGGGGCACAGGCCTTCCCTATGAATGGAATAGCAGTCTGCCTATTGCCGCCGGCCGTAACCCACCCACCACGCAGTACATCTAGAGCTTGTAAGACTGATTTGCCGTCGGACAGGATCATAATTTCTTAAAGTTTGTTACTTTCCTGGAGAGGATCCCTCTTGTCGCCAATATGATTCCCATACACTCGGCTTGGATAACTGTATTGTACGGGCTTAAGGATAAAGCGATATGTATATTGAGGTCAGCAGAGAAAACACCCACATCCGTGCTCGATGAGGTTGAGGTTGGAGCCGACGGTGTACATCATGAGAGCCTTGTGTGTTACCTTTGAATTGTTGTCATACATTAGATATATTCTATACTTTTTGTCAAAAATAAAGGCAGGTTTAATTTTTTCGCATGGCGGTTCTATGAGCGGAGTATTTATCCATTCCTTCAGTATGCCGTTGAGATGTCTTGCTCTTTCGAACCTTACCAGTCCTAACTTTTGTGATCTCAGCGCAGTCTTAGCCGCTTCCTGTCTTATGTAGATGTGGAGCGGTGTGATGTTATACATAACTTCCAGTGCTGCGGTTGGAGCCGTACTTATGCACCCAGTCACCAAAGTTGCTTAACTGTCACTATTGCAGGCCGAATGCGCTGATCACCTACCCCACCGGGAGCTGTGCGTGTCTGTGTACTTCGTGTGCCAAAAGGGATGACAATGATTTTCCTATTATGCTAATTTATTACAGCGCGTCACCATTCTCGATACCCAAAGTCAATCGTAATATTAAAAAAATGTCTAACTATGCCATATAGTGTTAAAAACGATATGATTGAAATTGGTGACCAGGGCCCATGCTTCTCCACCACTAATACTGATAACTCACGAGTACAAACTCGTGAGTTATCAAAATCTGACACGCTCTGTTTCCATACAATTTAACCCTTAATTTACCCGGTAGGTCCCTGGGACTCCATTGAAAACTTTCCGCGCTCATAAAATCGTTAGTTTTTGGAATTACAAATTGTGCGTTCCAATACCTTCACGGAGTGACGGTCCGAGTGCGGGGGAGAACAGACGTTGCCGTTCGCGGCTTCTATCGGTAAGTAATCACGCTAGTGGAGTCCGTGGGACTCCAGCGGGGTATCAATGTTATAGTTTTAGTCTATGTACGGTATTTTTAACTGTGATTTTTTTTTACTTTCAGTTGATATAATGGCGTCTCGTAGTTGTATAAACGTCCTTGATGAAGATGCTTGACTTCATATATAGACGACTTCATATATTTGCCATAGTTGTACTAAGCCTGTATGCCTCAGCTATACAAAAAAGTATGCAATAACTGTGACATCAACCGTGACTAGAAGGTCTTGCACGTTTTTCCTCTCTTGATTAAACCATGTTCTTTTTTACTTTTTATAAGAATTGTTTATATTTTTGTTATATTTCTTTGAAGATTACTTTATAATATTGATTTGTTTTTGAAATGTTGACATTAGAAGATAGGTCTCATAATTTTGTTACAAAAAGTGCGATTATCTAAAAGTTCCTTAATAAAAGACTGTAATTTAATGAGTTTAACTAAAAAGTTAAGATAATGTAAAACCAAATACATAAAAAGCAAATTTAACTAGCATTTCATTTAAAAAAATGGTTTATTTCCTATTATATTTACGATTTAAAACCCGGGAGTCCTGGGGACTCCACCGGGTAAAATGTGTATGTATGAAGTCACCGTGTAAACCAAGGGTTAAAGTACATGCGACGTCTACTTCAATCAAGTCAGGTCTGTGGTCTTGCGTGACCCAATCTACCTATTCCTTCCATAGGAAAAACCTGTACCCCAGCAGTGGGGACATTACAATAGGCTGATGATGATGAACAGTGTACTGTGTAATAATGTAGAGTAATAATGTTTATTACTTCAGATTAGACCTAAATAAAAATCTAGATAAACCAGTAACTTAAGAAAAACAAAGTAACATATTCTTAAATTTTCATGTGAGCGACACATCATTTACTCTATATTTATTGAAAGAAAAGGAAAATCATATTAAAGGCATTCCAAGCTTTGGATCTGTAAAATAATGGTTACTTTGATTAACATCTAAACAACAAAAACAACTACTGTAAATATGGTAAAGAGCAATAAAAGTTTAAACATAAACAATTCATAGAGTAAAAATAAAACAATCACAAAAATTCATAAAAACAATTTTATTATAATACAAATAAATTATACATACTAACTTTATAACCCTGATCAAGGTAAATCTACTTGATTTTCAAATTGTATGGCCAATATATCCGTCAGCCGCAAAATTGCTGAAGGCATTTTAATACTAGCTGGAGTTTCTAAATCCTTAACAAGCACCTCAGAGCCATCCGACTTCCATTTTGACAATGTAGCCTGAAGCATTGATTGCTCATATGTCAGGATTTTAACAGGCTCACCTTAAATAAATAATATCAGTTGTTTATATAGTTGTATGAATATTTTAATAAATTGAGTAACAAACATTATCCAGCTGTAATTTAGAGGCATCACTTTCCAAAGTACACTGCAAACAGGAAGCAAGGTAATCAGATTTCTAGTTAGTAATTTAATTGACTAAAAGTAACCAAGTCCTGAATAAAAAACTTTGCAAGAGATATTCAGCTTTGTTTGACATAGGCTGCATTATTCGATACATTGTTAAATGTGACTATAGTTAAAATACTATAGAAATAATCAGGGGGCTTAAGGCCCGTTGTTTGATACATAGTTTTATGTGACTAATATGCCATTGCTATTTCAAATACATACTAAAATACTTTTACTTACTTCTTAATTTAACTGTAGTCACTTTTAAGAATGGGCCCTTAGTAGAGCGTCTTTTTCTATAGCTTAATTAATAACTTTTGTGTGTAAATAATATAGGGTGATGGGTAGTGAGTTTAACCTAATCTACACTTTGTATCAATATTGCTTGAGACACTGGCCCAGTACTGCGTGGGACTATGGGTTTGAGTATCCTTAAAATCAGAACAACAATTTATGTAAGAAACAAGTTTATTAAACTCACCAAGAAGTTCATTGACTGATAATAAAAAGTCTTCGCGAAGTTTTGCTCTGATTTCTTGTTTATTATTTTTTATTGTAACAGCATCATCAGGCGACATTTTATTTTCCTATTTGAAAAATTGTAAAGTACTTGTTTGAATAAAACAGTAAGAAGTAATTTTTTTTTTGTTTGTGGCTTTTTTCTAGAGATGTAACGACTCGACTTTTCGAACCGGTTCAAACCGGTTTGAGCATGGACCGAGTTGAATCGGTTAACGTCTTCGTAAACCGGTTCTACCGTGGCATTCATTCGTATCGCGCTGCGCGCATGCGCGCCTGTCAATTCTTGTTTATGCCGCCATCCACAAATCGCGTGCGGCTCCTGACGTGCTTTACCGACCCTAATAAAACTTGACCGACCAATACAAACCGACTTACAGCAGAGGATACGGTTAGCGCGCATCGTCAATTTAAATACAACAGCCATAACCGACTTACCGACCGAACCGAAATGAAACGGACTCTGGTAGATTTGACTGACTTGACGGTGTAATTTTGTTTTCATTATTATGTAATATGCGACGTAATTGCCCAGCTTCTAAAAAAATAGACCAAATATTATTCCTAAATAGTTGTAAGAAAACTTTTTAATTAAGTTGTTTGTACCAAATTAAGTTTCTACGACTCAAATGATTTTACAAAAAAAGGTTACGTATTTATTATATTGTTGATTATTAAAATTGTATTTTATTCTCAAAGTTAAGAAGTACGGTTTTATGTAATTAATAGAGTTTATATATTTTTTTGTAATTTTTTAAACACGGTATTACATAGATATTTGTTCATTTTTATTTTGACATTTTTAATTCTGATTATTATTATTTGTTTTCATATTTTAATTGTTATTTTTCAATTACCTTTAAATATTTGCACGATGTAATATCAACAAAATATGTAGAATTAAAAAAAATAGCGCCTGTTGTTTCGTAAGTTTCATTCGTCAACTCGTCAAACGGTTCAAACCGGTTCAAACCGCGGTTTACTGAAAAGGCGGTTCGGTTCGGAAACCGATTTGCATGTATTACTAACCGATCAAATCCGGTTTGTCAAAATTCAAGACCGTAACATCACTACTTTTTTCATAACAAAACATTCAATCAATTTGACGTTTGTTTGTCATTGTCTTTTTTTTTAATTTTTACGGCCGATTTGTCATTGTCGTTTGTCATAGCGATGCGCGACTTCGATTAATACTAATACTAATCATTCGACTCAATGAATCATTCTACTAAGTCGACGGCGTTTTATATCTTTCGACTGGAGTCGAAAGTATCGAGCGGCGCGCGTCGCACGCAGCCATATTGGACATTAGTATTACTAATTAGTAGTCGTCATTCGAATAATAACATTGGTATATTAGAACAATTGCCTTTCGAGTAGCCAAATTAGTAATAACGAATTAGTCGAAAGGTAAAATCTTTCGTAGTCGCGCATCGCTAGTTTGTCAGTGTTGTCACTCTACGTCAAAAAATTATAACTTAAAAGAGAAGGCAAAAGATACTGAATACGTTCAGCCTCATTGAATGTTTTCCTTTTTATCAAAAAAACGAGTTCTCTTTGTCGGTAAAATTTAAGGAAGTAATTGTTATTTTGATATTATTTCTCTACCGCCGCTCCTTTGTTAAGGCTGTAGTGCTATTTATTCTGTGCTTTTAGGGATTTTTTTAACACTAGAAAATCTACAGAGATCTTTTGTTCTTACTCACTCTGTATAATTTAGTAAATTATTTATATTCTTTCATGGACATGGAGACATCATTGGACATTGATAATGTATCCATTGGTAAATCACATATTAGTACACCAGAAAATGCATCTGTGCATGTATGAACCTCAGAAAGTCAATTGATATTCTTTCATGTTAATTTAAGGAGCATTGGTTGTTCTACGAATTTTAATAATTTTCTTTTGCTATTGAAAAGGGTTAAATTGAATAGTGACATGATAATTTTATCCGAGTGCTGGTCAAGCATATGTCCCTTCCTTCCACAAATATATATTTTGGGATAATATATATATATGATATATTATCGTATCTGTAACTGAAATTATAGCAACAAAAATGATGGACTAGTTTTCTATAGGTACAAAATATTATATAAGTAACCAAAGTGAAGGAGTCAAGCATAACCGATGCTAACTGTTTGACCGTGGAAGTCCCAAATGATGTTGTGATTGTAGTAGTCTAGCGTTCTCCATCCTGTAGAAATATTTATAATTTTTTCAATGGTTTGGATGCTCTTCTGCTGATGCTGCGTTCTTTTAAAACTTTAGCTCTAATCGGTGACCTTAATATACCAGGAACCCAGAAAAATATGGACCAAAACTCAAATTCTTATCGCAACTTGTTAGCATCTCATTCTATATTGCCTACGCATCACATTCCAACTAGCATAAAAATTGTCTCGATCATGTAATCCTTAAATCAGATAAAAAATCCGTTACTCTAGTTTTAGATGCTTATCTTACTGATCACTCTCGTTTATTATTCTGCACTGAGACGAAGAGCAGGGCAAAAATCTACCCAAAAAGTTTACATTAAAACATCTGAACATCCCAGCTTGTGTGAATGACATTGAAAATATAGATTTTTCTGATGTTACTAACAATGTATATGCTAACACATGCGATAGCACTTTATTCATAAATTATCTACCGCAGTCGAAGCCAATACAACCATTATATTTCTAAGAGAAAGCGCATCTCCAAGCCATGAATTACTCCAGGATTGCTTCGCTGCATTCGGCAAAGAGACAGAGGATTTATCCTAAAACTAAAAAGCATGCAAGCAATGACGTTTTAAGTTTATCATATATATTTTCATTTTAAAGAATTCCATGTAGAATAAACCACAGATATAATAAAAAATTAAAACATTGTGATTTATCGGAAAAAATGCGGTTTCAAATTGACAATTTAAATTTTCGCGCGAAAACGAACCTATGGTTGCGATGACGTCACTCCTGTCTGTCACTGGTCGTACTTGGTCGTCGCTGGCTTTAAATATTCATACTTTTGCATATTTTTTCAACTTTCGAAATATTTTTATACTATTTTTATCCATCAACATCATGTGATCATAACAATACCACTAATATTCCGAAAAAAAGCCGTGTTGACTCATGTTTTGTGCCAATCTACTTCAACAAAGTTTCGAAATAAATTGTTTTTGACTGGAACTTCTGACCCAAAACTGAAAAAGCTGCGAAGAGAAATGACAATTATTCTCCAAAGACCATTATTCGATGCTGTGAAGATCACTTTGACGTTAGTCGGCGAATATACTTGTTATATGCTTAATTAATCTGCTTGTACGTAAAAACGCATTAGTAACCTACCCAATACTTACAAAACCTGTCTATAACATATTTTTGATTTTACAGTTGGAGAATGACGTCGAAAATTAGATAAAGTTTAAAATGTGTGGCACAATCTTCACATTGGCAGGACTGAACCAAGCTTTGCGTTTCATTTAAAATAACTGTAACACGATAACCTTCTTTACGTACTTTATGCTCCGGAGAACTCGACCTTTTACTGTACATAATTCTCCATCTCTTTTTCTTTTATTTGGACATAGCGATTGCATTATCACCGTAAGATTTGTAGAAGCCGCTGAATAAAATACGAAGTTTAACAACTACGATTTTTACATACCGTAGTAATTTAGTCCCTTTCATTTCTACACTTAAAAACTCTGCACTTTGGACAAAAAAAGTTATAACCATGTCAACACTAACTCTTGGTAAATTCCTGGAGTCTACTTTGATAAACGCAACTTCCATTTTTATTAAATGTAAAAAAAACGCAATTAATCTTCCCATAAAATAATATTTACTTTAGCAACCTTATCCTCAAAGAAGTTGTCATAACAAGAGTGACGTCACTAAACGCTGATTGGTGTTTTAAAATACGTTCTGTTTCAAGTATTTAAAATTCGTAATAATTGTTAAAAAACAACATTATGTAAAATAAAAACGTTGCAGTGCCAATTCTTTTATATTTTTTTAACATTTTAATCATAAAATTTTCATAAATATTATATTATGCATCTTCCCTAAACAGTGTCGAAAGATCCTTTAAATGCTGTTAACTTTGTGAATACGTATTTTGCTAGTGTTGAAAAAGTTTAGCATCAAAAATTACCAAAGGCTCTGTAGAAGCTTCTCATAACTGTCCTACCCTTACTAGTGTACCCCTTCATCATTTGCCTGTTAATGTCCCCAAAATTCAAAATTCAAAATTCAATATCATTTATTCAGTCTAGGCTGTTACAAGCACTTGTGAATGTCGAAAAGCTACGCCATCGGTTCGCAAATCTACGGCGGGAGACCTTGTACTGAGAAGAACCGGCAAGAAACTCAGCAAGGGCTGTTTTTTTCTCCCTGTATTATATACAGAGTCGTCAATTTGAAAAATGAGTTCAATATGAGATAACCCATGAAGTCACTTTCCATTACAAATGTAAATGATAAAACAATTATGACTATAAAATAAAAAATATAAAAAACAGATTTAAAAATGAAAAAAAGTTTAGGAATGCCGTGTCCCACTGTTTAGGCATAAAAACAAATGTACCATTAAAGTTAAATACAACGATTAATAGTACCCAATGTAGCAAGAGCAGACTCATCTCCGCTGGCAGCACCCGTTCACGAGCATGACGCATGAACCAGCCATCGCTTCGCTCAACCATTTTTTAGGGAACGTAACGACCCGCCTCACACGACACCGCCGAAGAGATTTTTAAGAGAGTATGACTACCCATAACCACATATGGATACTAGATAGCAAAAAAAAAAAAAAAAAAAATTAAGTACCAGTGTACATTACTATAAAAAACTATAAACACAACTGTAGGACACATGCATGTGGTTACCTAAACACTAGTGTCGACTCTGCCACTACCCTCCAAACCCAAAACCAAACCCAACATCAGTGCCCCCCCTTCACTCTTTATAGAGAATGATAAGGATACACCGCTGCAAAACCAAAGTTCAGGTCTAGAGAACCATGCCAGAATCCACACCACCATTAAATCTTTATCTCAGAAATAATAAATGTTCACCTAAATTTTTTGTTTCTGATTGCCGTGCCACACAGTATAAATACAATTACAAATAAAATTTAACTTAAATAATTAATTATCATTATAATAATAATAAAGTAGTATAGAGCAGACTCATCTCCGCTGGCAGCACCCGTTCACGAGCATGACGCATGAACCAGCCATCGTTTCGCTCAACCATATTGTAGGGAACGCAACGACCCGCCTCACACGACACCACCGCCGAAGAGATTTTTAAGAGAGCATGACTACCCATAACCACTCAAACCAAGCAAAATAGTTACTTAGAATTCAGGTAATTTATCTGTACGACACTGCAAACAAATACAAAACAAATTTACAGTTACAGCCATGCAGTTTTGTCATTTAAGTATTCTTTAATAGTATAATAGCCTTTCTTAAGTAAACAATTTTTAATGTGACACTTGAACTCATTTATGGGTAACTCAAGAATGGCATCAGGAATTTTATTATAAAAATGTATACCTTGACCCATAAAAGATCGGTAAACCTTCTGTAACCTGTAGGGTGGCAATGCAAGCTTATTTCTATTCCTTGTGTTAAAATTATGCACGTTACTGTTTTTGGTATACAAATTGATATTATTTTTAACGAGGAGTATACAATTGTAAATGAATTGAGAAGCAACAGTCAAAATGCCGATTTCTTTAAATTTTTCTCTAAGAGATGTTCGGCTACTCAATTGATAAATAGATCTCACAGCTCTTTTTTGTAGAATGAATATACTTTCAATATCAGCTGCTGTTCCCCAGAGTATAATGCCGTATGATAAGATACTATGAAAGTAACTAAAATATACAGTCCTGGCAGTTTCTGTATCAGTAAGTTGTCTTATCTTTCTTATGGCATAAGCTGCTGAACTAAGTTTACCAGCCAAAAGCGTAGTGTGATGATTCCATTGCAGTTTTGAGTCTATAGTTATACCCAAGAATGTAGTTGAGTCTACTAAATCTAATTTATTATTATTTAATTTAATTTCAATATGTTCGACTTTTACATTAGGTAAAGAAAATTTAATACACTTGGTTTTATTAGCATTTAGCTTTAGATTATTAACATTAAACCATTGCAAAACTTGCGAGAGAGCATTATTAACATCGTCATAGTTGTTCTTGCGCCTGTCAACGTTAAATAATAAAGATGTGTCATCAGCAAATAATACTATCTCACACAAATTTTCTACAAAAAATGGCAAATCATTTATATATACTAGAAACAGAAAGGGACCCAAAATTGAACCCTGGGGAACGCCCATTTCCACATGAGATCCAGATGATCTAACACCATTTACCTCTACAGTTTGAATTCTGGAACTGAGATACGACTGTATTAATTTATATGCAGTACCTTTGACTCCATAATGACTTAATTTTAATAACAGCGTGTGATGATCAACGCAATCAAAAGCTTTGGATAAGTCACAGAACACTCCAAGAACATTCTGCGACCTCTCCCAAGCCTCCAATATACTCCTTACAAGTGCAACACCCGCGTCAGTAGTAGATCTACCTCTGGTAAAACCAAATTGTTTCCTATGCAAAAGTTTATTTAGGTTGAAATGAGGCATTAATTGTTCCAGAATAATTTTCTCAAATATTTTACTTAGAACCGGTAATATTGATATAGGCCTATAATTTCCAGGTTCACTTCTATTTCCTGATTTAAAAAGAGGTATAACTTTACTGTATTTCATCGAATCCGGAAATACGCCTTGATCAATACAGTTATTAAATATATCAACTAGATAAGGGGCAATAACGGGTATTATACTTTTAATAACTTTAGTAGAAATACCCCATAAATCACTTGTATTTTTTTGTTTAAGAGATTTAAAACACTTAATAACATCAATAAAACTAATATGTCTAAACTGAAACACGTTATCACACTTAGGTACATATTTCTCGAGCAATGTCTTGGCAGCCACCGTTGAAGAGCTCAAATTAGATGTAGCCACCAAAGGAACATTAACGAAATAATCATCAAAAATATTAGCGATATGTTCCTTAGATTTTATTAGAATATTATTGGACTTAATTTCAATAATATCGTCACGTGGCCTTTCTTTGCCTGTTTCACGATTTATAACATTCCACGTTGTTTTGATTTTATTATTCGATTTACATATTTTATTTTTAATAAAATTAGATTTGGCTGTTGCACATACCTTTTTGAAGGTTTTAGAATAACATTTAACGTAATCAATAAAACTTTGTGAATGATTATATTTTCTCAGATGATACAATTCATAAAGTTTGTTTCTACTTTTATAGATACCAGTCGTAGCCCAATCACAGAACTGTAACTTCTGAGTAAGTTTCGAAGTTTTTAAGGGAAAAGCCTTATCGAATTCATTCCTTATTAGATTAAAAAGATCCCCAAAAAGAATATCAGGATCATCATGTGTCCATGGGATATGAGAAATCCTATCATCAATGTTTTTTTGAAAATTTTCTAACCTGTTTTCTGTTACTGGTCTCAATTCAATTACTTTGGTTTCATTTTTTACATCTATTTTATATTGTATTTTTAAGCCATAATGGTCAGATGTAATACTATTAAAAATAGACTTACTATCAGGAGTACTATCTGTAAATACATTATCCAAACAAGTTGCCGAATGTGATGTCACCCTAGTCGGCTCAAAAAATTGATGGATCAAATTAAAACATTTAAATAGTGATATTATACGTACTGACATTGAATTTTGTTCAAGAATATTAATATTAAAGTCACCGCAAACAACCAAAAACTTATTTTTTGACTTTAACTTTTTCAGTACATCCTCCATTACAGATTCAAAAATGTTAAAGTTACCTACAGGGGGTCGGTATACGCATACTATTATCATCTTATTTAGTTCCACACAAGATAGCTCAATGCTACGTTCAATTGAAAGGCCAGCTATATCCTTTCTATCCTTACATCTAATATTTTTGTTGACAAAAATCAATGAGCCGCCGTGTATGGCTGTCTTTCGAACATAAGCACTCAACAACTGAAAATTGTTTATGTGATAAGACATTTCACAAAGCTTGAGCCAGTGTTCCGTTAAACATATAATGTGTATGTCCTCACTTTTCGAATACAATTCTAATTCTAGGTCTTTGCCAGCCAAACCTTGTATATTTTGATGAATAATATTAATAATGCTTTTATTAGGTTTGGCTGTTGTCTTTAAGCTCAGTTTAAAACTGGGCTGGTTAAATTGTTAATAGAGTTAATATTTCTTTTACTAGAAATACTAACACTATTTTGTTGAATAGGGTTAGTTATACCATGTATAACCGTATTTTGTATATTAAAAGCTAACAAATTAGCTATCTGGGTCCTAAATCTCTTTGCGAGATACATAGTATCTGTAGTCAACTTAAAATATCTAATATATTTATTTATATCAAAATATAAACATACGTCACTATGACTATTAATTAAATTATAAATACTTAAATTTAAATTAAAGATGCGCTTGTTCTGTTCCCTAGATAAGTTATGTGCATATGGGAAAGCGCTAATTATTATTTTACAATTTGATTTAGATTGTATTTTTAATAAGTGCTCAATACTTTTTGTAATGTCCCGTATTGATAATTTGGAACTGTCACCACACAAAAACAAGAGGTTCGTATAACTATCCACATTATGGTAGGTCAAATTATTAACAATGTCATTAAATGATTTTCCAGGAGTACATATATTTATAATATTTTCCTCGCTGTAATTTTTTACTAATAGTCCTAGCCCCTGACCTAACTTGTCTGAGAATATAATTGTTTTATTTTTATTCAACTTTGAGTTTTCAGAAAGCGCTGGCTTGAAAGGAGAATTATTATATGTTGTGCCAATTTTTTGTAAATAGACTGATGAATGACCAGAAATTTGGGAAACTTGATTATTATCTATATTACCATTTTCTTCTAAAGCTAATGACAATGATGATTGATTTGAAGAACCAATCAATTGACTTTTAATCAACGAGTCATAACGTTCTGCGTTGAAATTGCACAGTTCAACTAATTCTGTTGCAGATTTTATGTGCTCCGTTATTTGACTTTGTGCACTAGCATATTTATGTTTAATTGATTCTAACGACTCATGTAAATTTTGAATTTCTAATAGTAATTTCTTTGTATCTCGGTCATACATCTGCCTACTTTCATGTAATTTTGTATTATATATGTCAAGAGAGTCCATGAGGTTAATTTTTTCCTTTCTAAGGGATATATTTTTATAAATCTGTGCTGGTGCACAGGCCTTCGCTATGGATGGAATAGGAAGAGTGGGCTATGACACACCAAGCGGGTCCAGTGCGTATTGGCGGGTGCTAACGACTGCAGGTGCAGCCGGTGCCTTCCGAAGCACGGAGGAACTCGAGATAGTAGATTTTTGGTCACCCATCCAATGACCGACCAGCCGAACGCGCTAACCACCTGCGCCATCGAGCTCCTCTAAAAGGACTATACCTCTAGAAGGAAGGAGAACTCTAAAAGGGCACAAACGGTAAATATAAGAATCGAGTTTAAATAAGTAGTCAGGGATTAAATGGGAAACTCAGACCTACACAGCCGCCAAGCTTGCACAGACTAATAGACACGAAAGGAAACTTTACCGAAAAGCAACTGCTAAAATTATTGCAGCTTTCTGTCGACTTTTCGGATTCATCTGCAGTCTAGTTCCAAATATTAGTATGTTTGAGGAAAGTTTTGTGATGTTACTCGGAATCTAGTGAAAAGAGATTAGGGTTGGCATTTATATACCTTTTCAAAATTAGTTTTTCTCACATTAAAATCTGTTGAAGATGACATTACGAATACTAATAACAAGATTCTTTTATGTCAGGAAAATGCTAAACTTAATGATGCCTTTTATAGTGATTATTCTCTGCACAGCAAGGTTAATAAAAAAGGAAGATACATAATAATGATGTGATTCTATGGATACAGTACGATCAAAACCTTGACATAAAATTAAAATTGAAAAAAAAAGACCTTGTGATACTTTTAAGAGATTGACAGTAGGGCGCTGTTGGTGTTGGTGGTTCAAATTTGTAAAGAGGGTGGTAGTCAGTCTCCGGCAGACTCCAAATTTTTATGACATGTAGTGCACTTAATTGTAAATCGTTTGGCATTAACATGAATTTATTTTATCACCGTTTTTAAAATAAATATTATTATTATTTGAAATGACATAGTTATTGATTGGTAATTGGCAAGGTTATTTATGAAATGTTTGTTGCCAAAGCATCAAATGTATTCTATTTATTATGCAACTAAAACAGTGATAATGATTCCTTTCATCTGTCATTATATCATTAGGTATTGAGTTTCAAGAAAGATCAAATTGGTATAATAATTTCACTACTATTTTACGAATATCGGGCATGACTGGACTGATTAACATTTAACAGTGATTGAGTTGACTTACGTAACTTATGACAGGGTGGCCAGCATCCTTACGAAATGGTCCAATTTTCAAACACGTTTTAAAATTATTGTATTTAAGATATTATGTTTCATCGCTGCTAGAAACCGACTACCACTTTTGAACTGTCTCCTTTAAAATACTTACTTACACATTCCTCTGTAAATAAAAAGCTTATTTATACTTTCTTAATATAAGTTCCGATTTCGGCCTCGCGGCACATGATCTTGATAGCACTCTACGTGACTATGCCTTTACACTTCGATTGTTACATAGTATAGGGAAAAGAAACTAATTGTCATGTAGTATCATATTTAATCCTCCAAATATATACCCTATCATTCACACTAAAATAACACAAAGCGAAATCAATAACACATTATTGTTTATGAAAATAAGAGAATATTTTTATTTTATAAATACCTGATCGTCTCCTCAGATCTGGTTAACAGAAATAACAGTGACCTTCCTAGAGAACAAACATCAGAGGTAGCTACATCGAAATACATTGTCTTATTGGTCTAAGCGAAAAAAAAATGTCCGTCGTGTATGCGAATACACGACGGACTACATGCATTCGTATTAAACAAACGATTTTAGACATTAACATTAATTACAATCTTATTGTTATGTGTGACTATTCTATGTCACCTCGGTAACCGTTGACGCGCATAATCCGGATGTCTTGGGTCTTCCAGGGTTGGTATAATGTCAAAAATACCTCTTTTTGTGGCTGATGCGGTGATCGATCTTCCCCTGGTTGTCAACTGAAAAGTCCATCGAGCAAGCTGGTAAGAAGAACTTAAACAAGACGTCGGGAAAAAGAACCGTTTCAATGATTGACACAATCTTTTAATGAGAGAAAATGAAGACAGGCTAAGAACATTTTAAAAATATTAATTTTCAGAAAACAAAACTTGAAAACAAAATTTAATGCTTGAGAATGTATCGTGTTGTCATCTTAATGCTTGCTTCGCAAAAACAGACAGCATCAACTTTGATCAAATATAAAAAAATATTGGCGATTGATTTTAAGTTTGGCCGTCAATCATTAAAAGTTCTCTTCCATTAGGGCTTAGGGGTATTGAATAAATTTTCGAATAAATATGGCATCAAGTTCCTAAAAAAATCAGTCAAATGCATTGTGCACTTGACTGACTAGCTGGCTGCATTCATAGAGATATTATTCTTCTAGAACTTGTTGCCACATGTTACAAGTTTGGGTACCTGGAAGTACACAGATGACGTGAAAACAGCATCCAATAAATACGACGCACAATGTGCCCCTCACATCCAGTTACACGGTATCGTATGGTGGCAATGAAACGACATACAAAACGCTGCGGCTCAACTTCTATTTGAGAAAACAAATAAACCTCATATTCGATTTAAATGTGATAACTTTTGGTGTTGGCGACATTCAACTAGGTGTTTATTTGTGTACTTTTTTTTTAGTGTTAAGTTTAGTTAGACCTAAAGTGCCCCTTGTACAGAATGCACCATTGTATTGCACCATCAATGGTGCAGATGAAACTAATTAGTTTCATTTAGGCTCCAAACGAAACTACAGTACATATAGATATGTGTTATGTACACATTATTTGGAATTTGTTTATGCAGCTAAATTTGGCATTTATTTCTTTTTTAAATATTAATTTGTAAATTGATTTGTTAAAAGTAGGTTGTTTTTTTAGTTTATTATTTATTTTATGAGTGGGTCGACACATGAACAAATAAAACATTATATTGATTTTTTATTTTATTAATGATGGAAAAAGCATAGTCGTATTAATATTAACGGAACAAACGAAACTAACTAGTTTCATCTGCACCATTGATAGTGCAAATCAATGGTACATTTGGTACAAGAAAACTAATATGTTGTCGTAGCTCCTCATTTTGTACATATTTGCCAATTATTTTAATATTTATTAGATTAGTTTTAGATGACAGTGAATAATATTTCGTTATGTATCGAGATGTAAAATTTTGGTTTTCTCTAGACACGGATGGAACCTAACAAATACCTGGCATCGCTAGTGCGATCGGCGCCAGAAGACTGGGCACACGACAGCAGAACATAGTAAGTTGGAATACCTCAAAACGACGACGAGACGATGCGATGCGGTCATTCCAAGAGAGATGTTTTAGCCTAATCTTTCAAATGATTAGCTAATGAAACTCTTCGATCGACAGCTCACAGCAACTATTCGTAATACCAATCAAATACCTGCCAAATCCGTCGGTGTGCCGACAATTACCGAATCGAGAGTGCATTGGGCTCAATACTGCCCCATATGTTTGCCATATACCGAAGTTTTATTTTGGGTATGCTACATTACGCTGTAAAACAATAGTGTTCACTTTATTACTTGTCATCGTATAAACAATTGTACGGGATGCATGGGCGGGGATGCGTCGGGAAGAACATAAATTACATGTATATAAATCATAGTTGTCGAGCGGATCGGGTGTGGTTGTGGATTGCAAAACAGGTAGTGTTGTGACGATGATTGGGATAATATCGCGGAGTATAAGGATTGTCGTGGAACAATAAACTTACCGGTTCAAGGCGCTTTTGTGATACCTCAGTCAATAGCTAGTGGCGGTCGCGGGAGCGCCTGCGAGTGCGTTCGTGGGATCCTGTGCAAAAAAAGGTTATTTACATAAATACGATAAAATCTCAAGCACTTCATTAAGTGTATACGTAAAAAGAAGATGGGTTCAGTACGTGTAGATCAACATAAAGGATGTTGTATATATTATGTTGTGTTTATATAGTTTTATATTGATTTAGCTTTTTGTGCTTGTGTGAGAAGTAGCGCCAGAACCGTTTTAAGGATAATATAGGTACTTTGTTACAGGTAAAAATCAGTGGTCTGCTCTCTGAGCAAAATCATCACTGAGCTGTAGCCATTTTGTATCGTTGCGGCACACTTTATAGGAACCTTTAATTTTTATATGCTTTTATTTTTAGATTGTTATTTTTTTTGTAAATGTGTGCCGTTCATGAAAATAAACGATTTATCTCAGAATGGATTGAACATTCTATTTTTAAAGTGAATTAATGGTCGAAATCGTGCGGCCAGTGGTTCATATAGGTATTGGCCGCATGATCGCTTTCTCTCTTAGGCCCGTATTATAGAAAGATTCGCAGTGATTGATCTAGTCTTGAACATAGTTAGAAAGGGATATCGCTATATGTAGCACATAGCGACATCCCTTTCTAACTGTACTCAAGTAAAGATCAACACTTAGTTATCATTCTGTAATACGGGCCTTAGTTTCTCAGGCCAGTCATACTACGAAGTTTGTTACCAAGTAAATATGTTGCGGAATACATATTTACTTCGGCTGCCGGATTGCCGGAACATGTGACAAATGTTTTTTTTTTTTTTTGTTTCATGTTCGCCGCCTGAACTTCAACCATTACAGGGACGGAGATAGACCGCGAGCCATGCCTGGGATAGGTGATCAAGTTATTATATGCGTCTCAGTGCTTAAGAAGCCAAGCCGTTCCTACTGCTGAGTCAACACCCACCAATCTGCATTTCGCCTTCTTGGTGGGTCATAGCCTATTCCATCCATAAAAGAGGCCTGTGCCCTAGCAGTGGGAACATCAAAGGGCTGATGCTGATGAAGATTCCCCTGGATAAGTGATCAAAAGTTATTATATCCGTTTCAATGGTTAAGAAGCCAAGCTAAGCTGTTGGTTTTGGCTGTGTTAACACCCACCAATCTGCATTTGGGCTTCTTGGTGGTTCATAGCCTATTCCATCCATAAAAGAGGCCTGTGCCCTAGCAGTGGGAACATCAATAGGCTGATGCTAATGAAGATTCACATTTTATTTAGAAAATTATAGTTTTTGTTGATTTGATGTGTGGCTGTTAACTACCGCAAAGTAACCCAAGCTAGGTCGGCTTAGAACAAAGCGCCTTTTTCTGTCATACACACAGGAGTTCGATGGCGAAGGTGGTTAGCGCATTTTGCCTGCGATCGAGAAATATAAGCCTCAATGAAAAGGGGGTATACAAGCCAGCGAGTTTGCTAGCAGCTTTCAAACTCATCCCCTGTCATCGCTTCCTTTACAATCTGCTACTCGATCACACGGAGCGTAAAATATATACATATTTCAGTTATTACAATGATTGTAGATTAATTTTATGAAAGTTTTTGATAGTTAATTCTATTTAATTCAATATCAAAATACGAGGTAAACCTGCGTTATTTTTTGGGAAAACTCACGGATGTTAGATGTTTTTTTAATAATTAATGAGATGGAAAATTAAAATTCTAATACATTATGTTACAACAAAAACATATTTCTGATATCGTAGTAATTAATTTGATCTAATTTATTGAACATTATTGAGAGATTGAGGCGTTTGAAGTTGGGCATATTATCGTTTTTTCCGTAAACTAGCTGCAGTAGAACAATCGTACAAAAAAAGGAAAATAGTATTTCCAAATATTCTACATTAACTTACAATAGGAAGAATAAATCTACTGTTTACTTCTATTGGAAATAGTCAAAATATCTTCTAAGGGGGTAAAAGAGGCACTCAAAAAATGCGATTTATCGCAAGAAATGTGAAAGGGCTCTTAAACACTCTCTTATCTAATGAATGGATAGCCGAATAAAATTGCAGATATTTGATTTGTCAAAATATTTTGTCTGTGTGCGTGTTGCATTAGTGTTGCAGTTTAGTTGTATGAGTTCGGAACCATGATTTAGACTGGGCGCACACGGTGTACCGTTTCCTTATCCGGAATTCCGTGAGCCTAAGTTAGGTTTTCCCGTTAAGAAAAAAAAATATTGTGCGCCCTGTTGAACATTTTGTATGTAAAGACGTGCATTCGGGTTTCCGAATCGGTATTCTTGATCAGGAAACCGTGTGCGCCCAGTCTTAGTGGTCTTTGTTAGAAAGTAATGCTTCCATTTCATTTCTAATTTGTTGGTAAAATCGAGGAATAACTCACTTCTACGATGCCTGCGGTCGCGATCGCGATCACGCTCCCTATCCCTGTCTCGCTCCCGCTCGCGGTCCCTCTCCTCGTGGCGACCCTTGTCGTCTCGGCCACTCTTCTCGTCTCGGCTACCACCCTTCTCTTCTCGGCTACTCTTCTCGTCCCGGCTACTCTTCTCGTCACGACCACCTTTCTCGTCGCGGTTGTTCTTATCGTCGCGACTGCTCTTGTCATCACGACTTGACCTATTGTATGTAGTAATTAACTATATTAGATATTGTTCTCACAAAAAATATGTTTTTTTACGATAACTATGAATGTAGAGTTGTATATACAATGGTCAAACAAAAATATCTGTTATAAAGATCTTATCGCAAAATTAATAACAAATTCAAAGCAAACTTTTATCCCCTAATGTACCTAATGTTCGGTGGTATGTGCGAAATAACATTCTGTTATTTGTAACCTTATTCCTTTGTGAGATAGTTGTTATTAGGTTCAACTGTTTTAAAACATTTATCTGTTGTTCATTGGGAATCGAATGTAGCTGCATAAGTTTAAACATATGCCGACAGTTTTTAGGTTCCATTTTGTATGCAACTTGTTATCTTTAGAATTATTGATCAAAGCCTAATTCACCCTATTCAAAAATCAATTCTATTTAATGAATAATGTATGGCAGCATAACAAACAAACGAAGTTAGTCTCGAAATATATTATCATTTAAAATATTAATACTTATGTAAAGTGGAAGGTGCCATATCACATGGCAGGTCATCCATGAGATGGACTTATTAAATTAAATCTCCCATCCGAGGCCCTATTAATGCACCAGGCAGTCCACGAATAGAACTAGGTGGCGAGACATCGTAAGGCGAGCTACATCTGCCCCCTCCCCAGAGGGCCAATCGCCTAATGGGATTGCTATGGCTTTCGCTATCGCTTACGTTTTCATTTTGTTATTTCTGACCGCTGAAGATTTTCAAATGCCCTGAGCTCTTTTTTTTCTTTTGTGTTGGTTACAACAATATCAAAGAAAATTAAGAAGCTGAAGAAGATGTTGTATCCAACAATAGAAAAGGAAATGAGCGTGAGGTGCCTCATCATCATCAAGACCACTCTGACAAGAAGGAAATGAATGACAAGTAGTATCACATCAACAAACCGGTGGCGTTCCCTATCTCTTTCCTTCTCCTTGTCACGGTCGCCCCTATCGCTGCGGTCTCTATCGCGTTCTCTGTCGCGCTCCATGCGCTCTCTGTCGCGCCTGTCAGATCCAAGACCGCCAGCTCGGGAACTGCGCTCCCTGTCCCTTTCTTCTCTACGCTTCCTCTCTTTCTCTTGTTGTTCCTTCTCCCTAGCAGCATTCATTTCCTCGTAAGCTTGGCGAAGTTTGAAATACCTGTAACAAAGAAAATTTTGTGAAGTACAGATTATATTTTAGGTGCAACAATACCACTCTACCTACCCTAAGCTATTAAGGTTAACTAGGATATCTTTAAAGTGCCACATAATATGACTTATCGTTTTTGTATTATTCATACTGTTGAAGACAAAGTTTGTATGAATAATTAGACATAACATCAGAAACTACTACAAAATTCATAACTCTAGCCTTTTTTTTGTAATAAAATTCCAACATTTCTTTTCGTTTTTAGTAAGTTAGGATCTTTCAGCTTTCTGCCTTTTAATATTTGGATTGGACCACCAGCTAACTAAGCAATACTTGGAATTTTTAATCTGTATTAAAATTGAGTGACATGTTTTTAAAAAGATAATCATTGATATGTCATAAAACACAGTTGCAATCACATTAATCTTATCAGTACATACCCGACATGTTGTTTTCCAGAAAGATGGTCATCAATACGCTGCTGAGCATCACCGACAATGAGAAATGCACCACACACTGGACAAACTTCCATCTGCTTTTCCTGCGCAGCAGCTAACTCAGCAGTCATAGACCAATGACTATAAAAATAAATTCAATTAATGACAAAATTAATTCATTTTAAAGACTATGATAAAAATAGCAGCTGCCTGCCACTACGTCTACTTTAACTTTACTTTTTTGTGAATCCCACAGGAACCTAATATATTCCAGGATAATAAGTATCCTATGTCTCAATCCAGGTCATAAACTATACTACCAAATTGCATCCAAATCTGTTCAGTAGTTTTATCATGAAAGAATAACAAACATCTATATAAACTTTCCTATTTATAATATTAGTAGGAGGGATAGCTCTATTATTATACCTATTCTCTTGCTGTTTCAACAACTGATCTTTTTCTTCCTTCAACCTGTCACATAACTTCATAAGCCCTTGGGCTTGTTCCACATCACCCCTTGTTCCTGCTTCTTCAGCCTCCTGGACCAAAGAAGATATTTTCTCTGATAATAGCTGGACCTGTAACAAATAAACACAAGGTAAAAGTTGATTTGTTAATTAATTACTTCATATCATTCAAATAGATGCCACTCAAGTTCAGCATGAGAAAAAATAATTAAAAGATTTAGTTTTAGTTAAGTAGGTAGTAAAAATTCATATTTAATGAGTGATGTGCGGGAAAACCTAAGAAACAAGTAAAAATTCAGCTTGGTCCCTCTAACAACACTCTCTATCTGTTACAATTTACATTATATCATGTTATTATGGCATGTCACTGCCAAACTCCATAGTAATTTGACAACGGAGGATGATAAAATCAAGCTAAATATTATATTGCAGTGTTCATTCTGTTTTGGTAAGCGGTTCTGTTTTCCCTAAGTAAAATAAAACTTAAATAGAAAATAAGTAGCACTTAAACAAAATTAAATGATTTTTAAGAAAAAAGAATGAAATAACAAAACACTCACCTGTTCTTGGTTTTTTTCTGTCTGAGCTTGAGTCATGGGTGGCCCTTCTGGTTTAGAGTTCATTAACTCCAGTCTTTGCTTTCCTTTTGTTATTTTTCCTGAGCAAATAACAACATTAAAATACACATAGATACACTTTGTATACATTTCAGAATTTAAATATATATTTGTTTTCATTTTTAGCTAAGAGGGAGGTAAACAATCAGTTGCCCTATAAGTAAGCAGCATGCAAACAGCTTCTTTTTAAAATACCTGGCATTTCCCACATCCTAAAACGAAACCTAATTTATACAGTATTAAAATACAGTTTGGAAAAGGTAGTACTTACTTTCCACATCATTAATCATGTACCGACAGAATCGCAGGAATTCCTCCACATGTTGTGCTTTCTTATATGAAGGCTCTGCTTTTTCAAAGAGAACCTTCACTTCATCATCATGAACTTTGGGACACACACCAAGATCAGCTCGAGTGTTCACAAATAAATCATGAGGACAGAACTTCACCATGTAGTATTTGCAATACTGAAATAAATTATACCAATCAGAAGTGATAAACTTAGATACTTAGGTTCGTATTACAGAATGACAACTAAGTGTTGATCTTTGAGTTGCGTTAGAAAGGGATATATATAGCAACATCCCTTTCTAACTGCGCTAAAGACTAGATCAATCACTGAGAATCTTTCTATAATACAGGCCTTAGTTTACTATAACATTATCAAAAAATAATAAGAAGATTAAAAGCAGAGTTTAGACTTAAATTATAAACAGAGAATGCCACCTCTGAATATGGAATAACTCATAATAAGAAATAATTTATAATATAAACTCTACCAAGCATTACATAAGATTAGATAAGCTAGCACATTTAAATTTCAAACTTATTGCAATTAAGTACATAAATCCAGTGTGTTGTAGCTTCATATCAGAATTAGAGTAATTTTGCAATCATAATGGGTACCCGTGAGTATCTTGTGCATAAGCCATAGCCAATCATGCCTAAACATCATCTGCTGCTCAAGTTTCTTTGATCATGGTTTTACTCAAGATGTTTCCTAGTAGGTACCTATACTACAATCAGCAACAGATCAAAATGAGTGGACAGATACAGTTGAAAATATCGCATTAAATCTTAATTAATCTCTTGCATGTCTTCACAGACACACACAGAAAATATATACAAAATAATGTGTACTATCGGTTCGTCAAATCAATTGCAGAACTGACTACTAAGCTTTAATGATAGAAGGCCACTTGAAAACCTGAATTATCAAACTAAAGGTTATTTTCTCATAAAGTGTAGCTTTCAATCAATATTTAATGAAAAACATGAACTCAGACGCACGGCTATTAATGACTGCGGTGCCATCACAGTCAGTAGCTGGCTTTGAAAGGTTAGAATAAATTTCATATGAATGTTATACCTCTGGGTCCTCCCAGTTGGGCTTCTTTATCTTCTCATTGGGATTTGTATTACGATGTCTGCCCATCAACTCATCCAACAACTGAGCAGCAGCAAGCACTGCCATAGTTGCACATAAAACTTATGCACAATAGATAGAAGATAACTCGTCTCCTTTACTAACAACAACACCACCTATTTTATGAAAGAATATTTATTGCTAATAAAGTATTCATAAAAAATCAATTTCTATTACAATATTTTATTTTCCACTTCACGGTTTCTTTCTTCGTCAAAAAAAAAAAGAAAGCTTTTTTTAATAATGTTGTTCCTATTCAAGGCAGACAAAGGGAACAATGCCTATACAGCCTATTCTTCAGTTTAATTTTGTATTAGAATGTGGGTTTGATAAATTCTTTTGTTTCTTGGAGTGGTTGGCACGAAATGTCTCGAGTCAGCTTTCTCGATAAGCTTCCGTAAGGTAGACATCAACTTCAACAAATACTCACGTCCACTTGACCGAAATAGCGTATATTTTAAAGATTTCACTAATAGGCTAGTTGACTCATGTCGAATTGTATTAAATAAATGCTTATTTCTTAAAGTATTTGGTCTAAGGAACCTAAATATATCGATTTCACTTCATAAAAGCAGAAGATTGCTGTAGAAATTTAATTTAAAAAAATATTTTTTTGTCTATATTTTTTAAATACTAAAAACGCTGTTCGCCACATCCGCCATAATTGTGACGTCTCTTGCAGTGATGCCATCTTAGCAACTTTATAGCTAGGTCTAGCTATTATTTGGTATCACACAGCTACAATTTAATAAAATTTGTAGCTAAACTATTTAACTATTTTTTCTAGCAACTTTTCATTTCATGAGAGATTCATAGAGTAGGGTACCAAATCTTTAACGAAAAAATAAAAACTGCGACTCATATAGATACTATGGTATTGGTCGTAGGTCGGCCTTACCCGGGAATTCCCCATTTAATGTTGCGCTACGAAAGGATACACTATGACAGAACGTGGGTACTTATTTACTAAACCAAAGTAGTACGCACCACTCGTATTCTACCCAGTGTTTTTTTATCCATATAAAACTAATGCTCGCTGTTTTTAATGTAAAAATGGACTAACCCTTGAGAAAAAAAACATACGCACAGAAATACAGACAGGCTGGTTAAGCAGCAAGTGGAGATTCAAGCAAAGCGTTTTGTACTAATTGTTCGACGGAAATTCTTCATAAACTATTTGACATAAAGAAACATACTAGGACAAAAAAACTTAGACAGAAGTAGAGTTCCAAACAGGTACGTGAATTTAAAACTCGTTTTGTTGAAAACATACTTTTTCGACGGGAAAAACTAGTATGATAATTTTAGTTTACAAGGTTTTCTTTTTAAAATAAAGGTCTCAAACTCATTTTTATACGTCAGTGTTGATATACCTTCTTGTAATATAATATCTTTTTCACCTACTGGAAGATTTAGCTACTTCTAGCAACTTTTTGGGGTAATAGAAACTGACAATCTAGCAACATGGCAACACTGGTCTCTTGTTGTAGTAAACAACGAAATGTCATTCGCGTGTTACTGTGGGTAGATTCTTTCGTCTGACTAAATTTTTTTAACATTAGAAAAGTTTCTGTTTACTGTTTTTTTTTTTACAAAACTAATTATGGATGCCGGCGTTGTGAAAGCAGAAAGCACAAATCTGCCAAGAATTGACGCATTGATGGTAGGTGAATTTTTTGCACTAAACCCCGATTTCTGCTCTGCGGAGCAGAGAAACGACAAGGCATCTATGTAAGTACAGTGCATTTAATATTACAATTGGGCCCAATTCTGGCGTGCCAACTTATATCTAAAACTAACTAAAATTAGATATAGTGGTCAAATTCAATTTGGTATTCTGTAATGACACACTATCTCTAAATTTAAAATTGACGTCGCTAAGTTATTCAACTTAGATTTAGATGATTGAAATAATGGTCTGAAACGCATTCTAAATGTCATATTTTCTTAGGTTTTCACGCACATCACTCATTAAATAAACTAGTTTTATTGACGTTTCGCAGCCTTTTCAGGTCTGCATCGTCATCGTCATTCTGACGATGCAGACCTGAAAAGGCTGCGAAACGTCAATAAATAAATAAAGTTTCGTGCATTAACCCGTAAAAACTAGTTTTATTGTCATTCTAAAATTAGAAATGTCACACTAAATTTAAGAAGGACCTACGGAGGTCCTCTCTAAATTTAAATGTGAATAATCGGGCCAAATAGTAGGGAAATGATTGATGTACTTAAGTTTTGAACTTGTTGTTAAGGTTGGATATGGGTTTATTTCGTTAAAATAAAGTCATAAATTTTATACAATAATGATCATGATATAATAATCACGACGACGGTGATAATAATATATTAGCTAGATCTTTTCTTTTTTTTTTAAAGGTAGGTAAGTCTATGGTACGATGCGGATTTATTATGAGCCTATTAATGTGTCATGAGCCACCACGCAGGCCTAATGCGTCTTAGTGGGGGCTAATGATTGCAGATGCAGCGAGCAGCAACATAGAAACTCGATTTAATACATTTTTGGTTGGTCACACATCCTAAAATCGGCCATTGTGAAAGTTGCTTAACGTTCACGATCGCAGAACGAACGCGTTACACTTGCGCTATTGTGGTCCTTCGTAGGTAATGTATACGTATATCTTGTATAAAATACAAAATAATTTAAGGTAAAATCTTTTTTAACATAAATAAGAATCCACTTCATATAAAAAACAAGCTAAAAAGGTAAGACATCTATGTATTAATTCTATAAGTAATACCTACAGATCTTACTTATATCTAAAGTACATAGTCAAATAATTTACAAGAAAGTATGGTGTCAGTGATATGCATTCCAATCACCAATTCCAATTCAATTTTTAGACTTTAATGTATTATTTGTTCCTTTGGTTTTAGTGGTTTTGTTTCTATGAAGCATTTTTTAATATTTTTTAGAAATATTTTGAAATCCAACCGTTTATAAGCTAATCATATTTCTCAAAATAACCAAACACGAAATAAGTTCCTCCTGTTTGTAATTGAGAAGTTTGTTTTTATATATCCGAAAGTACTTGGCATCTTCACCGAATGAATAATTGGGATTTGGGACGATCTCGCTAAAAACTAATAGAAACAAAAAAGATAATAATAGGTTACGCATCTCGAATTAAACCATAAATGAGAATAAAATCTTCACAAAACAGCCGAGCGGATAATTACAACCTCTTACCGAAACCGAAATTTAAAACCGTAGGTACCTACGAGTAGGTATTAGATAGATGTGCTGGATTGGGAATGTACCATGCGAGAAATTTTCATGTTAGTGACCATGAAAGTTTAAAACAATATAATTTTCAAGGATGATTCACGTTAGACCGTGTCGGCCGTAGCAGAGTTAACTAATCATAACATCATCAGCCTATTAATGTCCCCGTTGCAGGCCTTCCCTATGGATGAAATAGGGAGATTGCCAGGACCCACCACGCAGGCCCAGTGCGGATTGGCGGGTGCTAACGACTGCAGATGCAGCCGGAGGAACTCGAAATAGAAGATTTTTGGTCACCCATCCAATGACCGACCACTGCGAAAGTTGCTTAACTTCAACTAGTAGTGAACTAATATTAAATAATATATTTTACATGGATTATGGACACATTCACGCTATTCCGGGCGGTAACCGACTAACAACCGAGCAACAAATGAAACAACGCTCGGAAAAAACTTGTTCTCTCGCCTCGGCTCGGTCTAGTCAACAAGTGCCTTTTTGGTCAACTTTTTTCAGCAGTCTCCGAAAATTATGATCGAGGTGTCATTCGATTCGGAATGGCATCTAGATGATTTTTGAAAAAAATGAAGTTCCGCAAACAAAAATTGCAAAAGTAATTAACAATTAACTAAAAAAAAGGGGGGGTTTTGTTTTTTACAAATATCTCGAAAACTAATAAAGATATTTAAAATTAAAAAAAAGATTCAAAAAGAGGAGGAAATTTCCTAAAAAAAAGCTTCAACTCCCGGAACTGTAGGACCAATATTTATAATTTTCCCAGAGGGATGAAAATACGGCCGAAAACGGTTCCTCTGGCTTGCGTAAGCCACGCCTACTTAGGGTACTTTATTAATAAAAATTATTTTAACATGTTAAATATAAAATTTAAGAAATGAAAAAATTCAGGGGCTTACTGGATAGATGAATGAACAATAATCCGCGTGAAAAAAATTTTTATCACAATTTTTCAATTAGTTATGCAATTGTTAATTAAAAATTTTTTTCCGCTTGAACATGAACATTGCAAGTGTGATTATTGTTAAACTATAAATTTGAGATTTTTTCCTCTCTTGGAGCAATTCTTGAAAGGCTTTAGAATAGATCCCCGTTGGAAAAATTAAAAAAACAATAATTTTCAGTTTTTAGCAATAGGCTAGTTGACCCTTTTTGGAAAAAGGTTTTAAATGGTTAATAAATGTTCTATTAGACCGAAAAAAAATGTATTGTATTTTTTTGAGACCTAGAAAGTTACAAATCTTTAATTTTAAAATAGACTTTTCATGGACATACAAAAACGCTGTCGGCCATTTTAGTCTATAGATTATCTATGCTATGTCGTTGACGGTAGTAAACAAAAACTCGTAAGCACGTAGAAAATAACCTATCTGAGTTTATAATAATAAAATAAACATGATTTCTAATAGACACCACGAAAAATATAGTAATTATCATTATTGTATTGTACGAGAATGTAAGAACCTTGAAGACTCCAGGAAAGTTGTGGATTAAAGTGCCGAAAAAAATTAACCTACGCAATACCTGGTTAGAACTTGCTAAAAGTGATCCTGCAACTTTATCGACTCATAGTAAAATTTATTTTTGCGAAGATCACTTTGATGTAAGTACTCATTGAATAATATTTTAAGTCTCTTCATTTATTATCAGTTTTAATAATACAAGTTTTAAAGTTATGTATGAATGACATTTAGTTGTTTACTAAAAGAGACGTCACAATCATGGCGGATGTGGCGAACAGCGTTTTTAGTGTTTAAAATATATAGACTAAAAATATTTTTTTTAAATTAAATTTCTACGGCAATCTTCTGCTTTTATGAAGTGAAATCGATATATTTAGGTTCCTTAGACCAAATACTTTAAGAAATAAACATTTATTTAATACAATTCGACATGAGTCAACTAGCCTATTGTTTATAAAAAATACTTCAGGAATTTTTTTTTTTGCTTTAATTTAAGCATTAAAGCAAAAAAAAATCCTGAAGTATTTTTTAATCTTATCAACTATTAAAAATTTTCCTGAAGTATTTTTTATAACCAATTGCTATAAATTAAATAAATAAATTAGTAACAATTTTTATTATTTTTAAAGCATGTAACTGCTTGATGTTTAAATCTAAAGAAAATATAACTAGAAAAAATTCCACGCGGACCAGGCAGCAGACGGGACTCGAACCCGCACCCTTCGCAATCCGGGCGAATGCACTGACCAATTATGCTACCGCGGCCCTCACGGACCGCGTCGAAATTCCCTCTAGCTATTCTTAAGCTGCAAGGCAGCGCCATCTCTTCGCATTATAGGTAAACCCACAATGTCAAATGAATACTTTTACAAGTATTAAACATTTGAAAGAAGAAATAGCAATTATAGTTATAATTTTTATTATTTTTAAAGCATGTAACTGCTTGATGTTTAAATCTAAAGAAAATATAACTAGAAAAAATTCCACGCGGACCTTATATATATTTCTTCTTTCAAATGTTTAATACTTGTAAAAGTATTCATTTGACATTGTGGGTTTACCTATAATGCGAAGAGATGGCGCTGCCTTGCAGCTTAAGAATAGCTAGAGGGAATTTCGACGCGGTCCGTGAGGGCCGCGGTAGCATAATTGGTCAGTGCATTCGCCCGGATTGCGAAGGGTGCGGGTTCGAGTCCCGTCTGCTGCCTGGTCCGCGTGGAATGTTTTCTAGTTATATTTTCTTTAGATTTAAACATCAAGCAGTTACATGCTTTAAAAATAATAAAAATTATAACTATAATTGCTATTTCTTCTTTCAAATGTTTAATACTTGTAAAAGTATTCATTTGACATTGTGGGTTTACCTATAATGCGAAGAGATGGCACTGCCTTGCAGCTTAAGAATAGCTAGAGGGAATTTCGACGCGGTCCGTGAGGGCCGCGGTAGCATAATTGGTCAGTGCATTCGCCCGGATTGCGAAGGGTGCGGGTTCGAGTCCCGTCTGCTGCCTGGTCCGCGTGGAATTTTTTCTAGTTATATTTTCTTTAGATTTAAACATCAAGCAGTTACATGCTTTAAAAATAATAACTATAATTGCTATTTCTTCTTTCAAATGTTTAATACTTGTAAAAGTATTCATTTGACATTGTGGGTTTACCTATAATGCGAAGAGATGGCGCTGCCTTGCAGCTTAAGAATAGCTAGAGGGAATTTCGACGCGGTCCGTGAGGGCCGCGGTAGCATAATTGGTCAGTGCATTCGCCCGGATTGCGAAGGGTGCGGGTTCGAGTCCCGTCTGCTGCCTGGTCCGCGTGGAATTTTTTCTAGTTATATTTTCTTTAAATTAGTAACAACTAAACTTTTCAGCTAAATTTGGCTACAACGATAATTGTTAATAAAAAACTGAATAATATATTTTTTTTAATTTTTCCAACGGGGATCTATTCTAAAGCCTTACAAGAATTGCTCCAAGAGAGGAAAAAAATCTCAAATTTATAGTTTAACAATAATCACACTTGCAATGTTCATGTTCAAGCGGAAAAAAATTTTTAATTAACAATTGCATAACTAATTGAAAAATTGTGATAAAAAAATTTTTCACGCGGATTATTGTTCATTCATCTATCCAGTAAGCCCCTGAATTTTTTCGTTTCTAAAATTTTATATTTAACATGTTAAAATAATTTTTATTAATAAAGTGCCCAAAGTAGGCGTGGCTTACGCAAGCCAGAGGAGCCGTTTTCGGCCGTATTTTCATCCCTCTGGGAAAATTATAAATATAGGTCCTACAGTTCCGGGAGTCGGGGCTTTTTTTTAGGAAATTTCCTCCTCTTTTTTTTAATTTTAAATATCTTTATTAGTTTTCGAGATATTTGCACAAAACAAAACCCCACCTTTTTTTTTTAGTTTATTGTTAATAACTTTTGCAATTTTTGTTTGCGAACTTTATTTTTTTCAAAAATCATCTAGATGCCATTCCGAATCGAATGACACCTCGATCATAATTTTCGGAGACTGCTGAAAAAAGTTGACCAAAAAGGCACTTGTTGACTAGACTACACGGCCCGTTGCCTGAATACAGCGCCGGCGCGGAGCCGCCAGGCAATCGTAGTGATTGTGTGTATCGTAGTGCCTCGTAGTGCCTCTAAAGGTCTGTGATTTGTCTGATACCTCAGACAAATCACAGACCTTAAGAGGCTTACCTACGCATCAGAGAGACAAATAAAAAAACGTTTTTGCTCGAACGAGTACACTTACCCTATTTAATTTATCTGAATGAATAAACTGTATCACGGCACAACGGTACCTACCTAATCGCTCGGTTGAGGCACGTCTTTGTAAATTACAGGTACGGGATCGGCTCGGTGACCGTGCTACGGCTGAAGCTCGGCTCGGACTCGACACGGTCTATCGTCACTGATCATCCTTAATAAATTTGTTCGCTACCATAATCTAGTTGGTACCTATATTTAAATTTAATTTTAAAAGTGGTGGCTTTCCCCATCCTTTTGCCAAAAAAATGCATAGGCATGCTCTAAGAAAAAATATGATTCCTAAAGTTCTCCCCGCAGATTTAATTTCTCCAAGATCATACTTTTTCCCCAAAATAAGGATAAAAACTCCTAATCTAGAAACCCTAAGTACCACAGAGTAGGCAAGTATTCACTCTTTAATGTTGATTCATAATTTTTCATATAGTAAAAGAACAAACTTATGTTAAGTTCCCATATTTCAAAGATGATGAAGATGACAAAGAATTACCGAAATTAGTAAAAATCACTGAATAATAAGTATTTATTGCTAATTTGAGTAAACCGATAATTACCGGTTCAATGCTTTTACATAATCTGTGAATTCAATTTAGATGCTCCTCGGAGCAATTAGCTTGTTAATTGCTCCGAGAGATGCTCGTTTACAGCTGTCAACTGTGTTCTTAATTTAGTTAGTCCGCAATTTCAGAATACCAATTCTCTAAACCTAAACTAAAATTAGCTCTCTAATTTTAAGTTTAGGTTTAGAGAATGTAACGAAAGAATCGGTCCCATTACTTCTACTTTTATGAACATTTGAAGAGAATTTTACAATCAACCAAGAATGTTACTAATGTATAGGCTGTATGGACTTGTCCAAAGCCGTTAAATTTCTAAATAAAAAAAAATGTGGAGTTTTTGGCGGGATTTCATCGAGTGGGCGTCTTATTTTAATTATTCTTAAATTCGTTCATAGTGGATATTGTGAAATAAAATTGGTGTGATTTTGTGTTACAACCGTCTGCGTAACTGAAGAATTAGTAGAATCGTCAAAATATGCGCTATTCCGGTCAAGGGGACGTGAGAATTGTAGTATTGACTACCTCACAGAAGCTTATCGAAAAAGCCAGCTCGATAAATTTCGTGCCAAATACTTCAAGAAACATTAGAATGCGTCACACCGACATTCTAATGTAAAAAGAAAAACAGAAAAATTTAACTTCGTCACACCGACATTCTAATGTAAAAAGAAAAACAGAAAAATTTAACCTAAGACTAGGCTGTATGGGCATTGTACCCCTTGCCTTCCCTGAAAAGCGAGAACTTAAGCAAAAAAAAATGTGTTGTTGGTGATTCTTGTTTCATTGAATTCCTAATAATGAAGAATTGGCTGTATGGATTTCATCCAAGGCCGTTAAACTATTAAAAAAAAAATTGTTTCATTGAATCTGAATCATTGAACAATTAGAAAAATTTAATGATCATTCATTATTTTAGTTAGACATAGATGACGATAAGTGATAAGTTTTTAAGAAGATGTTTTAAGTAAATAAACAGAATAAATTTAATAAAAATGGGTGCTTTATTTGGTAAATCCAAGAAACAAGTCAGTAGAGTAACGGAACAAGATAAAGCAATTTTACAGCTCAAACAACAGAGAGATAAGCTGAAACAATATCAGAGAAGAATAGAAAACAACCTTGTAAAAGACCGTCAATTGGCTAAGAAACTTTTATCGGAAGATAAACGAGAGAAAGCTAAACTTCTGTTGAAGAAAAAAAGATACCAAGAACAATTGCTACAAAATACTGAGTCACAATTAGAAAAATTGGAGCAATTGACTCATGATATCGAATTCGCCCAGATTGAAGTACAGGTTAGATGGGTTTTTATTTTTTTCATTTATTACAAATTAGGTCCTCAGGTCCTCCTAGCTCAGCATGGATGGTATTTTTTTAAATTTACACAAAACTGAACTCATAAGAAATATTATAAGGTTTTCAATATCACGCTAAATAAATCATACAAATACAAAAATGATAAGTCTCCCTTCAGAGCATAATATGCAATACTCAAAATCAGAAGGTACTTAATTCCATTATATGTAATCGAATTTCGGGGTAATTTGTAGGGGAGGGGGAGGGGGGGCTCTCCCCGACCCCCCCGCCATAAAAGATTTTTGGCGGAAATGCAGTTTTTTTTTTACCTAACCTAAAAATTCATTAAATCTGTTAAATGTAGTGGAATTTCAGGGGGATAGGTATAAGGGAAGACTCCTCAGAGGGAAGGGTAACCCCCCCCCTCCCGGCGTTTTTTTTTTACAGAAATGATAATTATAAAAAATTAGAGGGGTTTTAAAGGTAAAACTGTACTTCCAGGGCCTAGATTTTTTTGTAGAAAAAGTCTCTATTAACGAATTTTTCTTTCTGGCACTTCGCCGGCCGCTCCCGCGGCACGCTCGCTTCGCTCGCTCGGCTCGCGCGTTAAGGTCACAACACTAACCTAACCTAACCTAGTGTGAAGTATCACCATACAAGCGGCTCATTAGAGTCCAAAACTCGCACTACACTCGACTCTTCAGGCGAAGGGACAGCAGAACTCGAGGCCGAAGGCTTTGAGGATGCCATGGTAGTCAGACGATGTTAATATCAACAGGAGTACGAAAAAGCTCTCAATTGTGACGAACACAAACACTGACTGACAGATCTCATTAATGGCGGTAAATTGTCACATTTTGACAATAGCACCAACTTAATAAACTTATATTTACCATAGACAACGAGAAACATGTTATTTTTGCATAAAAAAATGGCAGCACTGATCAAAATTTCTGTCAAAATTGACTCATAACCTACAAAACCATTAATTTTCAATATTTTTTTTCTCGAGTTCTATTCGTTTCCGCCTAAAAAGATTTCGTGTACGTGTTTATAATAGTTAATACTTTGCGTGACAAAAATTTCAGCTTGCAACTCAATTACATATAATGGAAAGCTGAGCCAATCAGAATGTTAAAACTGTAGAATCTGCAAAATAAAACTAAGATCTTATTTATCTTGACATAGGTGTCGATTCTGGCATGATTCTCTAAAGCTAAACTTAAATTTGACAACAGTACATCCTTGTCCTTCTCTATACAGAATGAAAAGGTGAGACTTACCTTAAATTAAGTTTTAAGTTTAGAGAATCAAGCCAGAATTGACACCATAGTCATGAAACTCTTATATTGTCGGATTGTTTTTAAGAGATTTTGCTGATTTTGACAATATTTAATATTTTGCTCTGGAGAGAGTATAAGTATTTTTTAATTTTTCACTGTGAGGGGGAAATAACACATGCTAATCCTGTCCCTTCTTAAATCAATGGCATATCATTATGCCCATAGTTTTACCACTGCTGGCCACGCCACAAGAAAGGCTGTTATTTAAAAAAAGTTATACTTAAAGGGTTTTAGTTATGTGTAATTCATTTTTTTTATTTGTAGGGTTTTAGTTATGTGTAATTCATTTTTTTATTTGTCTACAGGTACTTGATGGATTAAAAACAGGAAACATTGCATTGAAGAAAGTTCATGACATATTGAATATTGATGAAATCGAAAAGATTTTGGATGAAACAAGGGAAGGTATAGAAAAACAAAAGGAATTAGATGAACTCATCTCAGGCCAATTAACTGATGAAGATGAAGAGGCAGTTGAAGCTGAACTTGAAGCAATATTAGATGTAAAAGACCAACTACCTGATGTGCCTTCAGATAAACTGCCAGAAAACAGAGATGTTGCAGAGAAACCACTTAAAACAAAAGAAAAGCCTTTGAAAGTTGCCATAGAAGCCTAAAGGTGTAATTATTTCTTTGCTAATTATATAGTTGTAAATAGTTAATTTTCTAAGTAAATTATATTTTTCAATCTTACCATTTTAACATATTGTTTTATTACCAGTAATAGGGACCCACCCTCGCCTATACTAAAATTATAAAGAAAGATTTTATTGTTTGTTTGTATTGAATAGGCTCCGAAACAACTGGACCAATTTCAAAAATTCTTTCGCTTTTAGAATCCTATATTATCCCTAATGAACATAGGCTAAAGAATATTTCCAAACGTTAGGGTTCTGTATGAAAATTTCGATAATGGAACCCAACATGTAAAAAAATACCAAAAAATTACGTTTTATCGCGTATGCTGCGGAAGTCATTGACAATAGAGCAAAGTGATGTACTGAATTTTTAAAGAAGACATTTATATCTACAAAAAAGTCCGCAATACCATATGTCTAACTATTACAGTTGTCACAACTAAAGAGGTCCCCTTTGGTTTCACCTGCGTTTATTTGAGGAAAAGGGTTATAGTGAGTCAAACTTAGAAGATGGACATATACTGTCGCAAATATTTTTGTAGAACTTTTAAAGAGGAACAACGCTGTGATACATGATTTTTGACTTACTTTAACTGTTTACCCAGCGCACGCGAGGAAAGCTCACAAATGGAATATTTCTACCCGATTTTCTATCATTTTTCATTGTTGCTCTGCTTCTACTAGTTGTAGCATGATTTTATACAGCCTCTAGCCTTCCTAGATAAATGTACAATCCAAAACTAAAAGATTTATTCAAATCAGACCAGTATTTCCTGAGATTAGCGTTACAACCAAAAGAAGTGCATAAATACAAGCGTGAGAACAAAAACTATAGTCTACTACACTATAGCTGTATACTGAAGCGAAGCGAGGGCGGGCCACTAGTTTAAAATAAATCTGCAAACAGTTGGGTTTTGACGTGATAACGTCTTATAATTCGATGAACTGAACACCGGCTGCACGTTTAAAAAAGTGTGCGATATGTCACGAGTCACGTGATGTAACGTCAGTTCAACGTTCCGCGGTGTGTGTGAGGTGTGGTCGAGGGGTGCCTTAGAACTCCCCTTTGTCACTGTGTCACTCTCACAACTAAGAAGAATCTAACTACACCTCTCAAGCCAAAATCAATCAAAGCGTTTGGGCCCCAGAGCCTGTCAAAGGAAATATACTTACACTTTGAAAACATGACTATCCTTTCGGCGAAGTCGGGTAAAAAGTCTCGCAAAGGTCTGTCACCCGAGGCCTCGCAGTTCCTAAGGCCGCCACTGGTCAGGACCTACACTTAGTAAGGCTATATTCGACTCATAATTAATAATAATAATAAATCGTTTATTTCTCATCACAAACATTTTGGCATCGATAACAATTTTTAAATAGTTGATTATATTAATATTTGCGTGAGACTGATGCCCGTGCTAGGTGGAATGCGATTCAACTAAGAATAGGACCGACTGGGCGCCATATTGTGACGACATAGCTGTCAATTCAAACCAAACAGGTAGAGTGAGCAAAAAAAAGTTTGTATTTAATAAAACTTATTAACTAAGATTAAGTGAGAAAAAACATCAGATTTTTTAATAAAATTAATTTACTAAGATCGAGAAAACACACATCCGATTTTTTAAAATATTTCTTTAATAAGATTGTGTGAGAAAAAACATTAATCAGAATCTAGCTCTTCAATTCCGCTCATCTCTGCATTACCGCTGGAGTAGTTATGAATAATCATGCAGGTCATATACGAACATGCATCCTTTATGTAAACGAAAGTTTTAAATCGAGTTTCTGAACGCAACATAATGTGACATTTGCTTGACGATTTAGGTTATCAACCATTCATAGCCAAAGCTCAAGAAAAGAAAAAAAATATGAACCAATATTATTTATCAATATTTCTTATTGTTTGTTTAAAAATGTTTGGTTTTTATTGTAGAATTAGCTAAGTGCTAAAAAAGTGTTCTGAGATTTTTTTGCAAACCGTACTTTTCAAGCGACATTTGACAGATGGAGGTCATTGGCTTTCCTATTCTTATTTGAATCGCATTATACGATCTACCTGTGTTACAGTTTACAGGTCATCAGGCTCCCACCACCTCGAATCGCCAATGTTGGTTAACAAATAACATGAATATTAATTTAACAAAGTTTACTAATATTAATTGTCACAGGTTAAACAAAGGGTGTAATGTATGAGTCTATGCAGTATGTATGTGTATTTGGTGTGAGTGTGTGTGCTTGTGTGTGTAAACGTGAGCGTGATTATAATCATAACTAGCAAACCAGTGAACCAAATGTTCACCAAAACCTGATTTAAAAAAAATGTATTTAATTATTTGAGAACTTCGGAGATTTTGTGTGGTTTCGTTTGAAATTCGTGATTTCTCGAAAACCGGAAGTGCTACGTTACTCAAATCCGGTTTGTAGTCTTATCAGACTATTCTTAACTTATAACTTAAATATTCTCTTTATCTATCTCTTACGGTTTGGCCGCTGAAACAGCACCACAGACAGACAGACGGACGGACTTGTCTAATAGATAAGAGATATGAGTGGATGATATGATAAGTGTAAGACAGACAGCTGATATTTTAGCTGTATAAGTATTATCCTGCGGTGAGCAATAGGTCCTCTGTTCCGTCATATGTTAGCTTAAGTAGCCATGAGCTTAGTTTTCTTTTACAGTCCCTTTTGGATGCAAATACAATATTTATGAAAATGTTATGATTAAAATGTTAAAAAAATATAAAAGAAAGGCCACTGCAACGTTTTTATTTTACATAATGTTGTTTTTTAACAATAATTACGAATTAAAAATGACTTGGAAAAAACCTATTTTAAAACACCAATCAGCGTTCAGTGACGTCACTCCTGTTATGACAACTTATTTGAGATTATGGTTATAAAAGTGAATATTATTTTATGGGAATATTAATTGCGATTTTTTAATAAAATTGGAAGTTGGGTTTATCAAAGCAGACTCCAGGAAATTACCAAGAGTTAGTGTTGACATGGTTGTAACTTTTTTTGTCCAGTGTGCAGTTTTCAGGTGTAGAAATGAAAAGGGACTAAATAACTACGGTAGGTATAAATCATAGTTGTTAAACTTTGTATTTTATTCAGCGGCTTCATATAGCAGTTATTTCAGCTCAACAAGAGAATCTTACGGCGTAAACGCTATCGGCTATGTCCAAATTAAAAGAGATGGAGAATTATGTACAGTAAAAAGTCGAGTTACTCCGGAGCATAAAGTACGTAAAGAAAGTTATCGTGTTACAGTTATTTTAAATGAAACGCAAAGCTTGGTTCAGTCCTGCCAATGTGAAGATTGTGCCACACATTTTAAACTTTATCAAATTTTTGACGTCGTTCTCCAACTGTAAAATTAAAAATATGTTATAGAAAGGTTTTGTAAGAGTTAGGTGGGTAACTAACGCGATTTTACGTACAAGCAGATTCATTAAGCACATAACAAATATATTCGCCGACTTACGTCAAAGTGATCTTTACAGCATCGAATAATGGTCTTTGGAGAATAATTGTCATTTCTCTTCGCAGCTTGAAACCACTTTTTTCTCAATTTTGGGTCAATTAAATTAATTCAATCAAAAGGCAAAAACAATTTATTTGGATACTTTGTTCAAGTAGATGGACACATTGGCACAAAATATGAGTCAACACGGCTTTTTCGGAATATTAGTGGTATTGTTATGATCACCTGATGTTGATGGATAGTTCATTTTAAATTATTACAAAAAAATATCTCAAAACTCGAAAAAATATGCAAAAGTATGAAAATTTAAAGCCAGCGACGAAGAAGTACGACCGACAAGACAAGAGTGACAGACAGGAGTGACGTCATCGGAACAATAGGCCCGTTTTCGCGCGAAAATTTAAACTGTCAATTTAAAACCGTATTTTTTCCGATAAGTTACAATGTTTTAATTTTTTAGTATATCTGTGGTTTATTCTACATGGAATTCTTTAAAATGAAAACAAAAATTTAAATATTGCATCTTCCCTATTTATATGGCTTCAAGTTTTTGAATCATTCGACTCAAGTTTTTAATGAGAACCATAGAGTACATTATATGAGAACTTACCGTAATTCAGAGGCGGCTTTAGCCCTTGTGGCGCCAGTGTGCCAGTACCCTGGCGCCCCCTAGTAGGAGAGGGGTCAAAATGGAATATTTACATTTATGTTTTCATAAAAAATTCGGCTGCAAATTACAACAATTAAAGATCACAACCTTATACTTCTTTTAATTTAAAACTTTAATAGCTTACTGGACACTCGTACACACAAATATACACACAAACAAATGTTTTTACAAAAATAATACTTTTCGTGCTTTTGCGTTAGCGAAATCTTTAAAAAGGTCACTGACTTCAATTTTGATTTCATGTTCAATACTTATTAACGATAAATTTGTCAATCTACTTTGCGACAATGTTGATCTTAGATAGTTTTGAATTATTTTTAGTTTAGAAAATGACTTTTCGCTGTGTGCTACCCTGTAAATCCTCAGTGCTGTGGACAGATTTGAGAATACTTACTGAAATCAATTTATTCGTAAACAAGTAATTTAAAATATCCAACGGCGTAGTGGAATCATCAATAAACATCGATAATAATTCGATTTCATTAAAGAGCTCGAACTTTTCTACATTTGAAGAGCCAGCCAAAGTTTATTTTCTAAATAAGAACAATGTGCTTTTTTGTATCCGAGTCCAAATCCTTCCATTGTGTCAATTTTTGAAGAAATGAAAAAACTGCATTATTTTGGCTGAGAAGTTCGAACCGTTCGTCGAACTTGGTAATTGCGGTATCTAATAAGTAGTAGTAAAAATTAACTTTAAAATGTATTTTCGCGTCTGTGATCGGTTCATCCTCCGCTTCATAATTAAAAACCTTTTTACGAGCGCGAGGGCGCGCAGGTGTGGGAAATTCTGCTATTGCCTCGACTTCTTCCGCTACAGTTTTCGCGCTGTTAAGAAGCTTTTCAAAAGCGGAGTCATTACGGAATTCAGACAAACTTATTTTTGCATTATCAATCATTTTCACCGCTTCTGACAATACAACGAAGTGCCTTGCTAACTATATTTATCTTGCTTAAAATTTCAATCCAAATAAGCAGAGAGCAGATGAATTTAAACGACTTAATTTTTCCCAGTAATAAATTTGCTATATTTCTTGACTCCGCATCTTTGCTCCTATCGGAATATATGGTAAACAAGGCATCATACACTTTACCCAGTTTAAACGTAGAGCTTTTACTGCTTCAACCCTGCTCTAGATATACCTAGGTGTTTACTTCGATATAACTACTATCACCCGTTGTTTATTTTTTTTCGCTGGCTGTTTTTGATGCCATCTGATCCCGATGCATGTCGCAATAATTGTGTGAAAAATTAACCAAATCATATCTAATATATAATTTTTATCAAAAGAAAAGCCGACTTACTTCATATTTACATGTTTACTCAAAGATGATACTTAATTCATTGAATCAATGCTTATTTTGCAAAACTACGGAGTAGCGGTAAACGGTAAAACAAAATTGGTGGCACTCGTACAGAAAGCCTTTGAAAATTACCGCCACAGCGTCCCTTGCCATTTGAATTTGAACTTTTAGTCATTCTAATACAGCCGAGTTAGCAATGATGGTCGGCGTGTTTTCAAACGAATCCTTTGGTAATGATGCGACAGTACTTCAATATAATCTTTAATTATCTGTTTTAAGGCTGATTTCACGTTGAAATAAAAGTAATTGTGTAGAGTAGGTAAAGACGCAACTTGTGGTGGCGTGCTTGCTTTGCTACCGCACGCCCGGCCGCCCGACGTGGCGGCATGCGCCGAAAGGCCGGCAGGGTCTTTAAGTGTGCCGTCCCGCCGGTTCCGCGAGCGACGACGCACGCATCTTTAGAGATGTCAAATTAGAGGAGAGAGCGCTCGGCGCCCACGCCGGGGCTCCCCCTTAGACCCGGCGTCCGTGTGCACCGCACACCCTGCACTATAGGTAAAGCCGCCTCTGACAATATTACCTATGTGAATATACTTGCGTAATCCGTAGGTGATTAATAGATTTTGTTATAAAATACTAAAACATTTTTACATTGGGGCATTCCACGTGAAGCGGACAGGTAAAAAAACTCGATGTTTCCGATTTCAGTAATATTTGAGTATGTTCTACTTATACTTATTATTGATACGCGTACCAAATATTTTTGTGATATAATGACTAGTTAAAGAGTAATGGGACTGTGAAGTTTTCGACAACCGGTTGGCATGCAGTACTTCAAAGCCGATTATGGACTCATAAAATTATATATTAAAATAACTAAACCCGTGGATTTCCTACTTTATTTACTGGGCTTTTTAACTGTGTTTTTGGAAAAGAAAAAAATATCTTTTTTTCGGAAAAAAAATCCAATTTAAGTTTTTTTCCTTGATTTTCATCAAGTTAGACCATTTACTTTTTTTTTATTTTTTTTTATATAAATTGCTAATATTGTATAGAACATTGGTGCCAACTTTCATAATGGGCGTGAAAGTGGATTAGGAGCTAGACTGAAAATACTGCCGAAGGGTGGCGTCCAGCGCCGCGCCTGTTGACCGCCGCTTGTACGCGATTAGTCATCAAACTGTATATCAAATAAAATCACTTTTGACGGAATGTTTTGTAGATTTTTAATAAACCAATACATAGAAAAAATTCCACGCGGACCAGGCGGCAGACGGGACTCGAACCCGCACCCTTCGCAATCCGGGCGAATGCACTGAACAATTATGCTACCGCGGCCCTCACGGACCGCGTCAAAATTCCTCTAGCCATTCTTAAGCAGCAAGGCAGCGCCATCTCTTCGCATTATAGGTAATCCAAAATGTTATATTAGGGGCCGTTCATAAAATACGTCACGCTAAAATCAGCTTTTTCCGACCCCCTCCCCCCCTATTGTCACGCTGTGTCACACTTTCTGTGACCCTCTTGAAATATTCCGTCACAAAAACGGAGACCCCCCCCCCCCCCCCTCCCCAAGTATGATTAATTTTAATATTTAAGATTAATTCTTAATAAGAATGGCTAGAGGAATTTCGACGCGGTCCGTGAGGGTCACGGTAGCATAATTAGTCAGTGCATTCGCCCGGATTGCGAAGGGTGCGGGTTCGAGTCCCGTCTGCTGCCTGGTCCGCGTGGATTTTTTTCTAATTATATTTTCTTTAGATTTAAACATCAAGCAGTTACATGCTTTAAAGAAATAAAAATTATAACTATAATTGCTATTTCTTCTGTCAAATGTTTAATACTTGTAAAAGTATTCATTTGACATTGTGGGTTACCTATAATGCGAAGAGATGGCGCTGCCTTGCAGCTTAAGAATGGCTAGAGGAATTTCGACGCGGTCCGTGAGGGCCGCAGTAGCATAATTGGTCAGTGCATTCGCCCGGATTGCGAAGGGTGCGGGTTCGAGACCCGTCTGCTGCTTGGTCCGCGTGGATTTTTTTCTATGTATTGGTTTTATTAAAAATCTACAAAACATTCCGTCAAAAGTGATTTTATTTGATTGAAAGTTTAGATGACTAATCGCGCACAAGCGGCGGTCAACAGGCGCGGCGCTGGACGCCACCCTTCGGCAGTATTTTCAGTCTAGCTCCTAATCCAATTTCACGCCCATTATAAAAGTTGGCACCAATGGTCTACACAATATTAGCAATTTATATAAAAAAAATAAAAAAAAACTAAATGGTCTAACTTGGTGAAAATCAAGGAAAAAAACTTAAATTGGATCTTTTTTACGAAAAAAAATTAATTTTTTCTTTTCCAAAAACACAGTTAAAAAGCCCAGTAAATAAAGTAGGAAATCCAGTGGTTTACTTATTTTAATATATAATTTTATGAGTCCATAATCGGCTTTGAAGTACTGCATGCCAACCGGTTGTTGAAAACTTCAAAGTCCCATTACTCTTTAACTAGTCATTATATCACAAAAATATTTGGTACGCGTATCAATAATAAGTATAAGTAGAACATACTCAAATATTACTGAAATCGGAAACATCGAGTTTTTTTACCTGTCCACTTCGCGTGGAATGCCCCATTATTTAAAGGAAATAGATTATAACATATATCTATTGTAAGTAGAATAACTATTTGTACTTTACACGAAAAATTCTAAATTATCAGAATAGGCACTAAGGCGCTTTGCAGACGATGGGGCGGGGCGGGCCGGTCAAATTCGCCGCGAACGATAGCACAAAGTGAATCCTATATTACAAACGCACACAGAGGGCAAAAAGACCGCGCCGCAGGTGCCCGGCGGGCACTGGCGGCGCGGCATGTCCGCGGCTGCCCGCCGTGGATCATACAAACCAGTTTATATGCAGTAACGCAGACGGCGGCGCGGGGCGGTCAGCTCAGTCCGCGCCACGCGCTTTTTAGTGATGGACGATTCACTAGAACGAACGTCCTGCACTGACCGCCTCTGCCCGTCGTGTGCTTTGTGTACGCGGCGCGGGCAGCCGCAGACATCGACGGGGAGACGCGGTTTTTATTGCTTCGCGGACAAAATGCCCGCCGAGCCCCGTCGTGTGCAAAACGCCTAATGGTTTATAACAATCATGACGTGCTTAGTCGTATCATACATTTTATTTGGTCGAGCTCGAATATTGATTCTCCATCATTGTAGACGATTTGTGCCAGCCCTGTTGCAGTCTGTAAGTCACATTTACACGTGGAATAATTTCAGCAAGCCTGTAGGTTTGACCCAACGATATTAAATACCCTAGATACAATATCATGAACGAAATTGGCCGTAACCTGCCTAAAAGGTGCAATGGACAATCCACAGCAGCTTAATCTACATAGTGCCCTAAGATGCGCAGCGGATTAAGCTACTACGGATCTTAGGGCACTATGTGACCAGATCTCTCCTCGTTACCCTGCCCTGACTTCCACACCTATTTAAGTAGTAAATAGGCTAACTAATGTATTCGGGTACAAAAAAAAACACATAAAATTGTTTCCCTTTTTAATCTCATATCAAATTACTGAACATAAATTATTATTTTAGTACAATCTATTGTGTCTAGGTTTTAGATTTTCTTTAAAATATTAAATAGCGTGGCACCATTGAGATTGTTATTGTTTGGCTGGCATAAACTATCTCAATGATTCATCGCACCTTAGAAAAGTTCTAACTACAACCAGACGATTCTGAATCGTACCGACCCATTTATTCTTAATATTTTTTTCACAATTTATATGGAGTTAACATAATATGTATATGATATTTTATTACTCTTAAGTTTACTACGTGATACTAAAAGTAATTGCTAGTTATTTACAGTTAATTACAAGCTATTTTATATATTTGTTTATTACAAGCTGTGTCACATAACCACAAAGTGATTACAACACCACTTCGTTTACTGGCGGTGTCGCTAAGCTAAGCAATACAACCTGCCAGATTTTTTTTCTATACATTAGTATTTTCTTAAAACAATGATTTATCACACTTGTACTGTAAATACATGGCAAAGAATAATACTATCTATAATTAAACGTTAAGAGATGTAAGCCCAAGATAACCAAAGTATAAGTTAAAATTAGGTGACAATGGGAAGTAGCAAGAATATGCGCACCTTGCTGTAAGTGGTCCCTGGTCAATAACATTTTTTTTAAATAATAAATATACCTTTAACCCCATTCATTAGTGGTTATTAAAAGAAAAATAGAGTAGTAGCATCTCTAATATTAAAATAATGATAAGGAACTTCAACAAATTTGAAAAAACCTGTATAGATTTCATGTTTCCTTTTCAATGATAAAAAGTGATAGTAGGAATGTTTTGTATGTGAAATATGTTCTTAATATTATTTAAGCATTCTAAAACAGCATATCAAATTGAAAGAAAAAAGTTATTGCTACATTTACAATATTCATAATTATTTACGTTACTCATCAATAACAATCATAAATGTTAAGAATCTATTATGGCTCAGACCATTTTTTGAAATGAAAACAAAGAAATTGGTTATAATTTAAAATAAATTATTGTAATTATTTTCTTATGAGGAGTTTGTAGTAAAGATTTTCCTACTATGAATAATTTGAAAACACACATGTTTGGTATATTTGGGTTTAAGAACAAAACTTTCGGGTAAAATCAATATAATTGGAAGTTTGGTAACCTTAGTACAGTTGTTATATTAATAAAATCAATTACAAAACCAAGAAATACACCATTTGTAATCGTAAGAGCAGTTGAAACAAGTAAACTTCATATTATTATATAATATAACATATCATAAACAATTTAAAACCTGTTTATTTATATATTTAAAATAATATTATGCAGCTTAACAAAGAAATGAAATTAAAAAAAAAAGTTTTAATAAATTTAAACATGATTGTACCTATTAGCCTGGGAAAAGCCACATTTTCAGAAATTCAGTATTAACTAGCAAACCCAGCGAACTCCGTTTCGCCACCAGATAGCTTCGTTTTATGTAACATTTCATTTTGTGATTAAAAGAAAACGATTTTTTTTTTCCTGAATTTTCTTTGCTATAAACCTCACGGAGCCCGAGACCTTTCCAACGAATGCAAAACCGTGGAAATCGGTTCGTGCGTTCTGGAGTTATAGTGTCAGGAAGGAAAACCCGACTTATTTTTATATAGTAGACTAGCAAACCCAGCGAACTCCGTTTCGCCACCAGATTTATGTAACATTTCGTTTTGTGATTAAAAGAAAACGATTTTTTTTTTAAATTTTTCCTGAATTTTCTTTGCTATAAACCTCACGGAGCCCGAGACCTTTCCAACGAATGCAAAACCGTGGAAATCGGTTCGTGCGTTCTGGAGTTATAGCGTTAGGAAGGAAAACCCGACTTATTTTTATATAGTAGATAATACTACCGTAGAGATAATAACAGAACTATTTTTCTTGGTCTATCAGTAGATTAACAAAAAGTTTTCAACATATATTTTTTTCCTTATTCACATAATCAAAAAAATACAGAGACATAATGTCTTGTACCATTTTGACTTAGAAATGACGTCACGAGCCCTTCCAAACTTTGATGTGCTATTTGTTATTTTTTGGTTGATTGATAAAAGCAAAAAAAGTGGCCATTTTTTTTTACAAACTAAATATCTGACTAAATAGATACTTATTTACTTTGCCCCCTCATCATCAAATTTTTTTTATGAAATTTCACAGAAGGATTTCAATTTGTAAAATAGCCCGAATAAGATAAACTTGCTTATAATTAATATTAAAGAATAAAAAAATAAATATTATATAGTAAATATTCTTATAGCAACTTGTCCCTACTCATTTTATCTGGATCTGAGTAAATCTTGTTCAATTGATTTAAAGACTGTAAATATTTAACAGTCACATTAAAATTTCCCTCCAAAAATGTTCAAAGCCAGTTTTCATATTAAGATAATTGATAATACACTATAAGTCATCAATTAAAATTATCACAGTTTAGAAAGATTGTTGGCTTTCACAAAATGGCTAAAATGATGTAAATAAATGAAAATAACTTACATAATGTAAGCAACAAAGCATTTTCTTTTAGGCTTTCATTTATTTATGAAAAGTTCACTTTGTAATAGGTGTAAAATGAAGATTAACAGCACTTCAAGTTTCTTTGTGTTCGTAGGTATTAATTGAGATGAATATGTAGAAAATGTCATAATAGGAAATTTCCCAATTATGTAACATATAGTTTTTACTTCTTAGATGCCATCAATTTAAATTTTTCATATTTGATGATACATTTCTATCAAAATATTTCTCCACATTCAATCTTTTTGCTCTCTCGTTTGGTAGTGACTCAAAACTATGAGATCTTTTTCTAGGGTCAATAATTCTATTCCTTTGTTATATTCATAATGAAATGCCAGAAGGTATTCCACTCGGCGACTAATTCAGCTGTTAATTACATCAGTAACAAGCTCGTTTCTACAAACTATCTTTCTCGTTTACGCTCTTGAGATGATGATGTTCTTTAATTGAAAATGTCAACGCTTAACTTTTGAAGTTGTGCGACCAATCGAATCGAAGAACTACATTGTCTGCAACTTGTGGTCCTTGGCATTAAACGTCACTCCGCGACCAGTGTCCCATTTCATCTCTCACCTGATTACAAAAAAACAATGAACAATTATTTATTATAGCAATACTTAAGTTTATTGTATTAAGCAAATGCTTATCTAAGGCAAGCATTTCACATTTTAATTTTTTTGCTTTTCTCGTATTTGTAAATTTGCTGTCAAGTCTCTCCTTTTCATTCCTTACAGATTATGGATAAGGCTGCTGTCGAATGTACAAATAGTAAATACGATAACCTCTGTGAAGTGCTAGCGTAAGGTAGTTTTAGCAGTTAACGTCAGGTACGCCCCAATTACTTAAACAAGTTAGTTTTTCATGTTAATGTAGAGTTAATTTTAAAGGGACGTGATTTAGTCTGTAATATATAGGGTGAAATTTAATGTTTTAATGAAACTTCGTGGGATTGTTGGGTTACGTATATAGAATCTTATCTTATCGTATCTCTGAATCTTTTCGGATTTTTTAATATGATTTAAAAAATTTTTTTGTTATATTTTAAGTCCTTTCCTCCTTTTGGGTTCTTAATAATTATTCTTTTTAAACACGCATACAGAGTAAGTAAAAAACAACTAATAAGCGCTACTAAAAAAAACGTAAAAACGGAAGACGGGCGGCCGGGAGCAATGACCACTCCCGCCGTTGAATACCTTCCTACCTACCTATGCGCGGTGCAAAGCGCAGTGAGCGAGCGCAGTCTCAAGTCTATCCACCGCGCGTTCGATCTTTTAACCTCGCGACAAGACAAGATTTGCAAATAATGCCTTGATTAGTTCTTGTTCTTTGGCATCAATATAAGAATTTGGACATGGTGTGTCGTTATTGCGAGTGTCACGGAGCAGAGCCACAAACAAGGCTTTACGAAAGTAGGTTTGGTGATTGATTCTGCTTACAAAGTGTATATGGGAAATTAAAGTGAAAAAAATTAAAAGACACATCGGTCTCGTAAGTACTTTTGAATACCTGGTTATAAATTTCATTCTGACCCAAGTATTGAACTGCAATAAGTACTTCTTTTTGTTTAACATTTGCCTATTTCCGTAACAAAATTATTATTAACTTTTTAAGTTTTTCTCTGCTTAAGAGAAGATGACATTTGTGCTTATTATTTCAATAAAGGCATCTAAGACGATTTTATTGTATTGTGTGGAATCAAAGGAGTCGGCTGTGCTCTGTGTACCTACTCACTCAACGGCTGGCGGGCGCGGTCGGTCGTTGACCCGTGGTGGCCGCGCCCGCTTAATTTTACTGTTTTTCCGTTTTTTAGAAGTGCTTATTTATTAGTTGTTTTTCACTGGATATGTAAGTATGCTTGTTTAAAATGAATAACTACTCAAAAGGAGGAAAGGACATAAAAATACACAAATTATGAATATAAAATATATGAAAAAAAAAATCCGAAAAAAATCAGGCATGCTCTATACACGTACCCCAATAATCTCACAAAGTTTCATTAAAACATTAAATTTCACCTTATATATATACATATATATTTAGAATAGGTGCGAGTGAATAGTGAGAATGTGACACGGAGGAAAAACAAAGAGGAGGTGTGGTGATTATGTTTTCTCAAGAAACGACGCGTGATAATTTGCGGGATGCGGGGTGTTCAGCTCCGCCCACTTCTCAATATTTCATCTATCGGCTAATAGCAAAACTAGCTTAGGTTGATATTTATGTTACTACGTAGTAGTTCAGCTATCTAACACTAGATGTTCAAAAGTTTTGTATATAATGGGACGTACTCAGAACTTGAAGCTTCAAAAAAATGAAATATGTAGGTAAATAAATAAAATAAACGTTAACAAATTTGACCGATTTTAAAATTTTTAAGGTATAATTTTTATTATTTTAAAACATGTAACTGCTTGATGAAAAAAAATCCAGGCAGACCAGGCAGCAGACGGGACTCGAACCCGCACCCGCTCCCGTCTGCTGCCTGGTCCGCGTGGATATTTTTCTAGTTATATTTTCTTTAGATTTAAAATTTAAGGTAGTTTAAAAATAATAGACAAAATGTTATTACAAACATAATTTTATTAAAAAACATCAATTACCTGTAAATAATAGTTTTGGTTAGTTGTTGTCGGTTGGTTGCCGTATCGTTTTGTATTGTGGCAAAATGCTTAAAACGAATATCAATATATTTTTCTGCAATCGATTTCATCAGAAATACAACATGATTAACTGTAGGTGATTGGTCAAACATATGGTTGGCCGATTTTTTGAAACAATCTTGTCCAATAAGTGATTTTAATGTATTCGATACAATTTTATGTTTACGAAAGTTAGGAGTATTCAAAGATTGCGATTTAACACAACGAATACTGCCTTCGGTCCGTATACATATTTTTATGACATCTCTAGATGGGAAAGTAAGACCACCCTTATTTTAAGTTTTTATCAAATCAAGGTCACTATCGTCGTAGTTATCAGCATATAATTCTTTGAGACAGCTCTCACATTTGATCTTGGAATGTAAATATTTGACCACATACCCAGAAATAAATGCTACTATTTGACGGCGCAAATAGTCACCTATAGTTGTATTTAATTGTTCATCAAATTCCAATAACATATCGTCAGGCATAGGCTCGACATCCGTGCTATCCGAAGACTCGAAACTCATTTTATTTAAAATGCGATAACGTTCTGATGTAATATTAATTTTTTGCACAGAAGATTCATTTAAAATGGAAATATCTTCTTCTTCTATGGTGTCCAATCCGGTCTATTAAGTTTTGAAATCCATTGCTGTTTTAAATTATCGTTGGATGGAAATCTAAAACGAACATAAAAATAATTAAAATTTATTTACTTGGTAAATAATTTAATACGTATTACGGCCCTGGATATTTGTAACGTTTAAAAAGTTATTCTATATGACGACAGATGGCGGCCAGTTAGTAATATATTGATAAAATTACTGTTTTAGATACTAAAAGTTATTTAGGAATAAGTGTATAACAGTTTTCAGTATTTACGTATGATTATTACAATATAATACTGCAAAATTATACGTAAACTTGTGTATTTTCTTCCTAAAAGTGTCGCCATCTGGTGTCAAGTAGTAGAATTTTAACGCTGAAAGCTGAGGCTGAGAATGTTCTAGAACTTATATATTTAATTACGTATAAAATTTCTTACAAATGAAATGTGATGCCATCCATATTATCAGAACGTCTGTCTGAGTAACTTTGACATAGTAAAACACAAAACTTCATCCTTTTCTTGTTAAAAACGCAAAAAAACACTTATAATGCGAGTCTCGTTAAGTGTGCACCTGACGAACGCTGAAAGCATACTGACTTAGGCCCCGCCCACAATGATGACGTCAGGACCTAGTTGAAAATCACAGTGCACAGTTGCTTAGGCCAGCTCCTCTTTGTTTTTCCTCCGTGGAATGTGACCAATGGTAGAGGTATCGAGCGCAGTAAAAGACGACGTCAGAGGGTAGACCCATATGTCTGCCAATAACATCTACCCGCAATTACTTCAGTTAATCCGTGATCAACGCGCTTGCAGTGCCGAAATATCGGAGACTCGTAAAAAACAAGGTACATGATAACAATCCCGTTAATAGCTATAATATTTACATTTCTGCCATATATTTGTTTACGGTATTGCTATACAATGCCTGTACGGGGCCCGCCAGTGAGCTAGTACTGGTCGTAGTGGAGGGTGGCGGGGTGCTAGTAGTTTACGGTGACGTGGTGTTTACCTGTCAGTGAGCTAGTACTGGTCGTAGTGGAGGGTGGCGGGGTGCTAGTAGTTTACGGTGACGGGGTGCTAGTAGTTTACGGTGACGGGGTGTTTACCTGTCAGTGAGCTAGTACTGGTCGTAGTGGAGGGTGGCGGGGTGCTAGTAGTTGACGGTGACGGGGTGTTTACCTGTCAGTGACCTAGTGAGCTAGTACTAGTCGTAGTGGAGGGTGGCGGGGTGCTAGTAGTTGACGGTGACGGGGTGTTTACCTATCAGTGAGCTAGTACTGGTCGTAGTGGAGGGTGGCGGGGTGCTAGTAGTTGACGGTGACGGGGTGTTTACCTGTCAGTGAGCTAGTACTGGTCGTAGTGGAGGGTGGAGGGGTGCTAGTAGTTGACGGTGACGGGGTGTTTACCTGTCAGTGAGCTAGTACTGGTCGTAGTGGAGGGTGGCGGGGTGCTAGTAGTTGACGGTGACGGGGTGTTTACCTGTCATTGAGCTAGTACTGGTCGTAGTGGAGGGTGGCGGGGTGCTAGTAGTTGACGGTGACGGGGTGTTTACCTGTCAGTGAGCTAGTACTGGTCGTAGTGGAGGGGTGCTAGTAGTTGACGGTGACGGGGTGTTTACCTGTCAGTGAGCTAGTACTGGTCGTAGTGGAGGGTGGCGGGGTGCTAGTAGTTGACGGTGACGGGGTGTTTACCTGTCAGTGAGCTAGTACTGGTCGTAGTGGAGGGTGGAGGGGTGCTAGTAGTTGACGGTGACGGGGTGTTTACCTGTCAGTGAGCTAGTACTGGTCGTAGTGGAGGGTGGCGGGGTGCTAGTAGTTGACGGTGACGGGGTGTTTACCTGTCAGTGAGCTAGTACTGGTCGTAGTGGAGGGTGGAGGGGTGCTAGTAGTTGACGGTGACGGGGCGTTTACCTGTCAGTGAGCTAGTACTGGTCGTAGTGGAGGGTGGCGGGGTGCTAGTAGTTGACGGTGACGGGGTGGTGCGCGTGGTTCTGACCGCTGACGGTGAACGTTGTGGGCACGCTGGCTGTACTCGTAGGCGCCGTTCGTACCTCCTGAATAATGTTATTTTTTTTATGTTAAAAGGGTGGCAAACAAGCGTCGGTTCCGCCTGGTGGTAAGCATTTGTCGGACCTATCTATAAAAAAAAGCGGCCGGCCCCACGGCCATTTACCTCGCGACAAGTGAATTCTCCTATGCCAGAAATCGAAACAATTGACGTATGCTTGAGGAATACTGTCAAAACATTGTTCGGCGTAACTTGAAACGAGGTAAGTCGAGGACTGCCTGTAATTCTAACTACGAATACAGCGGCTCCAGACTCGAATTCTGGGGGGGAACGATATTTGCGTGATGAACACGGTTATATTTCTAACAGTCATATACGGTTTGTATGTACAGTGCAATCAAGTCATCCTCATTTCACCACTTATTCACCAGTAGCGCCTTCCTGTCAATGTCATGTAAATGCTACAAGATCTTTGTTACACGTTATATGGTAGCTATGTTCAGTTTGGGGCCAGCTAGATGATTTATTTAAAAAAGTGTTGAAGACATTTACAATTATAGATTTATTTATTATACCTCGTACAAGGTTTTATCATTGTTTTTGTTTGATTATAAACTAGAATTGCAAACGTGAAGTTTGTATTATAATAGAATCAACTTACTTGACTCGTTATTTGCATCACAGTTGGGTTGCTTTGTTGATGTTCCGTAACATTATTTGCAGCTGGCTTGCTGCTTTCTGCTGTTGTTCTGAAATATATACAAGCAGTAAGATTTTGTGAACATCTGTAGTTTAGTACTACAACTAAAGACACTGCAAAACAGAGCATTATTCATTGACTTGAATTGCTTTTTTTCAAATAAGTAGTTTGAAAAGGCCTCGTCTTTCACCTAGACAATTATGCTAAAGTACGGCAAACTAGAAGCAATACAAAATGTAAACAAAATCGATAAAGGTCATTAGCCAATGCAGGGTTTGGTAACAATTATTGTTTAAAATAAAATTTTATTTATGAAAATTAACATAGCACTTTTATCATTTTTATTAGCCACATATTTCAATGAAATTTCGCAAACTGTGTTCTTTTGTCATTAATATTTTAATAAGCTTAAATTACTTAAATTAATTCTTAAAATAATGACAGCAGAAAATGCTTGACCATTAAGTCTGCCTTTTGTTCTGATTTTTGTGTTTTTTGTAGATTTAGGTTTTATAAATAAACAATATAGGGGAAACTACCCAATCATTGGCATTCTACCTATTATTGGCACTTTTGAGTTTTCGAAAAAAACAGAAAACAATAGATTGTAGGAATAATGCTGCCAATTTTCAAATTTCGAAACCATACTAGGTTTTTCTTTTTAATATATAACAACGTCGAATAATCTATTGTTTCCTTGTTTTTCCGAATTAAACTCAAAAGTGCCAATAATAGGACGAGTGCTAATGATTGGGTGGTTTTCCCTAACATTTTTTATATTACTTTCTTATTTATCCAGGTACCGATTCTTCAGAGTAAATCAAAAGAGCTCAAAAAATAAATATTGTTAGTTATTACCACCAGTAGTATCAGAAAGACTCGGACCGAAATGAAAAAAAAAAAAAACATTTTTTACTATAACTCGGCGCCACGGCGATCAGGTGACATGACCGAATGAGACCTAATGTCATATATATGAGATGAAAGAGATAGTTATTAGACTGTCAGTCCCATAGTCTCCTCTAAGGTGAATGAACTTTTGTATCGCTTCTCGTTGGCCTTGATAACAACACGATAGTTGTTGCCATAGACTAACTTTATTACGAAGTTAAATTACACACATAAAATACATAGACAACCAACATAGAGCAAACTGCATTATGATACTGGCGCTAGTAGTATCAAAAATAGGATTATATTTGATATATTTTAACATCTCCTCTTATCAAAATAATCTAATATCTATGTAATTATATAACAAATGAATATAAACTACACCTAAACAATACTTTGAATGCCTAACTTTTTAACATAACAGTAATGTTTCAAACTACTTAATCCTTTTGTTAACAGGTCAGCGGGCATTTCAGTAGTTGGCAGATGTACAATCTTTACTAAGTTATTAGTAACAGTTTCCCTAACGTGGTGACGTACATCTATGTGTTTCGATCTCTTATGGTATAATGGGTTTTCAGATAACTTCTGAGCCTCTTGGTTATCATTGTATATAACAATAGTGTAATTACAGTTTACAATTTCAGATAACAAATTTTTCAAATATATAGCCTCCTTACAAGCTTCACTTATTGCCATGTACTCAGCCTCCATGCTGGACAATGCCACTGTCGGTTGTTTTCTGCAGTCATATGTATTACAGTACCAGACAGTTTAAAGCAGAAACCTGTATAAGATCTCCTGTCAATAGTATTTGATGCCCAATCTGAGTCTACAAATCCTTCTAAGTTTTTATTATCATTTGTAAACATTAAACCATAAGACTTTGTTTTATTTAAATACTTTAACACTCTCTTCGCATGTTTCCAGTGAACTGCGGAAAAACAATTGTTAAATTGACTTAAACAGCTGACACTGTAACTGATATCTGGGCGTGTAAGTATGGACAAATACATAAGACTTCCTATCAGCTGCTGATAAGGATATTGTTTACAAACATTCTCTGACTTGTCCAACTTCAAATTACATTCAATAGGAGTATCAACAACATTACAGTTTGACATCTTAAACTTATTTAAAATATGTTCAACAAAATGCTCCTGATCCAATGATATACAACTATTTTTATATATTTTTACTCTCATACCTAAGCATTTTTTCACTTGTGCTAAATCTTTGGTTTTGAATTTTGACATTAAACTATGTTTCAGTTCATCTGTCAATGCCTTGCTACTGGAAAATATAAAAAAAATCATCAACAAAGACAGTTATTACAATTTGTTCCTTATTTACCTTTTTAGTATATAAACATGGTTCCAATTTAGACTTAATATAGACCTGGCTTAACAAACAATCATCTACTCTCTTATTCCACTGTCTTGCAGATTGCTTAAGACCATAAATGGCACGTTTTAACTTGAGTACACTGTTACTCTGACATTCTAAATTAGGTGGTACTTGCATATATACTGTTTCTTCAAGGTAGCCATTTAAAAATGCAGTGTTTACATCAAGATGAGTAATTTCGAAATTTAACTTTACACTTAAAGCAAATAAAATTCTCAAGGTTGAGTGTCTTAACACAGGTGAGTATGTTTCTTTATAGTCCACACCCTCAACTTGGGTAAAGCCCTTAGCGACTAAACGAGCTCTATATCTCACTTTCAAACTTTCTTTTGAAAATCCACTTGCATTTAACCACTCTATCTGCTTCCTTGTCAGTTACCACTTCCCAGGCTTGGTTTTCTTCGAAAGCTTTTAACTCTTCTTTCATAGCCTGTCTCCACATCTCACTTTCAGGACCGTTCATCGCCTCCTTATAAGAGATTTCTTCGTCGCAAGTGCCCAACTCGTCTACAACACAGAGGTTTGTAACACCATACCTCTCAACTGGTTTTCTGACACGCTTGCTGCTTACTATGGATACTTCATCTGCTCCTGAAGCATTTTCTTCTCCATATAGCGTATGGTAGGAGTCATCTGCTGTTAAGCTGGAACTTGATGTGTCACATATGTAAGTAGGGTCATTCTTATCCAAGAAAGTATCATTCATTTCAACTGTTTCTTCTTTATCTGATAGTTGATCCTGCTCTTTATTTCTTTCTTGTACTACAATCTTAGCCATTTCAGTATCTTTTTCATTCTTTTCCATTATAGTTATATCTCAGCTAGTAGTAACTTTTCTAGTTTCAGGATTATATAACCTATATCCTTTTGTATTTTCTGGATAGCCAATCAAAATAGATTTAACGGCTTTCCTATCCCATTTTTGTCTCTTAATCTTGGGCACATGCACCATCACAGGACTTCCGAATACTCTTAGATGACTGAGATCAGGTTTGTATCCTGTCCATTTCTCAAACGGTGTCACGTCTCCTAGACCAGAAGCCGGCGACCTATTTTTTAAGAATACTGCCGTATTCACTGCTTCAGCCCAGAAATTCTTATTTAACTCAGCCTCAAAGAGCAAACATTTTGCATGTTCAACCACAGTCCTATTGAACCTCTCGCAAAGACCATTGTGCTCTGGAGTATATGGGTTAGTTTTCTGATGGACAATACCTGATGCTTTCAAGAATGTTTCCATTTGTTGTAAGCAATATTCTCCTCCATTATCTGTTCTAAGACTTTTAACTTTATTTCCAGTTTGTTTTTCAACCATACTCAGAAATTCTTTGAAAAACAATAACATTTGGTTTTTTCTTTCAAAAAATAAACAAATGCCATTCGGCTAGCATCATCTACAAAAAAAAAAGATAAATTAAAAAATCAAAAAACCCGACTGCTTATTTATACTTCAAATAAAAACTGAAAAGAAAAAAAACAAGTCCAGTAGTCTATAATTCTGTTAATAAGGAACAAAGCTACTTTAACAGTCGGGACCCATTAGATATTCAAGAGTACATGATATTTTTCAACAGTGTACAGAGTACTCCCAGTAGTGCAAGCATGGCAATTATTTTCCAATTTTTTTTTGTTTAATAAAATACCGAATAACGTATCACTGTTAAGCACAAATGCTAAGTAACTTTTACAAATATAATCAAATAAACCTATTACTTACTTTATTTTTAAATCTTTTTCATCAATTAAATACTTATCTTATCCTAACTATCTATACTAATATTATAAAGAGGCAAGATTTGTATGTTTGTAATAATCTGTCAAACTACTGAACCGTTTTCAAATATTAATTCATCATAAGGTAGCTACATTATTTAATATAACATTTCTCTTTATTTAAATACATTTTGTCCGAGTGACATAGGCTATATTTTATCCCGATAAATAAATTTCGCCCGTATTACTTATGGGCATTGGCCCGGGTGGATCACTAGTAAGTATAATATAATATTATAGATGCGAAAGTGAGTTTGTTTGTTGCGCTTCCGTGCCCTAATAGCTAAATCGAATATAATGAATTCCCATATAAAAGTAGATGGGAACTTGGTTCTTAGCTACAACATCGCAATACTTATAGGCGTAGGGTGATGAAAGGGGTGATTTACCTGTAAAAATCTACATTATTTACTTTGAATTTTGCAGAATTATTACAAAACCAATATTATCGCGAGCTGATTAATAAATACAGGGATTCCAATAAGTATGTACTTACTAGCGAAAAATGGGTTATTTGTCGTTATATTCAGTAAACCTTTTTTGTAGCATTAAGTAATATCGTTAAAAAAAATGAAAAACAGTAAAATTCTGAGTTTTTCATTAAAATTCAATAATCATAAATACCTATTATGATAATATATTTTTCATCATTTAATAAGAAGGAACTGTATCACAGTTTTATTGTTAGTACTTCGTATAGGATCAGATACTGCGAATACCCCATTTTTTTTTCTCTTACATAGTACACCGCGCTATCACTTTGTCATCGTTGTAACTTTTTAAATATTTGTCGAAATGACATAGTGTAAAAAGCAAAGTTTATCGCCTTTAAATATCAAAAGCGATAAAAGTATTTGTTTGGATAAAAAATGATTTGTTAATCAAAATGTGCATTTTGGAAATAGATATCAAATAATGTTTTAGTTTTGATTCACTATTTTAGCGGTAATTACTCACACATTAAAAATAGATATATGGTGTCACGGACTTTTTTTTAGAACTATTTAAGAGATACATTTTCACTCTACATTACATTCATATAACTTTTATTGTTTTTGCAGTGCAAGGCAAAATGGCTCGCAGATAGGAGATTTTTTTCCGTCTTATGTGACACTTATTGTTATATATTGGCCAATTAACTCAATAACTACACAAATTATTATAATATGTAATTATCATATATGAGCTATATTACTGTTAAGTTTCATTAAAATCCATTCAGTATTTTTTAGGTGAAAGAGTAACAAAGATCCATATAAACGTAAGATTGAAATTAAAAGCGTAAGTGGTTAATATACAACTTTAAAGCGTTGTAGATCCTAAACAATCACATAAAATGAAAAATGGTGTTAGGCACCTAAATATGATTTTTGATTATCTAGACAGTGATACCCCACTCGACATATTTTGTCAACTTATTTTTTTTACTTCGTCACAATATGGCGCCTAATTTTGCCCATATTGAATTTTGATTACTATCATATCTTTAGTAGCACTCCCATGATTGAGACGAATCGATTGATGTATGAATCATGAAAATCGGTCCAGGCGTTTGGTCTCTAGTGTGCCACAAAGGAACAAACATACATAAATAGACTGTTAAACACATAACCCTGTCTGCGCGTCGCGCTTCGCGCTCTTGCATTGCGCAGCCGGGTAAAAAGAAGGAAATACTTTGCGCCCCCAATGGATTTTGACTCCATAGGACCACATAAATCTGAGTGCATAATTTCTAACAATGTTTCACTTCTGTGGTTTGAAGACGGGAATGGTAAACGAACTTGTTTTGCTTCACAACACACCTCACAGTTGGCTTTTGTTATATCAGCCTTTTCTTTGTAGGTGACTCCCTCTACAGCTCCATTTTTTCCAGGTCACAGCTGTCGATATGTGCCAGTCTTCTATGCCATTGCCTTGCATCCGTGTTGTGAACTGCTGTTGCTGCAAGCAACTTCTCTGAATTCACTGTATTTAATTTGTACACTCCATTATGTAGATTTGCTATTCCTATTAGCACATTCTGTTGGTTACGAATATAACAAGCATTTTTGTTAAATGATACTTTGTTTCCATTTGCAATCAACTGGCTAACTGATAATAGATTTGTTGTAAGGTTAGGAATGCACAAAATGTTTCGCAACGGTATGTCAAACTGAGAATCTTTCACATACGTCGTAATTCGTGTATTACCTGTACACATTACTGGCATTGACATTTTATTTGCAACAACTATCTCTTTTATATCGTGTAATTCTTGAATTTCAAACAAACTTTCTCGATTCGTCGTCATATGGGTACTCGCGCCACTGTCTATATACCAATCATCTGTGCAGAATTGTCCATTCAGAAAAGCTACATTAAAGGCACCTGCTTCTTTTATTTTCTCAGTGCATTGGTTTTATAGTGACCAAACTGCTTGCACTTGTAACATTTTATTTGTTTACCACTTGCAGTTGACAGTTTTGACGTTTGCTTTGACTTGCTTGCAGTTTTGCTATTTCTCGTTGGTTTACTCGACCAGAATGCAGATTCACCTCCAGTGCTACCAACATCACCAGTCATATCGAGAAGTTTCGTTTTTATGACGTCAGAGCTTACGGTTAAACCAGAATGTTCTATCGCCATTATCATGGGCGAAAACTTTTCTGGTAGACCCGCCAAAAGCAATGATCCGATCCATTCTTCATTGATTTCGAATCCAGTACTTTTCAACCGTTGAGCAGTTTCCACAATCTGAGACACATAATTTGTCATCGTCTCACAGTTGTCAAGACGAATATTTATCAATGTCCGTAGTAAACTGATTTTTCTGGAGAATCCTTTGTCATCGAATAACTGCTTTAACTTGTTCCATACAGTCGTAATTGTGTTTTCATTTCTAATATGCACATATAACGAAGGATCTACGGTCATCACAAGTTTGGCTTTTGCTTTGCTTTGTTTTGTTTCACTCAAAGATGGCGAAATGTCGTCTATATCGACGCCTTCTAACAGCAGAAAATTCTTGACGGCAAATGACCAATCATCATAATTTTCTCTTCCTTTCAATTTAGGCACATTTATAATGTAACTTGAGGTCGACATTTTTGAGAAATACACTTAAATACTTATTTAATTATTTGGAAAATTTGCAAGGGCACATAACCTGATAATAACACGATAGTTGTTGCCATAGACCATGGAGCACCCCCACTAGAGTCCGCATCACACAAATTTTGTTTGGAATCAAAATCGCCAAAGTCGGTGGGGTGCAGGGAGGTCAGCCCCGCTGTGATTGGGCGCGTCAAGGTTAGATCATATACTCAGTGCAGCGAAGTGATGAGGGTAAGATCGATTTTAGAAAATATCGATATTTTCTATAGTTAAACAATTTAGAATAGAGGCCTAATACTTTGGTGCGCGAGTGTAAGCAAATGCGTAATCATACCCTCTCCACTTTCTTTCAGCGTTCTAATTACATGACGCGACTAGTAACTACATACTAAATTATATTAAAGCAACACAAAAAAAACACGTCCAGGACAAGAAGTATTAATGCAACGTTATTAACTACCCTAGATACAACAACACGAACAAAATCGTGGCCGAAAGGTGTCCAAAAGGTATATTGGACGATCCACGGAGGTCCGTAAGATGATCGCGTGGTCAAAAACAATATAATGCCTTATTTAAACATTGAAAGTCACCTTTAATGCATACAGCATAAGGTCTTAATTAAAATGCATGCGTCAAGTTCGTAAAATTTTACGATTTATTGTTATATGTGAAACAATATAGACCTTATGTTTTTGACTTTTCACGCGCAATTTTGAATGCGCTGTTAGCAATATAGCAGGTACAGACCGCGAAGAAAAGAGACGGCTAACCAGCCATGCATTTGAATATCACAAATATTTTATATTAAATCAGTTTATAGTAAGTATTACAACAATAAAATTTGCTGTAAAGGCGTTAATTAAAAAACAGTAATTAGATACCCGTCCAAAAAACGACACTTTACGTACTATTAGTATTTTTCTGCATTTTTTCACAGAACTCTTCGGAATCTTGACTTTTCAACGGTCCGCGTGTGACTGTGTACTAAGAAGTGCTTGAGTGGAGTTCAAGCACTTCTTGATTGGGACACATTTTGAGCGCTCGTGGTGTATCTAGGGTATTTAATATTGTTAATTCTATGTCTTTATCTAGGTCATAAACTATGCGCATTTAATTTCATACAAATCCGTTTAACCGTTTTAGCGTGAAAGAGTAACAAATATCCATACAAATTTTCGCGTTTTTTTCAATTTCATTAGGATATGTTTGAAGTCAAATAAAAACTGTTGGTTGTATACTCATAACATCTATTATTGTATACGATGAAATAAATAGTTTATATTTATTTTTTCCATTTCCATAGCTGACAAACTTATCGATAAACTTACGGGTTGAGACATGAGCTGCGTCTGAGTCACTAGCAATACACGTGCCGGTGTGAGAGCGAGATAGCATATATGATGTAGCGCATGCGAGAAAGGGATAGTGTAAAAAGACATCAACGCGTTCACCAAAAAATAAATACAATTAACAGCAATTTAATATAACAGTATTTTTGTCTTTTTGTAATGCATTTAAACTAACCAGTGAAAAGTAATACCATTTTTTTGAGGACTGGAAGTTGTACTCGACTTTCCACACAATTTAATTGCACAGTACGGCATTTTTTACAGTTTTTTAACACGAAAACGAGAGAAGCAGTTCGACTAACGCTCGGTTACCGAATGAAACGATGTATCGCGACGTCTGTAGGCGTGCCTCATGCATAGGTAAAATACTACTTAAGCTTGGCGTAAGCGCTTGCCCTTGTATGCGGACTCTAGTGGGGGTGCTCCGTGCCATAGACTAACATTATTACGAAGTTAAATTACACAGATAAAATACATAGACAACCAACATAGAGCAAACTGCATTATGATACTGGCGCTAGTAGTATCAAAAATAGGATATTTGATATATTTTAACAGGCCTTACTTCATATTTTATGTTTATGTCTAAAATTTTTGTATGTCTGCGAGCAGGCTAAACGCAGGTACTTATCTATACAAAAAGACCTTTATAAACTGTGTGTGTGCAAATAAATATATGATATATATTAACATACCCAATTTCATATTTCCTTTCGATCGTTTCTGGGTCAATCTTAACACACTTTGCATTGCAGTCTCCACAGTCTTCTGTTTCAGCCGGAGCATCACCGGCGGCGGGGGGGTCGCCCGCTTCGGTGTGCGTTCGCCGATGGGAGACTAGATGACCTGTGGTTGACGTAGTACATTTAAATAGGGTGTAATAAGCACTTCGACACAACCGAAACTTACGTAATCTAAACATTAAAACACAAAAAAAAACAATTTGCTGGGTACGATTATTATTTGCTTATTTTTTAGTGTTCAAAATAAAATACACACAGTATCACGCAATGTACAGCGCGGAATAGCCAGTGACGCTCGGGGTGTACGGCACTGATTTGAAATTGAAACGCTAAAAGCAGCATTTGTGTGCTTGCGCTTACAGTCGAGATAATTTGAGTGCTGACTTTTAAAACCCATGTTTTGTTATGAAATGCTTGAAATTTTAATTACGTTTCTTTGGACCAAAATTAAGAAATAATACTGTTTAAATTTTTATTCCAGAAAAATAGCGAGAACGGACCAAGATCAAGATTCACCACGCAACTCCGGTGCCCATTGGTGGGTGCTAACGACTTAAAATACAGATAGGTCCCACGGTTGTGCCTTACGAAGCATTGAGAATCTCGATTCTATTTTATTTACACACGGCGTCTTTAGCTTTCTAAATTCACATTAGAATCGGGGGCGTATCGTATGTCCAAAGTGGTCATGTACCGGGGAGGCAGAATTTGTAAGGCATACTTAAGTTTATTTATTTTGAACTTGAGGTATTCTTACCTTTACATAAAAATTCTTTGGAGCAGACATCACATCGATAAGGTCGATTGCCGGCAGCCGCACCCGCCTTATTGTGTGACCGCTCGTGGAAGAGCAGGTTGCCTTTCAACGGAAAAGATTTGCCGCATTCGCCGCAACTGAAAGGCCTCTGGCCACAGGTGTGCGATCTGCACCAGGAAATATTTTTAGTGTATTAACCTTTGTTTATTTTGGGAAAAAGGGAATTATAATCCATGCGTTTAGATATCTCTGATATCCGTGACAAAGCTGAATTTTGTTTCTAAATTATATTCATAAATATTGTTCTATAAAAATTCAATTATATGAATTCAATTAAAAAAATGTAAGAGAACCTTTACTGTTCTGTTTTTAGTCTTGTGGTATGTACTTAAATATGCAAACAAAATATATTCAGTTGAAATTTCAATATTGACACAAGTCAACCAAATAAGAGCACAATTGTTTGTCATAAGAAAGTAAACTAACTTGTTTAGCTTACTATGACAAACTCATCATGGGTGGTGAATAAAGTTAAGGTGTATAACCATACATTCTGGCAAAACTCGTTTAGCAACCATAGACAGCGGAGCCTGCGCAGTAGTAATTTTACATACACGTCTACTGCGCAAGTTTAATAGTCTGCAGTTTAACTGAAGAAGTTTGAACCTATACCGGGCTGGTGACTTACATTCATACTCATAAATGTTTAATGTGACTTCAACTTTAGTCGAACTTAAAAGTTGATTGATTTCTATAAGTGCATCAACCAAAATACGATATGATACAGCGATTTATCGCCATTAACCGGCAAACTACAATGGAGTTAGTCAGTTGAGAGTAGATATAAAGCTTTGTGATATCAAATTGCCATGTTCATGCTACGGGGGCAGGAACCATTACCAAGTATTTAAAAGACATTGATAATAAAAAAAGTTTAATTTAAACATACTGACCTCATATGCGTGACCAAATGCTCCTTCCTAGTAAACGGTTTCGAACACACCCTGCAGGCATGCGGTGCGTCGCCGGTGTGCTGTTTGAAGTGGTTCGTGAGGTGTTCTTTGCGAGTGAATGTCTTCTGGCATAATTGGCAGCGGTGCGGGGATTCCCCTGTGTGTATCCTGGAGGGCCAAATTGTTTTAATAATAAACGTCGACTAAATAGAAATTGCTTCATTAAGGTACTCTTCAGAGTTAGGGTGCAATCGACTACTTTTCGTAATCTGATTAGGAGCTATCCATAAATTACGTGACACAATTTTTTTGACCCTTGTCATAACTGGTAAAATTTTTAACAATTTTAAATGTTACGTCACAATACTTATGAATCTTCACACACCTTATCGTCTGATATAATTAATTTATAGATGGCCCTCAATGATAACATTTAAAAGTAGTTAATTTCATGTACATAGTTAGATTAAATAGGACATACAAATAAAACAGTGACGTTGGGCCATAATGCACCACACAGATCCAGTATGGTTTGGTGTATAGCTATGCACTACACAATACATTATCACCAAATTCTACAATAAATAATAAGATGCGATAACTACCGACTTTCAAATGATTTAAAATATTACACAATAACAAAATAAGATATATAAAATAGTATATCAAAAGTAATACAATAAACGTGAAAGTATGAGTAGCCTAGATATAGAACTTTAATATGGATGATGACCAACTTCTTTTTTTTAGTCTATCAGGTAGTTGATCAAAATTTATTGCACACATATTTTTTCTCTATTCCGACAATCAAACTATTACAGAAATAATATTTTTGAAATGTCGCATGACGTTACAAGCTCACCCTGGTAAACCTTGTCGCGCTTTATCTTTGTCATTTCTTGATTGATGGACAAAAGAAAAAATAAGTTTCCATTGTTTTGTGATAATCTTACTGACGGACTAAATATAATTTCGTTTGATTTACCCCGTCATCATCCTTATTACGTTTTCATGCAACTTATCATCAAACAGCAAATTAACCCACCCTGACTAATAAATATGTCCTACCTCTCTCAAAAACCAACCATACCCTAGCCCACATAAATTTTGCTTTTAATTATTGAAGGCTTTTTGACAGTGTGGAAAATAAAGTACAAATTGTTGGCATGTGTATAAACAAATTGCTAATTATGATTTTATTTATTTTTAAAGCATTTAACTGCTAGATGTTTAAATCTAAAGAAAAGTTTACTAGAAAAAAATCCACGCGGACCAGGCAGCGGACGGGACTCGAACCCGCATCCTTCCTTCGCTATCCGGGCGAATGCACTGACCATTATGCTACCACGGCCCTATTAGCTTAAACTTTTCTTTAGATTTAAACATCTAGCAGTTAAATGCTTTAAAAATAAATAAAATCATAACTATAATTGCTATTTCTTCTTTCAAAATTTTTAATACTTGAAAAAGTATTCATTTGACATTGTGGGTTACCTACAATGCGAAGAGATGGCGCTGCCTTGCAGCTTAATGCTAGGAAAATTTCGACGCGGCTAATAGGGCCGTGGTAGCATAATGGTCAGTGCATTCGCCCGGATAGCGAAGGATGCGGGTTCGAGTCCCGTCCGCTGCCTGGTCCGCGTGGATTTTTTTCTAGTAAACTTTTCTTTCGATTTAAATTGCTAATTAATTAAAAAAAAACATGAATTGAATAAAATTTTTGGTCTACTGTCACGTGACCAAACTAATCCTAGGATTAGCCAATCTAAAATGACATACATGTTTGTGAGACGCCATCTTAATGCAGATCAACGTTTCAGTTTAAGTTTTTCAAAAACTTGTCAAGCACTCAACAAATATGTAAACTAATTGTCCCAAACTCCCATGCGTTGTTTACTAACCTGACATGGTTGGTCAAATGCTCCTTCCTGGAGAAGGTCTTAGTGCAGAAGGCGCACTTATGCGGCGTCTCGCCCGTGTGGAGGTGCACGTGGTTCGTGAGGTGTTCCTTGCGAGAGAACGACTTCGCGCAGTACGTACACTTGAACGGCGTCTCGCCTGTGTGTTGCCTGTTACAATACATTCCGATTAGCCCACGGCTAGGTTTTGTCTTCAGCTTTGTCTACCGATTTCATGTCCAAACGATAAATTTTAATCAATAATTCGCATAATTTTAGATCAAGCTGTGTCATTAGACGTAAATAGAGGCTTCTCGCGAAGGACGTGGATAAAAACTACATTAGATGCAGACGAAACTTCTCACATTCTTTAAACGTTCGTAGTCAAGAGTTTATCTCCGGTTTTGCATCTCAAATTCATGTGTGCATCGTACGTTATGAAGTAAATAAAATCAGCCCCCGTAAAATTATTTGCGTCTAGTTCCAATCGGAATGTAGTGTACTGAGCAAATCCTATTCCAGATTGAAACTTATTTAGATAGTTGAATATTTAAAACAAAACAAATCATGCTTTCCTTTTAGATAATAATTTTATAGGATGTTATTTGCATGTTTATGGTTATTTATTTTATACCTTGAGCAGAGTATATTATAACAGAAGATAAAATGTTTGTTAGCTTTGTTAAAAGAGTTCCATCTTTAGACTAATATAAAATATTTATAAAGCATTTTATCAAAAAATCTTTTCGTTTTCCTTTTATCGAAGATATACTGAAAACTTCGATTTACAATAAATAATTAAAACAAAGAGTATTTTTTTAAATCGACTTATTGAACAAAGGACTTTGTAAAAAAGGTGCTTTTTCTACTCTTTATAGGATTTACCTGATATGGTTAACGAGATGCTCTTTCCTGTTGAACGTCTTGGGGCAGTAAGTGCAGCTGAAGGGCATGTCTCCGGTGTGTTGGCGCACGTGGTTAGTGAGGTGCTCCTTGCGCGAGAACGCGCGCGGGCAGTACGTACATTTGTGCGGCGTTTCTCCCGTATGTTGTCTGCACAGAGTACATTCCGATTTCTCACGTAAACCACTAATAATATCAACATTACGCGAGTCGTAAAGCCAACTTTTTTGTACCGCTATTTCGTGGGAAGTGGATGGGATTAGTGCGTAGGGGCAATTAATCAGCAAGCTAAAATCGGAATGCACAATGCTGTGCTACTTATTCGTCAAAATGATAAGGGAAACGTCACACAAATGCCGTCTGATTTCATTTTTATTTAACACTTATCCCGGTGTATGAATATTTTTTATAGATTAATGTTCCTAGAAATCTTACCTTGCTAGGTATTTTAGTGTAGGGTGTCATGCGAAACATGCGGGTCTGTATATTGGGGACATGCTTCCGTGATTCTAATATTAATTAAACTACAACAGACGGGCAATCATTTAATTCATAACTACACCAATGTTGCATGTAGCACAGCATTGTATATTGCACTATTAATTATATTTTATAATAATTTATCATATTGAAAGATACTTTCTGGTGTCATTAGTTTTAATAATGGGTAATAATTTTATAATGTAAATCAGTTAAACACGTATCCTAATAATAATATTAGAGATGTATGGACTGTCTAGAAAAAATCCAATTCGGTTTCAGACAGGATGAAACCTAGAATGACTGGATTTCTTCTAGTAAATACTTGCTTTAGAAATTAAAAGTGTAGCAGTTAAATGCTTTTAAATATAATATAACTGGGCTCATTAGTCGCTATAGTGAATTACTTATCCATGACTGTTATTAATGATAGTGTGTCCACCTATAGGTAACCGCGCACCTTGTACCCCGCAGGAGAGGTCTCAGTTAAGCGGTTTACCTATACATAATTATAATTTAATATTTCCGTTTAGGAAACGAGTGCTTGGGCCAGATTGAACGTTTAAAGAAAATGTTAACGTCATGCAATTATTAAACACGATACCAAACTGCTGTTTTACATGCTACTGTTTTATATTCATATATTTTTATTTCTTTATTTCATCTCTTATGGCTCCTACACACAATGCCGGGCGCACTGCGGCTTAAAAGCCGTCGGCTTTGCTGCATAAAGGAACCGCCTGCGTTGCTAGCGGGACATAAATACTGGAATGATTATGCTCAACGACTTTGTGCAAGTTGCTGCGGCAAGTGCCGCTCGGCATCGTCATCGAACACAGCACATCAATAACAGTCTTTGAGAATGTCCGATATGTAGGCTTTCCCAACAGTTTCAATGGAGAAGGAAACATAAAGCTCATTACAGATGGCATTGGATACGTCAGAACTATAACAAGCAACCAAAACTTAGTTTGGTTTATTGTGAAATTATGTAAAATTATCTTTTCTTAAAAGGGTCATCATCAGCCTATTAATGTCCTCACTGCTGGGGCACAGGCTTTCCCTATGGATGGAATAGGGATATTGGGCCATGACCCACCACGCGGGCCCAGTGCGGATTGGTGGGTGCTAACGACTGCAGATGCAGCCGGGACCAACGGCTTAACGTGCCTTCCGAAGCACGGAGGAGCTCGAGATAGTAATTTTTGGTCACCCATCCAATGACCGACCACTGCGAAAGTTGCTTAAGTTCAACGATCGCAGCCGAACGCGCTAACCACTTGCGCCGTCGAGCTCCTCCTTAAAAGGGTAGCAATTGGAAATAAGAACAAGTGTTATAAGGGCTTGAGGAGAACGCCAAAGGTTAGTAGCGACTTGGGCTAAAAACAAGTTTATCATCCTTGTATACTAACATATTTCAAAATTGCTTAAATTTGAAACAAAGTAACATGTTTCAATTAAGTTTTAATGTATTTGACGTGATAACGGCTGCACGCACGAAAAGTATGACGTCATGTCACGAGTTAGTTCACTGTTCCGTGAGGGGTTCTTTCGACCCCCACGTCTCTCCCCTAACACCACCATCCCTTTACCTATAGCTTTCTTAATCGCTTATCATTAAGAAAGTAATTACCATTTTATTAACCAAACAACGCAGCATTCGCCGATAAAATAATACGAATATAAATCGAAATCACTAACAGACGTGATTTCTTTTGAGTCCGACGACATCAGCGCCTCTCGCGGCGAATATTATAAATTGTCTTCCAACTACAATAACTTGAAAATTTTCCCATATCAACAAAAGACACCAAAAAGTATAGCAATGTTTACAACTTAGATATAGAGAGAATGGACTGAGTAATCCTTAGCCAACTCCTTAGTCTAAGGATGGGCAAACTACGGTCCGCAGTCCTTCTCCGGCCCTCGAATGGTTTAAATCCGGCCCGCAGAAACAAAAATCAAAGTACCCACCAAAAAGTACAATTTTGTCACAAGTACAACATAGTTAGTCCGGAGCGTATCTAATCTGCTGCTGGGCTGCAGGCTGTGCGAGGGGCGACGTTATGAGGTATTATTTGATTTGATTTATTAATTTTAGAGGGGTGCAGATCAAAAACATGGCCCGTCTTAGATTTCTGATCAACACTTTCACTCTATTCTGCCTGTTGCCAGCACGATATCGCTTTCTCTGCTTCTAGAGAGTAATCAATTTCATGTAGGTATTACTCTGTCCATTCTAAATTACCCAGTTTAAACTGTCAATTGAGTTGCTGAAAGCCTAATCAAATCACTGGTTTTAATTGACAAAGCTGTCAAATTTAGTTCAAAATTGTAGCAGCATTTTGGGTGTTTTAGCTATCCTTTATCTTATTTATAGTGATTTGGCAAACCTTTCAGAAATTTGGCGTTATGCTATGTAAAACTACCACAGGGTACACCCACCAGAGACCGCATACAAGGGCATCCGCTTGTTCCAAGCATAGGTATGTAGTATTACAAATACAAATTTTGTCACCTGACAAATATTTACAACAAATTTTTCAACCGACCGTGAAGTTACACTGATTCGTCGAATCAAAACTTTGGTGATTTTGATTTCAAATAAATCGCACATTGATAAAAAGAGTGACACTAACCAAAAAAGCATTTTTTTCAGTAGAAGCATTTAAAGTTTTACCAAACAGGTAATTACGACTTTTGCAATCGTGTTTAATGCTCTCTGCAATAGAAATCATAACATGATATTGATTTTTTATTCTTTCTGGTGCAAAAGTCATAATTACTGTTTGGTAAAACTTTAAATGCTTCTACTGAAAAAATAGTTTTTTTGGTTAGTCACTCTTCTTATCAATGTGCAAAATATTGTAGTAATGCACGATTCTTACTTACCGGCGCGCGTCGGAGCGGAGCCCAGCGCATTTTACAATTTGCTGAAGGAAAAGACGTCGACGTCACATTTTACCGCTTTGGATGTGTCTCTCGCGTGAACTATTCAGTTTAGAAAAAAAAATCAAAAACTCGATATGAATTTTGAAGACCTATCCATAGATACGTAAGGATTTGATGAAAAAAATATTTGTTTCTTAGGTTTTCATGCACATCACTCATTAAATAAAACTAGTTTTTACGGGTTAATGCACGAAACTTTATTTATTTATTGACGTTTCGCAGCCTTTTCAGGTCTGCATCGTCAGAATAATGTTTGCATGCATTATTCTGGCGGACTTAAGCGCTTAATCTATTTTTTCGATGGCGCAAGGCTCTTTCAATAATTTTACAATAAAAATTATTTAAATAGAATTTCGACAATTATGTATCGTCTCGAGAGGTATCGGGGACCCGACAATTAAATTTCTAAATTTACAAAGAGTCTCGGACGCTCGAGACACGAGACGACCCAAACCCTAGTTCGGACTCTGCTACAGCCGCCGTCGATTCCGCACGTAAATAAGGAAGTTAACTATTTTCTGGATGTTTCAATTTCCTTCAGCAAATTGTAAAATGTGCTGCGCAGCGCTCCGACGCACGCCAGTAAGTGAGAAACGCACATTACTCAATTTTTGTTCGAAATCACCTATTTAGACGCATGCGTAGAAATCGAATCATTTTAAAATTACGGTCCGATGAGAATCGTGCATTATGCGAACTCTCTAGTGGGGGTGTGGTGCATAGAGGTATAAGAATAGAGTGGGAAAGGCGGCTCTAAAAGTGTCCGTCTAGTAGAAAGAGAAAGAAGATGAGAGACCGCTAGCTATCTCTCTCTCTCTTGTGACGCAGGCATCCAATGGCATCACATCGAAAGAGTAAGATACTTACGGTTGCCAATGCACATGCGCGATTAGAGAGAGAAAGCTAGTGGTCTCTCATCTTCTTTCTCTTTCTATTAGAGGGACATTTCCACTTGTAGTAGAGTCTATATCTCCTCTACTCTATTTTTATACCTGAGTGAGACCAGGTACTACGTACACACCTGATATGGTTGGTGAGGTGCTCCTTCCTGGTGAAGGACTTGGCGCAGTAGCTGCAGCGGTGCGGCGACTCGCCCGTGTGCTGGCGCACGTGGTTGGTGAGGTGCTCCTTGCGCGTGAACGACTTGGTGCAGAACGAGCACTTGTGCGGTGACTCGCCCGTGTGCTGCCGCACGTGGTTCACTGCGAGACCGCGTATTACGTGAGCAAATAAATAGAAGTTTATGCGACTGTCATAGAGTCTGATTATCGATAATAGGTTAACTCGAGTGTACACACATTAACACCTAAATTATATGCAGTTGCATACACTTAAACAAAGTAACTGGGTAACAAAACAAAGAGTCACTGAAGACTCGGACAACAAATATTCGGATAGCATCCGAGCTAACACGTAATAGGGGTGATGACGGGGTACAGTAAACGAAATTCTATTTAGTCCGTCAGTTAGATGATCAAAAAATAATGGACACGTATTTTTTCTTTGGGCAATCAACCAAAAAATGACAAAGTTATAGCGCGTCAAATTTTGGGAGTAGGGGCTCGTGACGTCACTTTTGAGTGAATTTTCACTTATAAGTGTACTCAAACGTGACGTCATGCGACTTTTCAAATCAATATATCTCTGCAATGTTTATATTATGTTAAAAAAGAAAAAATACGTGTCTAATACTTTTTGATAATCTACCTGATAAACGAAGAAAAAAAATAGGCATCATCCCTATTGTGAGTGACGATGCTGGTTACTTTACAAAGAAATTTTAAAGGCATATTTAGAGGTTATTTTTATCACGCAATTTTCTGAGTTGCTCCTGCCCCTTTAGCATGACCACCGAAACGGGATATGATTTATCATATCCCGTTTTGGTGGTCATGCTAGAGGGGCTGGGCGTGAAAGACTTGCTGGCACTTTTGTTGTGCCTGTGTGTGTGCTGCAGCCCGTTGTACAACAGATGCGCTTTACGGGTAAATGTCTTGGAGCAAAAGTCGCAACATTAATACGCTTGTCTTACATGACGTCGAATCCAGCAAATAGGTCGCAGCACGAGTATACCTTCGCCATAACAGTACTGCAAAAACTAAACTAACTCACTATGATGGTCTTACAGTACCCGCACAGGAAGGGCATCTCGCCAGTGTGTTAGCGCACGTGATTGACGAGGTGCTCATGCCTCGTGCCGCGTGAACGACATCATAACAATACTATAAAACTATATAATTAACAAAAGAACTCACCGAGATGGTCTTTCCTCGTAAACGCCTTGGGACAGTATCCGCACTGGAAGGGAGTCTCGCCGGTGTGCTGACGCACGTGATTGACGAGATGCTCTCGCCTCGTGAACGACTTCGAGCAGAAGTTGCATCGGTGCGGCGACTCGCCAGTATGCTGACGGACGTGGTTCAACAGATGCTCTTTACGGGTGAATGTCTTCGAGCAGAAGTCGCAACGGTGCGGAGTTTCGCCTGTAAAGAACTTTCTTATGATACTTTTGTTCTCATTTCAGTTCATTTTAGTAGTATAAGGTGGTAGGGGCGATTGAAGTAATTACAAAGATGTGAAATATTTTAGACAAAATAAATAACCATATAAAAGTAAAAAACAACTTTTTTATTATAATTGAGAGAATTAATGCTAAAGCATATTGGAGAAAGGAATGATTGATCACTAAAAGGGGTACAAACAGAAAAGGTTTAAATAAAAGCCCTGTTACTTAAATATAGAAATACACACATTTGTACTCCAAGCCTGGCATAACCAATAACATAACAATGGGTTGCTTGTTAAAATGTAGGTTATTTAACAAAATCTATACTAACCCGTATGCCACATAATGTGATTGGTGAAGTGTTCCTTTCTGGTGAACGACTTGCCGCACAAATCGCATCGGAACGGCGTATCATTAGTATGCGACCTCATATGGTTCGTTAAATGCTCCTTCCTAGTATACTTCTTGCCGCATATTTGACAATGGTGCGGTGTTTCACCTAATGGGGTGGGCAGAAAATAAAACGTTAACATTCAATGATGCAACTATATTTACTGATTATATCGTCAACGAATAGAGAATCTCCCAGAATTTTATGTTGTGAGGAAACACGAGTGTTAGTTATTTTTAGTACACGATTCGGGAGGCCTTTTGCCCGTATTCATGACCGATTGTATTGCTGTTAAATCTAGTTTATCGCAAATAGTTGAATCATTCAATATTATTATTTTCTGCACCACTTGCTACAAGTCAACCCTCGTTACTTGGTGCAGGCTTGGGTATACCGTGGTAAAATAAATATAACAGAAATACAAAAGTTATGTCAAACATATTATTTGATTAGAAATATTTAATAAAAACATGGTAAAATCTAAAGATAATAATATATGAATTAACATGAAACAACATACATTATAAGCCAAAGTTAAATAAAATATGTAGCATGCAAGGTATTAAATGATAAAGGTACTCTGAAAATTGCATCACACTTATAATAGGCATAAGGCTTTCCAGCAAGAATATTGTTTGTATCTTTGTTGAAATTTAATAAGAAACATTGAGCATGTATGGACTAGGAACTAATACAAAAATATGCAGTGAAGCAAATATTCTAATACTTCATCCTAAGCGATTCTACAGCTTTGTTGTTTAAAAACAGCACGTACAGTGAGTTATGTGCTATTCTAACGATATTTCTCTCAATGTAGCATAGTATTCTCAATTTCGCTTATCACAGTTGGAATATCTCGAATATTGAATTCATTTCACCGCTGTGAAAATATTCTCCCGATTTTATGTCGATATTCCTAAATTAGTCTAGTAATAAAGGACATTTGTTTTCTACTCATTTATTCTGATACCCTAATGTGATACTACTTTTCTTTCTTCGTTAGTTTTTATTTAAGGTCAGGCTTTTCAATCTGTAGTTAACTCATCTGATAATTATTCACTACAAATCAAATGGAATCATAATATTCCTCAAAAAGATATGCCTAGTTCTTTCAAGTGCCTATAAATAAGGTGAACAACGCATGAACCGCGAACTGTGGCGGATGGCGGTCGCGCATATGTTTTTAGGGTTCCGTACCTCAAAAGGAAAAAACGGAACCCTTATAGACTTTGTTGTCCGTCCTTCCGTCTGTCAAGACCGTTTTTCTCAGAAACGCATGGAGGTATCAAACTGAAATTCATATCTAAGACTCAGGTCTCACAGTTCCAAGGGACAGTCCCTTGGAACTGTGTAAAAATCAAACTTCTAAGCCAAAGCAATCAAAAGATACAGCCGTTTATGCAGCAAATTTTCGAAACTCGCACGGGAACCAAAACCAAAAAAAAAAAAAACCTCAAAATTTCAAGATTCTTAGTTCACGGGAAGTATCCTGTAATACTTCCCGTGAACTAAGAATCTTGAAATTTGGTACGAAGTAACGTCTTATAATACAGATAAAGGAAAAATTGCGAAAACCGTAAATTTTTAGTAGCATTATATAATTAAAAATATTAAATTCAGGTTTGTACGGAACCGTCGGTGCACGAGTCCGACTCGCACTTGGCCGGTTTTTTTTGGATAGGCATATAGGTACGACAACGTACTGGCATCCGCGTAACGCCTATACAAATAAACAACATCTGCGCGACCGCCATCCACCGCGATTCGGGGGCTCGTGCGTTGTTCATCTAACTCTGCCTTATCTGATGTCCATTTAGTGTGAGTGTAGTCTAGTTGCAAAGTAAGGCAAAAGATAAGAAAATAGACATGCTCTAATTTGAAAGGAAAATTTGCTCGGTCCAAATCTTTTGGTAATAAGGGAACAATTTTTTTCATGTAATATTGGAGAACCTACCCTTAGTGTTGTTATCCGCTATGTATGCCATAAATATTTTTTATCTAACCCCATGCTTTAAAACCTCTATTAAAGATTCTGAAACAGTTTGCTTATTGCCAACACTAAAACATCCAATACCATAATAAAAAAAAAAGTTATAACACCCGTTTGGGTGTTATAATGGTTTTCGCTTTTTAAATCCGTTCCGCGTGTCGCGGGCGCCTTACTTATCAGACAGCCACAATTTTCACTCGAGGCGTGGTATTATGAATTTCAAAAAGGACATTGTCATTCGCGTTTCACTACTACAGAGGCGAAACTTTCAATGATTTTTAAGTACTTTGAACGCACCATTCTTTCAGAATCTTTTATAGAGGATTCATATCATGGGTGTAGATAAAGTGTTGTATGCAACTGTTATAATTAGGCATTCAAACACGAACGTGGGTTTATCACACGAGGCGAAGCAGACTGTGATAATAGCAACACTGAGTGTTGATATACAACAGTAGCATAAATTACTAACCTAATAAGTAGCGATGTATCGGTAAGAATACTGTTTAAGCTTAAGACAAACTTAATTATTTGCCGATTATGAATTTTAAATAGGCGGACAGCTGTATTTAAAGGAAGTAACGAAATCTTAAAATCTAAAACAAAGATGTCAGCCACAAGTGATGCTGCGAGAAATGTCTGGAGAAAATAGTAGTTTTCGAATACTTCCGAAAGTACTATAGTGTATATTTTCTTTAGATTTAAACATCAAGCAGTTACATGCTTTAAAAATAATAAAAATTATAACTACTATAGTGTAGTTTTATTATAGTGTATATTAATGCGTTATTTGAGTTTGAGAGTTTCATTTTATCAACTACCAATTTGCATTTATGCAAATTCCATTTGATATGAATGAAATACACAATTTTAGAAAATGCTTATGTTAAGTACAAAGATTTAATACTGGGCTTTTGGGGACTGTAAATTTAGTCGGCGTAATACTCGGGAACTTAACCTTAAAAACTACTCAAATGATATCTCAGTTACCCACCAGTGTGCCACATGACATGGTTCATGAAATGCTCTTTCCTAGTGAAGCTCTTTTTGCATAGCTCGCAGCGATGCGGCGTTTCACCCGTATGCTTGCGTACGTGATTCACCATGTGCTCTTTCCGAGTGAAAGTCTTCGCGCAGAACTCACACCTGTTTTTAAATTCAGAATTTAGAGAAATGAGCCCTTATTTTATTATCTCCAATAGAAAATTAAAAGAAAGTTTACTTGTGGAAAGGAAAAGAAAGTTAACTAAGAAAGGAAATCTCCAAGTAAGAAAGTGTCATTCAGAGATTCAGTATCTCTATGGGAAAATCTAAAGGATGGTTAGTGGTAGAAAAGGAAAGAAAGTTAACCTAGGAGATTTTGAGGTCAGCAAGGTTCATTCGGTATTATTTCATCAATATTATTTTTTAATAGCAGAATAAGTAATTTAGTTAAACGTAAAGACCCTACTGTTCCTACAAATAAAGATTAAAACGGAGACATCTTTAGGGCAGTAATTATAGTGTCAAGTAGGGCCAGATTTGAGGAAGGGTAGGCCCACAGCATAGATAAAAAAAATCGACAAGTTACGCTAATCTTAAGGGACCCAGCTCCTCTAGCATGACCACCGAAACGGGATATGATAAAGCGATATATCGGCATTTACTGTCAGACTACTGTCAAACTCCACTTTAGTCTGACAGTTAATGCCGAAACCGAAACGGGATATGATAAAGCGATAAATCGGCATTAACTGTCAGACTACTGTCAAACTCCACTGTAGTCTGACAGTTAATGCCCATATATCGCTTTATCATATCCCGTTTCGGTGGTCATGCTAGAGGGGCTGGCCTTAAATGTGTGCTTATAGACTACATACCTGTACGGCGTTTCTCCAGTGTGACTGCGAACGTGGTTGTCTAGATGTTCCTTACGAGAGAACGTCTTGTGGCACGTAGTGCAGGCATAAGGTTTATCTTGTGTCATTCGCTTGGTGTGTCTTTCAGCCGGATCACCAGCTAGTAAAATAACATTTTTATTTATTAAATTACGTATATTTGATTAAAACTGTTATTTACAAAAAATATTATCTTAGTACACAGGTAAGCTGGTATAACTTCGGCATTTGTTATGATAGCACACAGGAATACTTAGCACATTCTTAGGATTGTGGAGAATGTTAAACAATGCACAAGTAACTGACTACTGGTAGAATAATAAAGAAATAATAAAACGAAGGCACTTCTACATAGTAAGCGTGAATTACGAATGAAGTGAAATTTCTTAAATATATTATATTATAAATTTCTTAAATATAATCACACTAATAATATAAAATCGAAAGTTTGTGATTGTGTATGTTTGTTACTTCTTCACGTCTAAACGGCTGGAGCGATTTTAATAAAATTTGGTATGGAATTAGCTGACACCCACCCTAAATATCCCTAATAAACCGCGGGACACAGCTAGTATATTGTAAACTTCACGAGTTTGATTCTCCGTTCTAGCAGGCGATTTAAAAATTAATCAGTGAATGCAGTTCTAGTTATTATTAAAACTAAAATGATGTCTTCTTTCAGTAAAATATCCTATCTTCAATATTTAATATACTTTCACTGCGTGTGGCAAACCCGTGGGACAGCCTGTATATTGTGGATAACGATTTTTAATAAACACTTACCAAGGTGACACTTCCCATGTTTTGACAATTCAACCAGATTAGCAAAAGCTGAACCGCACACTTGACATGTGAATGGTTTGCTCTCACCATGGTATCGTCTGTTTTGAAAAGAAAACGCATTATTAAAATTGGTTTAATCATTTAACTGACAGCTATTTACGAAAATTTTACTAGAAAAAAATCACTCGGTCCAGGTTTCAGATGGAATTCGAACTTGCATCTTCTGCTATATGGGCGGACACACTAACCAATTATGCTACAGACTTAAATGGCCGTGTCGAATTTCCTCTAGTGTTTCTTAGGCTGCAACTGCAAGGCGGTGTTAGCTCTTTGCATCGTATTTAAACAGTAATCCACAATTTCAAACGAAATATCTTTAAAAGACATCAACATCTAGCAGTTAAATGCTCAAAATAAAAAAATATAATATAAGCCCTTTACGATTTATTGATTAAAGAAAATTTACCTATGAACAATAAGCTGATAACGGAACTGGAATATCTTTCCACAAATGTCACATGAATGGTGACCAGGCGGTGATTCTGCTTCAGCCATAGCAGTGCTTGTCCCTGCCTCCACATCTACCTCCACTGGCTAAAAATAAAACAAGGATGAATAAATAATAAGTTTCACGTGATTGAAAATGGGTATTTTTATTATTTAAATGACTTTATTCTACCTTTGCTTGTTGTTGTCCTTCAGCGTTAAGTTTCCCAAACACTTCATGGTAAGCCAACAGCTGTGATAAATCTTCTACATTAACTTTATACATGGCGTGAAGATCGTGCTCTGAAGCACCAGATATTTTCACAACGGCCCCTTCCATTCCCATTGCTCCTACACTCTATATGAAGAAATAAATACAAATTGTTTCATTGAAGTTTTACAATAGAGATATATAATAAACTGCTATTATATCATATTGTAAGGGTACAATAGATAATATTCATCTGCATGCTATAAGATTATGAGAAGTGATTTTCGTAAGAACTAATCCTTAGTATAATATTCGTTTTATAAAATTATCAAAAATATCTTATGAGTTTTTGTTTTACATGGAACAAGTTATTTGAAACGGCTGAACCACAAATTGCCAAGATTAACAGTACTACCTTTAAATCTATGCCCTTGATGTCTTTGATTTCGGCATATTGTGTAGTCTCGAGTTTGGAAGAGTTTTTCTCATCTTTGACGATAAGTTGATCACCAGGGCTGGCTTCTATGGACGTGGTGCCATCGGGATTGTGCGTCACGAGGATATTTGCGGGCTCACCCGTCGCCTGTTCTATACGAACAACGCTGTCTATGACCTAAGAACGAAAAACAGTTACATTATCCGGGCAGGCTGATGGTGTCGATTCTGACATGATTCCCCAAACTGAAAACTATTATCTAAATTTAACACCAGTCTCTCCTTTTCATTCTATATAGAAAATTACTAAGATACAGTGTAGTCGGTTAAGAAAATCATGCCAGAATCGACACCATTGGCTCTGTAAATTAAAACACGGATTATCGAGTCACATATTCTAGATTTTTTTAAAGGTTTTGTAGATATAAAAGAAGTTGGTATTGGTCTTCTTTAATCGTAGACAAGGAAGGGCACAAAACGCTTACGCTGCGGCCACAATGGTGAAGATGTGCGTTGTCGCGGCCAGTTTGGTCAAGCTATACATCCCCTCGGCATCTTGATAGTTCATCACGATAAAAATTGCATCGCGTTGTTGCTGTAGGTTACTTAGGCTATGGGACGAACGGCTTAACGTTCATTCTGAAGCATGAGCTCGAGATAGTAAATTTTTGGTCTATCATCCAATGACCAACCACTGCGAAAGTTCCTTAACTTCTTCTTCTTCAACTATCACAGCCAAACACGCTAACCCTTTGCGCCATCGAATTCCTCACAGCTAGCATCCTACTAATATTATAAATGTAATTTATTTTTTTTATTTTTTATTTTTATGCAAAATAGGCAATGCGTTTGACTACAATCTCACCTGATGGAAAGCGATGATGAGGCTTAGGATGGTACGCGCCTGCCTAGAAGATGCCTGTTCACTCTGGCCTTGAAGATGTCCAGGTTATATTGGTCCGGGAAAACAGACCTCGGCAAGGAGTTCCACTCCCTAGCCGTTCGTATAATGAAGGCCGAAGCAAATCGCTTCGTGCGAATAGGAGGAACTTCGACAACATAAGGGTGGAAGCCCTCGCCGCGCCTGGTCGTCCGGTGGTGGAAAGGGGAAGGGGGGATCAAATTATGTAATACCTCCGCACACTCTCCGAAATGTAACCGATAAAACACCGAAAGGCAAGCTACACGTCTTCGGTGGTGGAGGCTCTGAAGATTAGCCTCAACGAGAGCGTCATTGCCTATGAGTCTCTTCGCACGGTGTTCCACCGAGTCCAGTGCATCCAGCTGATACCGAGCAGATCCGTCCCAAAGGTGACAACAGTACTCCAAGCAGGAGCGAACTTGGGCTCGGTAAAGGTTAAGGAGCTGCTCAGATGTAAAATATCGCCTGACCTTAGAAAGTATTCAAAGTTTTCTGGCAGCGGTTTTAGCAATGGACTCGATGTAGGGACCGAAATTGAGGCTGGATGAGATGTCCATACCCAAGAGCTCGAGATGGTCTTTAACCGGCACGGAGACATTTCGGAAAGTCGGAGTTAGATGGAATGGACTCCGTTTCGTCGAGAAGAGACAGGCCTGTGTTTTAGAGGGATTGAATCCAACCAAGTTGGCTTCACCCCAGAGGGAAACAGCTTCCAGGGTTGCATTCACTCCCTCCACCATCGCCTCCCTTAATGATCGGACATCTGCATCAGACTTCACATCAGGCAGATATCTCCCCGAAACTGTGCTGTCATCTGCATACCCAAAGATACCAGGAGTTAGGAGCAGATCATTGATGTGCAGCAAGAATAGAGTTGCGGAGAGGACAGATCCCTGGGGGACACCGGCATTAATACCAAGCAGATCCGACGATGTGCCATTAATGACCACTCGTATCGATCTGCCCCTCAGAAAATCTGCAATCCAGTTGCAAAGTCCGACAGCGATTCCATATGAAGGAAGCTTGCCAATGAGACTTGCATGCCAGACCCTGTCAAAAGCCTTAGAAATATCAAGAGAAACGGCGAGAGCTTCGCCGCGTTTCTCTATGGCTTCACTCCATAAGTGGGTAGCATACACAAGAAGATCCCCAGTAGATCGCCCACGGCGGAAACCGAATTGGCAGTCACTGAGGAGATCGTTATCTTCGAGGTAAGCGAGGAGACGGTTGTTCAATACACGCTCCATAATCTTACAGAGTATGGAGGTGATTGCAATAGGTCGATAGTTGGCAGGGTCGGCACGACTACCCTTTTTGGGCACTGGCTGGACATTGGCAAGCTTCCAGGTTTTCGGAACTTGGCCAATCTCAAGGGATAAGCGATATAGGCGAGTCAGAATAGGAGACAACTCAGGGGCACAATTCCGCAGGACAATAGCTGGAATGCCATCGGGCCCACTGGCTTTATTCACGTCTAGAGTGCTTAGCGTTTTTAGTACCTCTTTCTGATGGATGCGAACTTCCAACATGGCAGAAGAACACTGAGGAAGCTTAGGTGGGTTTACGCCAGCAGCATCTAGCTGTGAGTTATTCGCAAATATAGAGGCAAACAAGTCAGCCTTCTCTTTGGAGGTGTGAGCCAGCGATCCGTCAGGTTTAATTAAAGGCGGCAGCGACGACCGGCAAAAATTGGCTTCGACTGTTTTGGCTAGGGACCAGAAAGCCTTGCTTCCGGATGGAAAGGAGGCTAATTTGGCTCCTATACGGCCAATGTGATCGAAGCGGGCCTTGCGGAGAACACCTTTACAGGACTTGGCGGCACTGTTAAAGGCCTTCTTCAGACTTCGAACATTTGGTGATTTGCGGGCTCGAGCATCCGCCCAGGAGCGATACGCAAAATGCTTAAGCGCTTCTGCTTTAGCACAGTCCGCGTCAAACCAAGGGCGGGCGCTAAACCGGCGTGGTACGTCAGAATATGGAATAAAGTACTCCATAGCCTGACGCACCACGTCAGCAATGGCATCCGCGCAGCAAGTCGGGTCGTCCGAAGAAAAGCAGGTGCGACGCCAAGGATAAGATGCAAAGAAATGCCGCATCTCATCCCAGTCTGCTGAACCATATCGCCAAACACGCCTAGTTCCGATAGGTTCCGGGTCGCTTGGAGAGTAGACTGATACGGACTTCACCAGACAGTGGTCGGAACTCCCTAGAGGAGACGAAATTACCACCTGGTAACGGTCCGGGTCTGTTGACAGCAGAAGGTCCAGGCAGTTTGGTGTGTGGCTATCAATATCGGGTACACGTGTAGCGCCCTTCACAAGCTGGGAGAGACCTAGCGACATAGCAAATGTGTGCGCTAATCTCCCGGCATGGTCGGTTTTCTGGAACGGGAACAACCACTCATGGTGGTGTGCGTTAAAGTCCCCCAGAACGACTAGCTGCGCACTAAAAGTTTGCATGTTTGTGTGTTTCTATGGTTGTTACTCAATTACGCAAAAACTACTGAACGGATTTGACATTGAGACAAAGGATACTTATTAGTCTGGAAAAATGTTACTTTCCTGTGGGATTTACAAAAAACCAAAGTTAACGCGGACGACTCATAAATTTTCAAGGTAAACTTTTGAATAGCTGGAAAAGGCACGTTATTCTATAAAATACCTGTTGCCCCACGATCTGCTGCAATTGATGCACGGTGAGCGTATGATCCGTGGGCATCTTGATAGCTTCGTGCAATTCCTCCTTGTCTACCAACTTGCCGCCCGGCTCTACTACGGTCACGATGCCATCCTCGCTCACTGTCAACTGGATCTGGTGGTGAGAGTTTCATTATTGATATTGAAAAACAAAATTAAACTATTTGATAAAGTATCATGCAAAAATTAGATAATATTGAAATACTGTTAAAAAAGTTGTTGTTGGAATTTGTATCTATTATACTTAATAAAAAAAAACAGATATATTTGATAGATGATTTAGACTGAAAACATAAACACTTGAAGTATTGATTTAATATCATACAAAAGTAATAATGATGAGTAGGTATACTAAAATAATTTTATATAATAAAATCTACTTGATATCTATGAGAAAATCTGCTCAATGTGTGCTTGCTCTATATCTCGACAGACTACAACAGTAATTTGTAATTACGTTAACATTGGATTGAATTTTATGCTTTATAGTAACAAATATATTGAATGCAAAAGGTGTCTTTTATAAATAGATAAGCCATTGAGGAGCAATATCAAATACTATAAGCCATGAATGATTCAATCAGTGGTCAGTGGATTAAACTCCTTAAACTATAATCTACATTTCTACTGTCTATTTAAAAAATAAAATATTTCTTTATTAATCATTTCTGTCAATCTTACCTCACTGACCTGCTGAATGGTGATATATAAGCAGCGTGTGATACAGGTACATTTGATTTACATGTGCACATATGTATATGAAAATTAAGAACCATTAAATTTGTGATATGTGATTTATACGAATGTTTTAGTTATTTAACAGAATTATATAGTATTCGCTAAGTTGATCAGTTTCATGTTTAGGACACCAAGTTTTCTCCTAAGATAATTCATTAACAGACATGTTATTACTACAAACTTATAGAAATGTACCAGACCCACCAAAAATTTTCACCTCTGAAAAAAGACCGCAAAACGGGCAAGCAGTCGGTGGCGAAGTTCGTCCAGCAAATAACTTACAATTCGATATGTCACGTGGTAAAAATAAGCATTTCTAAATAGAATTTGAATCAATCGGAAAAGCGAGAATGAAAAACGTCTGGTAATTTTAACGAATTAGAAATGATATGGAAGCATAACTCTCTAACGAAGGTAGCTAAAACATGGTTCCAAACTCATTCCACTAAACTTCAATACATCACAACACGCACAGAAAATACTTTGCCGAATCAAATCACTGCAATTGAATTCGTCTACCCTTTCATTGGGTAACATAATGTTAGAGTGAAACGGAAATCGCAACCAAGTGAGTGAGTACGAGACAGACAATTTCGCGCGGCGCGGATTAAGAGGGGAGGCGCGCATTTTTTTTTCCATACAAACGTTCTCGACTGATTCCTCTTTGATTTTTATCACTAAAGAATTGATTTTCACACATTAATTATAATTATAGCTATTAACGGAATTGTCACCTTGTTTTTTATGAGTCTCCGATATTTCGGCACTGTTGCAAACGCCATGATCACGGAGTAACTGAAGTAATTGCGGGTAGATGTTATTGGCAGACATATCGGTCTACCCCCTGACGTCGTCTTTTACTGCGCTACCAAAATGCGGTTCACATATGAGATGGAAGAAGACCGAAGTCTGGCCTTTCTTGATGTGAAGATTCGGGTGCGGAATGACGGTTCGCTGAGTCATTCCATTCACCGCAAATCTACACACACAGACCGTTATTTCAACGCCTCCTCGCATCACCACCCTAAACACCTAAATACTGTAGTCACTTCACTAACGAACCGTGCATAATTATGACTTGTGTGACAAGGAACACCTGCACGAAGAGTTGGAGCATGTACGGCGGGTCTTACAGAATAATGGATACAAGGGAAAGTTTCCACCCAAACATAAATTAAGACACCAGAAACACCAAGTAGATAGGCACCACAATTTTTGCCATATATCAAAGGAGTGACAGACAACATCTCGAACATACTTATTAAGTACTCACTGAATACTATATTCACTTCTATACAAAAAGTTCACAGATTCTACGGTCTCCCAAAGACAACTTACTCTTGGAAAAAGCTGGTGTGTACAAGATCGACTGCAGCTGTGGTATTCGTATATTGGTCAAATGAAGCGAATAATAGCGTGCCGAATGAAAGAACACATAAAAGCAGTCAGAAATAATGATACGCAAAAATCAGCCATCGCGAAACATTTAATTGATTCGGGTCCTAATCACTGGATTGAGCTCCATAATCCACAAATTATCTCGACAGAACGCCACTACATACCAAGATTGGTCAGGAATTGACAGAAATGAAAGCGATTGAAATAACCACACAAATAACCAAACAAGGTTGTCTGGAATCCAGTGGTCCGTATGTGTAGAAACCGCAAAAATCAAAAAAGTGTCGTTCCGCGATCTGATACTGTGAGTATTGTGTGTCGGGAACAGGTGCGAGTGAATAGTATGTGACCAGTGGTAGGGGCAGTAAAAGACGATGTCAGAGGGTAGACCGATATGTCTGCCAATAACATCTACCCGCAATTCCTTCGGTTACTCCGTGATCATGGCGCTTGCAACAGTGCCGAAATATCGGAGACTCATAAAAAACAAGGTACATGGTTGTTACCATCCCGTTAATAGTTACAAATGTTAGTGACCATGAAAGTTTAAAACAATATATCATTAATTATAATTTTACTCATTCTATGATCCTATGCCATACTTTTTTTCGATAACTTGTGTTTCAAAGACATGCATAAAATAATTTTTTATCACCACTAAGGCGTCTAGTGTAAAGATTAAATAAGCATTTACAAAAAAAAGCAAAACAAAGAGGCATACATAGTAACTTCTCATTATGCTTTGTGTAATTTTTTTTTATATCTAATTTTCGAGGAGGAAGTTGCAGAGAGCCAAACCTCGATTTTTGAAATATTTATACGCAATTTTCAGCGTTAACTACTGTTGTTCCTATCAGACGGTATTTGCCAATGTGTGACAGCAATAGTTTTTTCAAGTACCTATTTCCCAAATGTCTCTCAGCTCGCGTCCACTCTTAATAATGATAACTAATGTTATTATAGAGCTTAGAGATAAATTATGTTTCCTTATACCTGGTTTTCAGCAAGAAACAAGTATTCTACTAGTTTTATACTAAACTTGTAGAATACTTGTTATAAACCAACTTGTCGAATTATTTTTTCTATACATGTATTGTAATTGTCTCAAACATTGTTGCGTTGACACTGTGTAGCCAACAAGTATGTATACAAGTTTAAAACTCATTGATGTTTACACTTATGTCTGTGACATTGTCAAACTTGTCAGATACATCTATAGCTGCAAAATACGGTCCTGTTTATTTTATTGAAAGTATGACAGTACACGGTCTAGGGGCGCACTAAGAAAGGAACACCCCAAACGGGGTTTCAAATAGGGGTTCTAGGTTTTAATGAAAGGTTGTATGAAAAATCTTATTCCTTGGGTAAACTAAGAGACTTAAATACAAACCGTAAACAGACTGAGAAAAATCAGATTGGATAAACAATAAGCTACTTAAAATGACTAATTCCACCTGTACAAAGTCGCGGGCAACAGCTAGTTATTACAATATTAAGCTATGTATTACAATGTTGTTGACATTTTAAGCATCTGTTATAATACAAACCTGTTGATTTGAGTGTTCTGGACGGGCACTGGCCATCAGTTGCTGCTGCATTAAGTGTTGATGTGAATGATGGCCCTAAACAAATAAAATTATACCAATAAGCTGCTATCTCTTGTTATATAAAAGGTACTTTTAGTTAAAATCAATCACAGTACATGTTTTACATTCATAACTAATTACTAAAATATGCATGTTATTTGTGAAGTAATGTAGTAATAATTTACATGCATATTATGATATGTATAAAACTACTGTCTTAAAGAGTCATGCATAGACTAAGTGTACCCTAATCTGATTTAATTAATTTATAAATTAGATAAATAATAGTAAAGAAAATAAATTTCTTGGAAGAAAAATTATGCTTAAGTATCAACTTAAATTGGTAGTACAAATAAAGATATAGATCAAAGAAAATTAATGGTACTAATCTCTTGTTAACATTGTCCTATCACATGCTCCAATACTAACCTTGAAGCTCAACATGAAATACTATTGTCTACACAGCAACATAGGAGTAGCATTCCCGCTAATAAACGGATTGTGTTACCACGTGATTTACCATATCAATGTTATGGTGTTGTACAAACTCGACCCGATTATTGGGTACCTGCTGATGAGGCTGGCCTGGGCTAACAGTGACCTGAGTTGTGCCCGATGCTTGATGAGCAGCAAGCTCTTGCTGTTGTGTATGAGCCACCAATGCTTCTGAAACATGAAGTTCTAAGATTAATTATCCACTATTTACAACTTTTTTGAAAGTACTATAAATCATTTGGTTTCATAACATAATAATAAGGCATTTGTTAGGCTAATGAAGACAAATAATGGAGCTATTTGAAATAAGTTATACAAACAATTACCATGTGCTTGTCCCGACTGAGTGGCAATGATTTGTGAAACTGGTATTTGCTGAGCTCCTGCAGCTGAAACTGTGACTTGGGGTTGGCTAGCATGGTGCCCCAGTATGATGTTGGGGTCACCGTTGAGTATACTAGCATGTGTTTGTCCCAGATCCTGCAGCAACTAAGGACCAATAAAATAATGTTAAATTTGTATTCATAAACACAGTGGTTATCATAAGAACTATTTGAATGTGACTGGGACACACATGCTTATTTATTTCTTAAAATTCACACATACCCATCGTTTAATAAAACTCTTAGGGCCGCAACTGCATTAAGAGGACGTCCTCATGAATTCATACAAAATTACTTTGTCTGAAGACATGCAGGTAAATTTTGTAGAATATGCGCAGACTCTGCTTAATACATTGAAGCCCTAAAGAAGTGTACACTTTACTGAATCAAAAACCTCAAGAATAGTGAAAAAGTGTTTTATTGAATATATTACTGATCAAATTGATTGACATAATGAAAAAAATAACCAACACACCAATTAGCCTAGCCCCAAAGTAAGCACCCTAGGCTTGTGTTACGAGAGTAACAGATAGAATACATATACTGATACATATATAAGTATATTTATGAAAGATCACATTAATTTCAAGAAGTTTTCATAAGTTAAATTTTTTAATTAGAATAACTTAAAATGAGTAGTACTGCTTTTGTTCAAATTATCAGAATGTAACTGTATGTATTCAATTAATTGTTTTGATTAGTTTCTCAACAATTTGGTACCTACACTTATTACTACTTTCTTAAGAAAATTGATATTATACATAGTCATCTGTTTACAAAAGTTCCATATGGATTGGTCCTTTGGTCAGTGAAATTGGAGCCGCACTCTTCAACTTTTATGTGACATAGTCACATGATTTAATATAATACTTGGACAGGTATAGAGAGTAATTCTTGATTATTGAATTCAATTTATTTATTTGTAAGCATTTGAAACACAGATGGCAGAAAATTTTGGATTTTAATTATTCAAGACGTTTTGGTTCCGTGGTCTCAGTTATACAAAAAGCAAATCATACTTTTACATGTAGTCAAAACTGAATATAACCATTGGTCGGTTATGACATAACCCTATATAAACCATAATGTAAAAAAAAAACACTTTTATCAACATTGGATATAACAACATATTATTTATGACATTTAAAACAAATTATTCCTTTCAATATCCGTTGGCTATAACCCAACCCACCATTTCAGCAAAACAAAACACACTGTACTATACTTCAAATATTTTCACAATAAACTTTTTTATCCATTTTTTGGATAAATTATTTGAAAACAAGTTCATATGCATTTCCTACTTATATAATTTGCTTATAAGAACTATCCGACATAACGTCCAATTCATATAGTCCCTTCAATGTTATTATATCCAGTTACAACTGTATTCAAACAATAGCTATTTATTAAATAATGGGTATGCCTAAAAATTTTAGAAGTAATAGCCTAAGTGTTTAACCTGATGTTTAATCAGGTTGCAAAAGGCAGCTCATGGAAAAGAAAAATGTGATGCTCCAGTTTTACCTGGCCGACTTGGCAAGCATTGGGAATTTTTGCACCAAAAAATTAACAACAAAAGCAACAGGTAGTGTTATTTCAGTGTACACCTCAATAAAGTAGAAGTTACTTCCTCGGATGGGTGCACCAATTCAAGTAAAAATCCACTTGTGATTATATGAGGAGAGCTTAATGTAAATAAGAAAAGTTATTTTATGCCAATGGCATTCACTATGTATTTTTAATTTGAAAGGGATACTTAAAATTCTTATATGAACTTTGTGTTTAATGTCTTCCTATCAATTTATTGTACATTCATACTGATGTTTAACTATCTGTACAATTCCTAGGACATTCTAATCATTACATTATTAAGTATGTCAAAAAAAAATAAGTACCTGGACAGGCTTTCCATTTTCAATTCTAGCACCAGTAGGGAGGCCATAAACAGACACTTGCGGTATAGGTCCAGGGAAAAGGTTTGTAAAAACCCAGTATTTGGCGACGCTAGACAAAGCAACGTTCACTGCCGCAGAATTCACTCTGAGATCTGTCGCAGACGTCGTAGCTGGTAAATTACTACCTTGCTGTTGTTGTTGAGCACTTTGTACTCTTTGATTTTGAGACTGAAAACCGAAGTCACAAATTAATATAACTATTTAAACATGCCAGAAAGTCACTCAGACTAATTCTACGAACCTCCGAAGTTCCAGGAGGCTGGCCACCACCCGTGTTGATATTGTGATGATCTGGATTCATTATTAGTCCTTTCAACCTTAGATAAGATAACTTGCACTAAAATATTTACAATAACATAACATTTTCTAAACTTTACGCATCGGCATTGTCATAATTTGACTGTCATGGAAATGGAGGCGCGGGGGACGCGACGGGCCGCCATTACGAAACTTAGCGCACAATAACATTTTCTTCCACGGTCACATATACACGTTTTTAAGTTTAATTTCAAGTTAAAACTTATTGCAGTGTTCAACGATATAGCTATTTTACGCACTTACGTATCTCAAACTACAATACAGAGTGGAAAAGAAAAGTTCTACGAAAACACATTTTTCTTTGCACAAAATGCACACATCCATCCACGAAACGAACGAAGTTTTGTCACGAGAGCAGTGCTGCCAATATTATCACCAAACAGTGTTTTGTTTTTATTAATGTTTTTACTGTTAAATTGTTGATAGAAAGATATTCTAATGTCAATCGAAGTTTATAGTATAAAAATTATTGAAATATTTAAATCATTAGAGGTTTTTATAGCCAGTTAATATAATAAACTAGGTTAATCTTTGGAATTAGTTAGTAAGTAATTCCAAAGTCGTTCAATAGGTGGCGTGGAGATTAGAAAATGAAAAATCAGTGTCGGCAACACCTATAAAATAATGTTTCGTTTGGAAATGCCATACAATGCCATACAATATGGTAACAACCACGATACCATGTCTCGACCTCTCAGCACATTTATTTAGCACACGAAAAATATAAGTTCACAGATAACAATATTAGTAGTATAATTTTTCGTCCATTGGGACAGGCGAAGGTACTAAGCCATACTGCCAAAACACACAGATAACAAGATTATCGGTAACCAAGTAACCAAGTATTAAAAAAGACTTAGAAAGTCTACGATTGACATTGGCTGAACGCACAAACCGTGCATGCCATAAAAAAAGAAAAAGAAGAAGAACTCTTTTCCGGACTTTTTGGCGGGATCGGGAAGCGTCACTTTATCAGTTTTGTTTTTATTGTTAAAAATTGTGTTGTGGCGGATGTTAGTGTCTAATAATGGTGGATTGTTAACCACTAAGTGTTCGGGAACATGCACAAGTGTTGGCAAGTGAAACAAAATAGCGGAAAGTGTCTTTCGACGTTCCCTTAATAAATCCACGGGGAGGTTCCAGTAAATCCCCACACATTTACTGAAACATAGGGAAAGGGGGATTGACTTGACTGCCACTTATTTTGACTTGATTTATTACTTGGACCACGAGTGCTATAGAATTTGTAAACATTTTAACACTTGACATTGGCTAAATGCACAAGTCGTGCGAAGCCATTTAGAGATAAAAAAGAAAAACTTTTTCGACTACGAGTTTCATTATTTAAAGCATGTTAAGGACACACTGGTGTCGATTCTAGGATCCTCGAAACCTAAACTTAAATTTGATAACAGACAGACACCCTTGCATTTATATATCTGTAATTGTAGTTTCTTTCTGTATAGAGAATGAAAAGGAGAGACTGATATTAAATATTTTTAAGTTTAGAGTTTCATGCTAGGTTCGACACCACTATTCGCTGAATTGTAATTTTAGATTTTGAGATTTGGTATAGTATAGTGTACACAGATAGATATGGTATTTTTTTTAATAGGTTCCGATGAAACAGGACGAGTGAGAGATCTATAATAGAGGCCTTTTTGTCCTTGTCTAAAAGGATGATGATTAATGTATTTTTTTGAATAAAATAATGTAAATATTAAGAGCCTGCGCTGCGTTAAGCGGACCACGGAGCGGGTATACACTCCACGTGCAGTTTTTATGTCATTTCGTAGTACATGAAACAAAACCACTCCGTGCTTCCGCTTAATGCAGCGCAGGCTGTAAAACTAACAAATAGTTTTTATTCTGAAGTAAGTTTTCATTTAGCATTTATATTTCGGCAAGATCAAAATATGTCTTTATTATGATGTCGCTTTATTTCCTTTTTACGATTTTGGGTTTTTCATCCCGAAGAGCTGATACTGGGACACTGGAAAGTAAGGGGGTTCCAGTGTGCATCTCAATGTCCAAGGCAAGTTGTTGTAATGACGCCAGTTCCCGCAAAAATTAGCGTACGCCGGTTATAAAACGAATTTTCCTGTACTTTTTTATTTATGTTATTGTTATCAGTAGCGGACTATCAGGGGGGTGGAAGGGACGACACGCCCCGGGTCTCCAGTCTTGGGGGCCCCGCAAATGCCTCCGCGTTCCCCAGATCAAATCCTGAACAACACTTTAAAAATATGCTTAGTACCTACATATTGGATAAGAAATTTGCAAAATTTGGCCACTAGGGGCGTTGTAATCGTTTGACCCAAAACTTCTATCAACTACATACCTATTAACTTATATTAATTTTTAAACTTTTTATTAAACAAATTACAAATGCCGCGGTGTGCAGTTCCTGGTTGTTGTGAGAATACTGCATGCTTACCGACTAAAATATAATTTTATATGTTGCTTAGAAAGGGAGGGTAAAACTGAGCTGATGTTTACATCATGGTATGTATCTGGGGCAGGTAATTGCGTAAATATTAGTTCCTCAAACACTGTACCTCCCATTGTAGCCAGAGGTAACCTAACTCTATGAGATGACTCTGATGCAAAAATGAGATAGATTTGACTAATGAGCCTGCTAAAAGTAACTGAGATCCATGACCTATTAAAATAATCATAGAAAATGCATCTATGTACAGTTTGTCTATGAAGTCGTGACATGAATGTTTGAGGAACTAACATTATTCATGTGTCTGGCAACACCAAACTTATGTACATCAGCTGTCATCGAGTTTCAGTTGTGGAACAGTTTTCCTTTTGTATTTTTTAATGTTTGGATTAAACTGTAATAAATTAAGACGAAACTACGCAGAAAGGTATAAAAATGAGTAAAGTAAATCGGAGTGGCACGCGGGAAGTGATTTTTAAAGTTTTTCAGCGATGTTTGGAAGACTACCAAGCTGGACGAATTTTGTGGGATTTGGATGTTGTTTATGGGCGAACAGCATCTATGACGGGTATGTAATCGCGTAACTATTTGTTTGTTATCTGCCTGAAGTTACAAATTTACTCAATTTACGATTTTGAGACCAAAAAAGGCATTGTTTACATTGCACATTTTTAGGTTAGATTGACATTGTAAATAGGTAATATTGTAGTACGACCATTTCTTTTGTTACGTTATTATGGTTCAACTCGGTCAGGTTTTCTACCAATTTTGAATTAATTGCTTCATGTCAATAAGTTATTGTTTCTATTCCGTTACATATTTTTTACTTTTTTTCAGGAAAATCAGAGAGTCGGATAGTCAATGATGGTTTTAAGAATGATGGAAAGTTTGAAACTCCTGGGAAAACAGGCAAGGCCGACCAACGAAAGAAATGGTCACATAAAGAACCATGGCCAGATGTTTTTAGTGAAGATACCTATCACTAATTTTACTAACTGCACATTTACAAATTGTTTCTCTAAATAAACTTTTTATATACTATAAAATGATTTTTAGTATTATTTTCTTAACAAGTGTGTTAAAAAACGTCGTATGATGATACTTGTGTGTATTGATGACTACCTAACGGCTCTGGTCTCAATGGCACCTCAGCGGTAATCACCAACATTACACACTTTTACACTATAAAGTACTATTTTATCTATAATAATTTTATTCTGATTCAATTAAATATGCTTGGCTAAACTTTTTATAAGCATAGGTACCTACTATATATCGTTTAGTGTGTCTAATAAGACAAATTACCTATTTTACTTGAATGAACTGCTAGTATCAAAATCATTTTGGTCCGACTGTACAGGGTTGCTACATGCATACTAGTGGCGCCATCATTTAATGTCACGACTTTATAGATAAACTGTACCGAGAATGAGCATTCTAGCATAATAATAGAAAGAGTACCTTTCAGCTTTTCTGCCTTGCTTCTCCTTTTCAACTCTGTTTTCAGCTGTATTACAGATCATGTTGAATACATTTCACCACTTATTCAATATTTTTCACAACAAAAAAACACGTTTAAAATATGACAGCTGCAATATTCGGCTGTGGTTAGGGTCAAGCGTTTGCAGCGCCATCTATGTCTAGCTTGGCGTATACTTCTCCAATGGAGAAGATCAAAGAGTAGTATTTATATTATGACAAGATTTCATAAAGATCAAAACAACAGAGCCATCTAGACTTCTACGCGGTACTAATGTTCTTTTAACTTTGCTGAACTTGTCCAATACGCTGGAGAAATTCCATGGGAATGCCCGTCTTAGTAGCAGGTGCTTTCTCAGGAATCCCTTAATGAATGACGTGCAATTAATTCATTCCTGTACGCATACATTTACATTCACTACATTATATTTACGTCGAAAAATAAGCATTGGTTTCATTTAAAATTTTTAGGTATTAAATTTCATTACTTTAATATTTTATTACACTCGAGAGCAATGAATCCGGGTGGATTACAGAATTCTATAAACTTTCGCAAACTAAGAAAGCTAGGTTAATGAAATAAATTCTAATTAATAAACAATTAAATACTCCATAAATGAAGTTCTTAAAACTTCTTGGATATTGTAAAGTTATATCATAAAAAAAAACCAATTTTAAAAAGGGAGATTTTCGAAGACGGAACTATGAAATTACTGTATTTGTTTTTGCTTTTGTTTCTAATCTGTCATTTATCATTCATATAAACTATGTTGATAGTGTTCAATATTAATTTTACAAGCTGTAATCATGCCGCTTACACCTGAAGAATGCACCAGAATTCTCACAATGCTGGAAACCGGCCGGAGTCAGCGCGATACAGCCAGGACTGTTGGTGTGTCGCTGTCAACAGTACAAAGAGTACTCTGACCAGGAACAGGCAGAACCAGGTGTACCACAGCACGAGAAGATCGATACTTAGTGAACACCATGCTTCGAAATTGCTTTCTCACAGGAACTGAAATTACAAATTTTACGATTTTTATAACATCCTTTGTGAGGTGAATGGGGCTCCGGCAGTGCAAAAGTTAGTTTTTGTATTGCGGGTGCCTTGTCTTTCAACTCATGTTTATTGTTGTGTGCCGTATTTTATGAGAGAAATAAACTATTATTTTTATTAAAAAAAACGACGGGTTGCACTCCGGGAGTGCCTGCAGAAGTAAAAACTTGAATATGAACGTTGTGCATTTTTGATATTTTGGAATGGTTAGGAAATAATTTTGCACGAATTGCTTTAATTATCAGTATTAAAGTACCTACTATCATGTATGTGGTAGAATACAATATTTATTTATTGCGCTATCGTACACAAACATGACAATTTATATTATATTAAACAAAAATAACTTTCAGAAAAATCAACTTACATGAATCACATTTAAGCGCACCTAGCGACATCTATTGTAAAAAATGCATTTTCTTCGCAATAAAGCTGCCACGTGGACGTCCTAGACTTATTATAATAATACGAGAAAATAAAATATGACTATGTTTCGTCAAATATATTGAAAGTCAACAACCTTTCCAATTTTTTTTTGTGTGTCATGATGCGATCAGTCCGTGTGTTTATCCAGACGCGAGTTTAACATTTTTTACCCATACAAAAAAAAGTGTACAACGCCGCTAAAGAAGTTTTTACTTCAAAAATCATTTTCGACGCCCCGGGAGAAGTAACCCAAGCGCATAGACAGGAAGACGACGACTTGCTGAAGCTAGCTTGAAACCACTTAGACCTGTAAATGGCCCTAAACTGGAGCGTGGGCATCGTATTTCAAGACTCAGATACGTCCAGAACCACATTGGACTATTGATGATTGGTCAAAAGTTTGTTCTCCGACGAATCAAAATTTATGCTCAACAAGCACGATGGAAGACACAGATTATATAGAAGACCTGGGGAAAGATTCAAGCAAGCATGCATCTAAGAAAAATTAGCCTACGGTGATGGGTCTGTACTTGTGTGGGCCGGAATTTCTTCTGGGAGTCGCACAGAACTGGTGTTCATAGAAAACGGCTCGTTAACTAGCGAAAGATATGTGGAAGAAATCTTGAATGAACACGTTGGTCCATTTATGGTCAATTTGGTTAAGGATGCTATTTTTATACATGACAAAGCCCGACCTCATACAGGTTGGATTGTGAATGTGATACCTTCTGAGACTACCTTCAAGAGATGAACATTACTAGTATAGAGTGGCGAGCAGGCAGCCCGGATATCAACCCGTTCGAGCATGCTTGGGACGAGCTAGGGAGATGCGTAAGAAACCCTCACCCAATTACGCTTCGTGAGCTCAAAATTGCTCTCAGAGGAGAATGAGAGAATATTCCCCAAAATCGTATAAGAAACTTGGTGTACAGCATGCCAAACCGGGTAAACGTAGTAGTGGAAGCACGAGGAGGCAATAAGAAGTATTAAAATTCAAGAAAATCGTAATGTTATTCAAAAATGTCATGTTTCCATTTCCTATTTTTGAAGTGAAAACTTCTTTAGCGGCGTTGTACACTTTTTTGAAATGGTTAAAAAATTGATAAACTCGCGTCAGGACACGTGACATGATCGAAAATTCGTAATACAGAATACAGATGGAGAGTAGACAGCCGGCGCGGCGCAGCGTAGGAGAGGAAGTATCCCGCTGTAATTCTACGGCGCAGCGAAAATCAAAGAGTATTTGCGAAAATGTATGCCTGCGCCTGCTGTTTCGTTTATGCGGCGCAGGGCACTTGCGCGAATGTTCGTGTGTGTGTGTTTTTTTTTTATGTTATAGGGGGCATACGTGCAGCCGGCTCATCTGATGGTAAGTGATCACCGTCGCCCATGGACACTTGCAACACCAGGAGTATCACAAATGCGATGCCGGCCTTTAAGGAAGGAGTACGCTCTTTTTTTGAAGGTTTTTGGGTCGTATCGGTCCGGAAACACTGCTGGCGACAACATATTCCACAGTTTTGTCGTACGTGGTAAAAAATTTCGACAAAAACGCACGGTTGTGGATAGCCACGCATCAAGATGATGGGGATGAAATTTTTGTCGCGATGTACGATGGCGAAATGCAGCAGCTGGAATTAATCCGAACAATTCCTCAGAACACTCCCCGTGATAAATGCGATAGAAGATGCAGAGCGAAGCTACATCCCTACGCAAAGCCCTTTGGCTTCCTAATCCTTTGATCAAGCTGATCGGAAAGGTCCTGGTCGTCGACTATTCGAGCCGCTCGGCGCTGAATGCGATCCAAAGGGAGAAGCTGGTACTGGGGTGCCCCCGCCCAAAGATGAGAGCAGTACTCCATGTGAGGCCGAACCTGTGCCTTATAAAGCTGCAGTCGGTGGGCCGGTGTGAAGTACATTCTCGATCTATTGAGCACACCAAACTTCTTAGAGGCCAATTTGGCCTTGCCCTCTAAATGATCCAGAAACTGGACGTCGCTCGATATGCCAACGCCCAGAATTCCAATATTAGCTGAGGCAGTTAGAGGAGTGTTCTCAAAAAGAGGAGATACGACAAATGGTATTTTTTTTGCGGTGAACGCGCATACTTGTGTCTTCGTAGGGTTAAATTGGACTAGATTAAGTCGGCCCCAATTCGTTACTCGGTTTAACAAAGTTTCGACTTCAGACACAAGTTTGTTCCGGCACTCGATGACGTTTTCCCGTGAAATGCTGGCGCAGCCGGTATATAGGGCATCACCCGTGCTGTCGTCTTCATAACAATGAATGCCATCAATTTGAAGCATATCATTGATATGAAGAAGAAACAGCGTAGGCGATAGCACACAGCCTTGTAGAACACCAGCGTTTACGGATTTGGAGTCCGAGCATGCACCGTCGACTGCGACCTTGATGCTCCTGTCCGCAAGAAAGCTAGTGATCCAACCGCACAGCTTTTCAGGAAGCCCATAAGAAGGAAGCTTCGAAAGAAGCGCTTTGTGCCAAACCCGATCGAAGGTCTTCGCGATATCCAGACCGACCGCCAATGCTTCCCCCTTGGTCTCGATCGCCTTTGCCCAAAGATGAGTCAGGTATACTAGTAGATCACCAGCCGAGCGACTCTAACGGAAACCGTACTGGTGGTCACTGATCAGCTGGTGGTCCTCTAGGTACCGCGGGAGCTGGCAATTTATAATAGACTCCATTATCTTGGAGAACAAGGAGGTGATGGCTATAGGCCTATAATTAGTAGGGAGTGAGCGGTCGCCTTTTTTAGGAATCGGGTGCACTAAAGCTGTCTTCCATGAGTTCGGAACGACACCTAAAGAGTAGGAGAGATGGAAAAGACGCGTTAGTACCGGAGCCAACTCAGGAGCACACGTCTTCAGCACAATTGGTGAGATTCCATCAGGCCCACTCGACTTGTGGATGACAAGGGAAAAGAGTGCTTTACGCACTAAGCTTTGTGTGAACCGGATCTCCGGCATAGAGCTCTCACACCGCGGGATGGTCGGCGGTATGTATCCCCCTGTCATTTAAAGTCAAGTTAGACGCAAAGAGTGAGCATAAAAGATCTGCTTTCTCTTTTGCAGTATGGGCCATCGATTCGTCGCCATTGTGCAGGGGTGGAAGGGATGGCTTACAAAAATTTCCTTCAACAGCCTTGGCAAGAGACCAAAACGCGCGTGTTCCAGAGGGAAGTTTTATTAATCTCTCGCCAATGCTGCTAATGTGCTCTGACTTCGCCCTGGCAATTACTCTTTTGCAGGACCTGGAGGCCAAGTTATACTTCTTTTTGAGATCGCTAGTGTTGTTATCCCCGACCGCCGCTGCGTTTGCCCTGGCCTGATAACACATCTGTTTTTGGCGAGATGCCAGTTTACAGTAGTGACCAAACCAAGGCTGGGATTTGCCACCAATGGGAACCACAGAGGAAGGAACAAAAAGTTCCATACCCTGAAGGACAACATCGGCGACAGAATCGGCAGCGACGTTGGGATCATTCTGCGAGAAGCAAACTTGGCCCCAAGGGTAGGATGAAAAGAAAGTGCGCATCCCATCCCAGTCTGCTGACTTATAGTGCCACACACGACGACAGCCAGCAAATTGCGGCCGCGGTGAGTAAGTGAGTGGTACCATACTCCGGATTAGACAATGGTCCGAGGAGCCAAGAGGGGCATCTATGGACACTTTGTAATTATCCGGATGTGAAGTCAGTAGAAGGTCCAACAGTGAAGGTGTATGGTCTTCGACATCTGGGATTCGCGTAGGCGAGGTGACCAGTTGTGTCAGACTAGGGGTCGCAAACCGGGATACCGAATTTCGAAAATACCGGAATACCGGGTCAAATTTAGGTCTAATTAATACCGGTATTCATTTCACAAAAACCGGGATATTCGGTATTTTCGGTTTTAGTAAAATAAATAAATAACAAATACAAATAGAAAAAGTTACTTGCCATTTAATTCAAAATACGCGCGCGCGCGAGTTCGTTCACCTTAAAACAAGACGAACTTCCCGCTCTCTGTCCCGCGCAATGATTAGCGAACGAGCCAATGTCGTGGCGCGAACGGTGCAAGTGAGTAAGTTTAACTCACTTCCCAGGCTGTAACACTAAAGACAACCAAGAATGGGATGATGAGATATCCGCGGTTCCGGATTTAGCTGACTGGACAACTGCACGCAAATCATTAAAATCAACACATTAACTTGGACCATCAAAAACTTCCTCCCTTTTAAAGCAGCTGGACTGGATGGCATCTTTCCGGGCCTACTGCAATGGTGCGAAGAATCGATACTCGAGCATCTACTGCGAATTTACACAGGATGTCTTGCCTATCGGTACATACCAACTAAGTGGAGAGAGGTTAAAGTTATATTCATACCCAAACCAGGCAAAAGTGACTTCTCGCAACCTAAAGCATTCAGACCGATAAATCTCACATCATTCCTCCTAAAGGTGCTGGAGAGAATGTGTGACAGGAACTTGAGAGATGATGCTCTAAAGCGTGTACCACTTCATGCAATTTAACACGCCTACAGCATGGGCAAATCCACCGAATCCGCATTACACAACGTAGTCAGACATAGTAGTAGTTCGAATAGAACGTGGATTATCACCAAAACAATCAACGCTCGGAGTCTTCATTGACATTGAAGGCGCCTTTGATAAAACAAACTTTACCAGCATCAGCCAAGCACTTGTCAGACATGGAGTTGACCTCACGACTGCGGGGTGGATCAATAACATGCTAAAATACAGAGCAATACAAGTGACTGTGAACACCACGAAGAGAGCTGTAGTGGCACGGGGTTGCCCACTCTCCTCTCCTGTGGAACATTGTGGTTAACGAATTAATTTGCCAACTCAATCAACGCAACTACTACACAGTTGGCTATGCGGACGACCTAGTTATCCTCATAAGCGGGCCATTCCAGAATGTGCTGTGCAACTTAATGAGTAACGCTCTCAAGATAGTCGAAGCCTGGTGTACTAAACCTGGTGTTTGGTCGGATTCACCGATAGTTGGTTATCGGTGAATCCGACCAAAACAGAGATGGTAATGTTCACGAAAAAATGTAACTTGGATACAGTTAAATTGCCCAAGTTATTTAATACCGAACTGTCTATGTCAAGCGAGGTCAAATATCTAGGCATAGTTCTTGATCATAAGCTAACATGGAACAGCCACTTAGACCAAAAGATAATGAAAGCCTGTATCACGTTTTGGCAATGCAAAATTCTACTTGGTAAAACCTGAGGTCTTGCACCAAAAATCACAAAATGGCTTTACACAACCATAATCAGACCACTCATCACCTACGGTGCAATAGTTTGGTGGCCTAGAACCGAACTCAACACTGCAATTAATAAACTTCAGCGTTTTCAAAGACTAGCATGCTCTGCTATAACAGGCTGCATAAAAATCCACACCCACAAATGCCCTAGAAATAGCGCTTGACCTCCCGCCACTCGACCTGTTTATACAACTACGGCAGCGCTAAGAATGTATCATCTGGGCTTGTGGACGGGAAACCAGGGACCTCAGTCCAAAATTTTGGAAAGGGCTATACAATACCAACCTCTGGTAACAGCTCGCTGTGATAAAATCTCGACTACTCTTACATTTGATAGAAGATATCAAATAGAACTACTAGAAACCAACAAGGACTGGTCGGGCACAGACGAACTACGCATTTACACTGATGGATCCAAAATACCAGGATTCGGATCAGGCGCCGGAGTCTTTTCACTGGACCTTAGCATCCATATATCAACAGCACTGGGTAATCACAGCTCAATATTCCAATGCGAATGTATAGCCATTAATCAGGCCGCCAGCGCTGTTATTAATAGGAAAGACAAAAACTACAAGATACGTATATTATCTGATAGTATGGCTGTCCTAAGAGCCCTAGATAGCAACAGCAAAACTTCTGGGCTAGTATACGAATGTCACCTGACATTGGAGTACATAGCAACGGATAACAAGGTTATCCTCCAATGGATCAAGGGACATAGCGGTTCTGTGGGTAATGACGCAGCCGACGAACTAGCAAGAAGGGGATCATCACAGAGAGTGGAAGGCCCTGCGCCACTTACCTTTCAATCAGTTTCGTACATGGGTGCGGCAACGAACCACACATAACCATACGCGTTACAGATAGTTCTCTGTGCAGAGGATGTCTGGAAGCAGATGAAACGGCCGCTCTTGTGATCCTGGAATGCATGAGCGTTGCAGAATACCGGGCATCAATCCTCAGGAAGCCGTGGACGCTCCTAGAAGCCTGTGAGAGCCCCAGGAGGCCACTGCGCTTCTGGAAGGAGCTGGCCTGGCTGAGCTAGCTAGCTCAACATACCCTGCACGCACAATGGACCAAGGACGGAGTATATGTGCGGAAACGGCGGCCCACAACAAGTAACAAGTAGAGTGAATTTAAGTTAGTTGCGTTGCGACCGAAAAGTGTCAAATTTTCTATTTCAACTGTTTACATTTCGGCATCGTCATTCGTCATTGCGTGTTTTGTTGGTGTTGTGGTTTGTTTTTGTTATCCACACCCGGAATTTAGAAAGAAGGTTTTTTTTTGACACCCGGAATTTAGAAGGAAGGAACCTTTAGAAGGTTTTGCTGAAATGATTCGGTATTGCGACCCCTATGTCAGACCATAGGCCAAGGCAAAGTCATGAGCAGATCTGCCTGCATAATCGGTAGTGGGCGATCCAAGCCATTCGGAGTGGTGGGCATTGAATTCGCCAAGGATCACAATTTCAGATGATGGGATCTGCTGAAGCACGGGGTCTGTAGCCACCTGGACGTGATCAAAGAGTCGGTCAGTTTCGGCATTTCCGCTATGGGACCTGTAGAGGCAGGCGTAGACGCGGGGATGGTCATCGACGTCTACACGCAACCATAAGATGGAGAGGTCCCTACCTTCAAAGTGCTGAGGCAACGGAAACTGATACCCTCTTTAACGTACACACATACCCCAGCCCGTGGAACAAAGGAATGTTCCAAAGCATACCCAGGGTACTAGAGGTAGGAGGTGTCGGCTGGAGAGGATATCCGCGTCTCAGTCAAAAAAGCAAGGCCGGCTGCACTGTCTGAAGGTGGTAGTGAACAGCATTAAGGTTGGAGTGTAAGCCCCTGATATTGCAGAAATCCACGTTAAACATGGCAGGGGGTGACGTATGACGCTTGCTCTGGCCTCGAGCAGTTTCAGTAATGAGCGCGGTTTTGCCCTACCCAGAATACGAAGGGCAGCCTCGACGTCCACGTCCAGAAGGAGACAGTTCTGGGCATGGACGTCCAGAGGGGGATTCTCCAGCGTGAAAACAGCTGGTACCCCCCTGGGGTATTATCCTATTTAACTGCGCCATCATGAGGAAAGGGGGGGGGGGGGCACCGGTAGCCTCACTCACTCGGCGAAACACAGTATAAAGTACTGCTTCACGCCGGTATTCTGTGAGGTCGTGGTATTCCTCCGGTCGAGCCGGCCCATTTATGCAGTAGCCTGAGCTACTGCGTGGCTCTCCCACGAAAAAATGTGTGTGTTTATGTTACAGCGTGCCACGTGCATCGATGGTGACAGCTGATGGCTCGACCGTCTGTGTAGTGGCCACACTGATGTGTACTCGTAAAATTCGTGTATATAGTGTTACTGATGATAATTAAAGCAATTCATGCGAAATTATTCTCTAACAATTCCAAAATATCAAAAATGCACAAGGTAATATTCAAGTTTTCACTTCTGCCGGCACTACCGGAGTGCAACCCGTCTTTTTTTTTATAGATAGGTCCGACGAATGACTATACCCCACCTGGTGTTGTGTTTTTTAAGGTTTAGTTTTTAGTTTTTGTTTGTGTTGCGGTATAAAGGTAAATGAATTCAGAGTTGAGTTAGTGCATTTTCGAGTATTTGGAAGAGTAAGTAAGTAATTCTTCGTATAATTTAGTCTACAAATTATAATCCGTAATTTCTAGTCAATATGCATGCAACTACGAGTACCTACATTGCTTCAGTTCTTGCATTTCGCGAATGGTCCTTATTTTATTTGCAGTGCACGTTAATTAGGGACTTAGGTGTGTGTCTCTCTCACTCACTCGCACTCATCGTAAAGGTCACGGCAAAGTCTCTGCACATTTGTATACCTATATCTTCAAATCAATAAAGAGGCTTAATTTATATTTTTATAAAAGTTTCTTATTTATCTCTTTATTATTAGTGAAAAGGTTTCAACCATCTGACTCTCAGAAAAGGAAGCTAAAAAAACGAAAACTGAAGAGGTAAAATCGCTTTGCTGGATCTTTATCCAAATACCTTTCGAATTCTGAAGAGAAGAAAAGTGGCGTTGCCGAAGAAATTAATCAAACTGTTGAATCGGGATCAATTATAAAAATCATTGATATTAAGACAGCAAACATAGGTGAAAAGTCTACTAAAAGTGATATTAATGAAAACTCCGTCGTGACTGACAGTGAAATGTACAGGACTATAAAACTAATAAATTAAAGAAAAAATAGGATGCCGAAGAATACGTCGCTTTTAAGTTAGAGTTCTTATCATCCAATGATGCTGCACATTGGTTTATACCTGTGCAAGAGCAAATCGGGATTTCGATTATTGAAAAGGGTAATGGTATATTTCAAAGCAAGGACGGACCTTTTGAATCTATAGAAAGACCAGGTGAAATCACTAAGGGAAAAACTCTTTGCCATGGTTTTACTCACATTTAAACGAGACTAAATATTTAAGGAAATGGATGCTATATTCACTGGAAAACGTCTGTCTACGGGTCTTGAAACTTAATACAACTATTGATAAAGACAACTTGAAGATTATTAACGATGAAACCAAAGATGAAAATAAGAAATGGAGAAACATTTTACATCGCCTTTTAGATGTAACGCTATTGTTAGCCCTACAAAATCTCCACCATTCATTCATTCCTCCAGCATTAGTACAACTATACCAAAATATTTTAGGGTTCCGTTTTTTCCTTTCGAGGTACGGATCACTTTGTTGTCCGTCCGTCCATCTGCCAAGATACTTTTTCTCAAGAACGCGTGGAGGTATCAAGCTGAAATTTATATTAAAAACTCAGGTCTACTGCCTCTTGGAGCTGTATAAAAATCAAACTTCTAAGCCAACGCAATCAAAAGATACAGTCGTTTATGCCGCAAATTTTCGAAACTCGCAAGGGAATCAAAGCTTACACGGTACTTCCAGTGAACGCAGAATCTTGAAATTTGGTACGAAGCAACGTCTTATGGTACTCACATAAAGGAAAAACGAAAACCGTAAATTTTTAGTTACATCACATTTTTTTAATAATGATTATATAGGGTGAAATTGAATGTTTTAATGAAACTTCGTGAGATTGTTGGGTTACGTGAAAAGAGTATGCCTGATTTTTTTCGGATTTTTTTGAAGTATTTTTTTGTGTATTTTTATGTCCTTTCCTCCTTTTGAGTAGTTATTCATTTTAAACAAACAAACTTACATATCCAGTGAAAAATAACTAATAAATAAGTACTTCAAAAAAATGGAAAAACATTAAAATTCCACGGCGGGTCAACGACCGACCGCGCCCGCCAGTCGTTCAGTGAGTACGTACCTCTACACAGAGTTCAGTTGACTCCTTTGATTCCACACAATACAATAAAGTCGTCTTAGATGCCTTTATTGAAATAATAAGCACAAATGTCATCTTCTCTTAAGCGGAGAAAAACTTTAAAAGTTAATAATAATTTTGTCACGATTAGAAATAGGCAAATGTTAAACAAAAAGAAATACTTATTGCAGTTCAATACTTGTGTGAAATTTATAACCCGGTATTCAAAAATACTTACGAGACCGATGTACCTATTCATTTTTTTCACTTAAACTTCCCGTATACACTTTGTAAACACAATCAATCACCAAACCTACTTTCGTAAAGCCTTGTGGCTCTGCTAAGTATACCGTGACACTACAATAACAACACACCATATCCAACTTCTTATATTGAGGCCACAGAACAAGAACTAATCATGGCATTATTTGCAAATCTTCTCTTGTCACAAATTTAAAAGATACGCACGCGCGGTGGATAAACTTGACACTGCGCTCGCTCGCTGCGCTTTGCACCGCGCATAGGTAGGTATTCAACCGATTCAACGGCGGGAGCGGTCATTGCTCCCGACCGCTCGTCTTCTGTTTTTACGTTTTTTTAGTAGTGCTAATTAGTTGTTTTTTACTTACTCTGTATGCGTGTTTAAAAAGAATAATTATTTAGTACCCAAAAGGAGATTAAAATATAACAAAAAAAACGAAATTTTATTTTAAATCATTTTTAAAAAATCCGAAAAAATTCAGAGATACTCTATATACGAAACCCAATAATCCCACGAAGTTTCATTGAAACATTCAATTTCACCTGTATATATACAGGTTTCGATTCGCACTTGGCCGGTTTTGTTTAATCTTTTAAATCTGGCAAATTAACTTTTGCACTCCCCTCCCCTTAGAATAAGTAATTCAAATAAAAATATACGTCAATGCGAATACCTTCACTTCATATATTCATATGTGACTTCTGCCCTTCGCAGGCCCTGGTTGCTATGGGTCCTGATTCTCTTGACCTTTTTCGTCGTTTCAGTTCGACAGACTTTGGCACGGTGTTTGTGTGCGTGCGACAAGACGTATGCGTGTAGACTAGCTGCTAACTGCTCATAACTGATTCTATCTCTTTTAGACACAATGCTAGGTGAGATAGCGTGCTTTTTGGCCGCGTCCACGAGTGAGTTCGAGACCGCGTTCTAGTTGAACCTTAACGTGCATGTATATGGTACGACTGTACGAAGTTCGCATATAAGATTATAAAACTATTTTAAACGATATTAACTTTTCATTTATTCAATAAAATAATAAAAAAGGTTGTCTTATCGGTTACCACGCTCAAAAAGTGTAACATGAATTAATATCAAAGAAAAAACTTGATGCAATAGCTATACCGCGGCAGTCCCTGAGTGCCACACGTATTATTTTTTTATTACGCAGGTAAAACCTCTATTTACAGACGTTGGACGGACCTCACACCTGGCCTCCCGCAAGTCTCACGGGTGAAATGGATAAGTCGTTAAGCAGTCCACGCGGCTTACGAGCGCTTACGGCATACTATCCGTAAAAAAAATCCTGCGATTACCCTCTACGCTTTTTAAGTGCGCAACCGCGGAATCCCCGTTGAGGGACTTCACCGCGTCTCCGCACCCAACAGCCTCCCGGGCTAGCCGGGGCTCCACGGCAGGGATCACCCGGGGTATTTCGGGAGATCCCGCAGACGTGCGCAAGACTGCCCGCGCTAGGAGTTATGTGCGCGGCCTATTGCCCACCGCACCGCTCACTCACTCTTGGCCTAACGTTAATACACCTCGGGGTTCTCCGGAGTATCAGGGGCACCACCCATTACAGTAACTGTGCAATGCGAGTTCGGTGCACCCATACCGAGCGCAGTTCTCCTCGTCCCTCTCTCCTCGCCACCAGCGCAGAAGCTGGCGTCCAGAATCTGCGATTCCCAATCCGCTCTCCGATGATGAAAGAAGCGGAGAGCCGCTGTCAACGAGGGCGACCAAGAAGATGTGCGAGCGACTGGCCGCTAAAAATAAACACACTGCTCCTGAGTGGACCGCGCGGTGCCTTCGTGTTGACAACAGTTCTTCTTCATCAAGTGCGACAGCTATTAAAGCTGATTCACGGTTTGTAAAATTTAACACAATGAATTGGTATTGTGAATTTAAATGACTAAATAATTATTTTAAGGGTGATGAGTACAATTTTTCTTATACGATAAAGTCTGTAACTGCATACCTACGTACATTACCTATTGCAATTTTTAAGGTATGTATATGTCACAATTGTGAATCGGAACGTAACTCATTAAGTAGTGTAATTTCGTTACATTGGTCGCATATATTAAAGTCGTTTGTATAGACAGCTTAATAATGACTTGTGCGTGTTTATTCTATTATATCTACCTATAAGTAGAGATATCACTAGTAAAATAAAATACCAAACATACGCACTAATTATTTTATTATAATGATGACGATGTTGACATACAAATCAAACAAATGAATCAATGAATGTTGGAGTCTCAAGATTCTTTGAACAGGACCTTGAAGCGGGAAGCGCAGTATCGTAAAATGTAGATTTGGACTTACTACTACAAACAGCAAAATACGTGACTAAGGGAAGTGCAACGCAAGTTTTATGCAAAGGTCTCTGGAGGAGTTTTGTGTTGCCTATGTTTAGCAGTGGACGTCCATGGGCTGGTGGTAAGATACCTCTACTTTTATCTGACCGAGTAATAAAGGCGCTAGGTATCTTAAATTGACTAAGTTCGGAATGGTCTGAACGTGGTATGATTTCCGCGGGTACTCAAACGATGACAACAAGAATCCAGGAAGCTACAGTTGTCCGTCTGATGAATGTAACAAGACCTAGACGATTAATATTATAAAACATATTGTGTTATGTATTGCCGCTATGTTTTAGCAATGAATCCTACTAATATTATAAATTAGCAAGTTTGTATGTTTATATTTGTATCAATTAATCACGCCAAAACTACGAATATATAAATGAAAATTTCATAGCGTAATGAAAAGAATACGCTATGAAATTTGGTACGCATATAGTTTGTACATTTTCTGCAGGTATAACTATAAAAGTCGTAAGTTTTATACTTTTTTAAAAAACCGAATCAGAGTTCCTAGTAACGGCTGACCCGTTTTCTTTGCGGTCGAGTGTATTTTAAGCCGTGACTCCAGCAAGTTTTTTTTAAATTGTTAAACAAAAACACATACTCAAAACTTTGTTTCTGAAATATGTTTTTCTACACACGCCGGCTATTGCTTACACACAAAATCCAACACTCGACCCAGGTGCAACAAATGTCAAATTTGACAAAAGTTTCATACATTTTATGTCAAAATTTTAACGTCAGAGTGAAAAGTTGCATATGAAATGCGTAGGTTTGGAGCACATAAAAAATCATTATTGAATTTGGTACAGTGGTGGAAGTCGTTCAGAAGTTATGTACCGAAATGTAAGTGTTTTATGTTTACATGCATTTGGGTGATTCATTTTTAGGGTTCCGTACACAAAGGGTAAAAACAGAACCCTATTGCTATCACTCTGTCGTCTGTCTGTCTGTCCGTAAGTCACGGGTCACTAGATCGTGGAAGGAATGAGTTATAGAAATGAAATTTTGCTATTTTACGTAGAATACTTGCCCGAAGTTGTTTTTTTTCTTTCTAACTCTAGTATGTGACACATTCATCGTCTAGAGTTCGTTGAGTAGGATATAAATATGTTTTTTCTTCCTTAACAAAGAAGTGGGAGGCGGTCAAAATTGACATTTTAAGTCCAGTTTTGTTACGTGGTTTATCTCAAAATTGAAACTAAATACATAGTCACGAATGTGAAATTTTTGTACTCTTAAAATATCCCATATAGTGTTTTTAAATGAAAAATATTGAAAACACCGATTCATATTTAGCTTTGTAAGTTGTAACGAAAATAAACAAACGATTTTACGAAGCGAAGCCAGACTATCGCCAGTTTGTATTTATATAGATTTATCGTAGTTTTGTTTTTAAGAAGAAATAAGTTATATCTTTTACGTTCCTTTTGTTCTTTTCTTTCTTGTTCTTAGGAAAAATATAAGGTTAGTAATACCACCTTCACTCTTTTTTTTTGTTTTATTTGACCGGACTAGATAGTGTTTACATATAAATGCTGAAGTTCACTCCTTTTGTCTTACTTAAAGCAAACTTAAAACTTATGTATTGCAAGACTCGCATGGTAAATAAACCCTTATATTTCACATAGCCTTTGCAAGACTTATATTTACCAAAAAACAACCTTTATCCTTCTTTAAGGTAGGTACCATATACTAAGCAAAAATTCAGAAAAAATGTTCCGCGTAAAGAGAACAGATTGACATACAGAGTTACTTTTGAATTTATCAATTAATGAAGAACGAAGAAACAAAGTTTTCAGAGAAAATACTAAATATTTTTTTATTTATGTATTTTAGAATTATTTACATGTTGGAAGGCGACTCTGCTTAAAAAGAAATTCCTTTGAATCTCACTCATACTCCAAAAACATAAGCTCCGCCCACTTGTATCCAAATTGCTCAAAAGCTCGGTTAACCGAATAGACCTTATAAAGTAACCCACTAAGCCTAAAATCCAGTTGCGAGGATCACAAGGAGCCCTCGGTATGAAATGTTTTGTTATACGTTGACGTCGAACGTAGTGGGCCGGCCGGAACTCGGAGCAAACTACGGTTCGACTCAGTAATACCAAGGAGGTTAGAGGGGCCGCGCGCCTTTCCAGCCGCATTCTGCGTAAACGTTTACGTCAACTTTCTGAAACTTTTTTTGGTTGATTAACGATTATTATATTTTTTATTTCACTTGTGAAAGTGCTTTCGGAACTCAAAACGTGGGCTTGTGTTTTCGTAGGGCCGCTATCTGACTGTTGAATTGGACAATTCGCTCAGCTGTCATTTGTTTTGATTAGGAAACGACGCGTTTTGCCGGCGGCCGGCATCATTTTGTCGCAGGTATGTATGAAACTGTATTGCTAAATCTTTATTTCATAACAAAACATGAACATTACTGTGGTTTATTAATAATTTGAACTCGGGTTTTATATAAAATTTATAAATTAGTGTCTCCCATTGTAGTGAACCGATGTATTGCAGGGAAATTGTTGTGGTTTCTCACCACAAAGTTTCGTGTTAAGGCAGCATTGTCAGAGTGATTGAATTTATACATAATATAATAATGATGGTTTCTCGCATATTTTATGATGAGTGACAAATTCAATTTAATTGAGTCAGTAGCTAATATATAATATTATGTCTTCCTTATTAATGCAAATGTTTATTTTTAAGCAATATCCATAAAAATATCTTCCTAAATGTTATGTAAGTATCCAGTTGGAAAACCAAAAAAATATACTTGATATAATATAATTAAATAAAAATGCGAAGTTTGTATTTACATATTTATAAAAAACCTCCATTGTCAATAAAGTAGAATAAACAGAACACTTTGTAAATATAAGTAATACCAAGGGAAGCAAATCAATAGGCGGCGTTTTTGGAAATCTCTGTACGTTCAGTGAAAAGTGATCTAACTCCAAATAGAGATTTTTGGGAAATCGCATTTGAAGTAAAAAAAACTGCTACGTAGTTATTGGAGATAACCCGATGAATTTTTGATGAATGATATCGTTAAAAGTTATCAGGTAGTGTACCAGTTTTGGAAATAATGTATGTATTTTTTTCATTAAATAATGAACCCAGTTAAATCACTTAGCACGAAACTTTGTGTTGGTATATAGTGATATAGTGGAACTTAAATCATTTTGTGTACATTTTATGTTATTTCAGTAGATATTTTTTGTGTCTTCACTTTTACAAAAACGTGCTAAACAAACATTGCTAATTTCTGTTTAAGGAATCATTATTTCAGTTTATTTTAGGGCTAATAGTATAAATATTGTCACTTAAATCAATATACACCAATTTTGTGGTAAAAAAATGTGTAAAATCTGATTGATTTTTATAACGATCTAAGTATCCTAACAATTATGTGTAAAGTAATATAAGTGGTGATTCTAAACGTAATTATTTACTCCTAAAATGTTTTCAGTGATCTGCAGTGCTATTCTGTAAAATTTTCACGCACGGATCCGATGTGGATCCGCTTGTTGTGGTTCGGATTCGGAACCGCGCGTGAAAATTTTACAGAATAGCACTGCTGAAGTAGCTATTTGATTAATAATCACATACTATAACATGGACAATATTGGACTAAATAACATACATTATCTGATATCCTGATGTAAGTATAGCTAAGCACTTGTGTAGTAAAACTCAGAAAGAACAACAGTCTCTCACCAACTACTGAGACCAGAGACGTAGAAAGTTTGTTTTCTACAAAGGCCCGATCGGGAATGAACCCCGGACTTTCCAAATTTTAACTGCAGCGGGTATAACATACACTTTCAATATGATTTTTGTCTTATCCATGTTCATCTTAAGACCTACTCTTTCAGAAGATCTTCCAAGGTCTTCCAAGAAGAGGTGTATTAGTTAGTCGCCATTGATGTTAATGCCACAGCCATTGCAAACCAGCCCCCCTAGCATGAGTACCGCGATACGATATATAATGCGTTTTTAACACCCTCAATTGTCAAATTACTATGGAATTTGACAGTTAGATGCGATAAAAATGTGATAAAATGTTAATTATGGTGCTCATGCTACGGGGACAGAAGCTTGAAAATATCGTCTAATACAGCAGAAAACAGTTTCGGAGATATAACAACTCCCTGTCACACGCCTTTTTGCATTTGGGTAGGATTGGAGCTCTGGTTCCGAAATCGGACTCACATACTAGCGTATTCGTAAAGATGCCTTAACACCTCTACATTACCTATACCTATCGTCGGCTCGGCACTGTAAAAGAGACTAAAGTACCGACCAGATTTTGATCAAAAACTTTATCATAGTCCACAAATGCCAGGCAGATTGTATTCATCAGTTTTCTGTTGTCTATGGTCCTAAAGCGTTTTCTGAAACCTGCCTGTTTGGAGGTTGGACGTCGCCAAACCTGCGAGCGAGATAATTCGTAATAACTGTCAAAAACAACTTATAAACATGGATCAAAAGTAAGATTAGTCGAAAGTTATTCAATAGTGTATTACCTTTTTGAAGCATATAATAAAAGTCACTTCTACCATATGATAATGGAATTGAAAAGCTTGTGCAGGATCTAAATATCGGCTTAGCGCCTGTTCTCAGAAGTTCTGTAGTGATTCCATCATCGCCTGGCGCCATGTCGTTTATAAGTTATTTAATAGCCATATTTATCTCTTACAGGCTAAAGTCCGGGATATATTCGGTCTCGTGTTAGGTAAACCTGGCTCTAGGATCTTTTGACTTGCTTACAACTGCTTCTGTTGAGTATAACAGCCGATATAACTTCTCAATCTCCCTCAGGATTTCAGCCTTATTCGAAATGATCCTACTCTCCTATGTGAATATTATAGAATCAAGAGACGATATAAAAACGGAAATAAATAAATAATCTTTACTGTTGGAGGATTAAGTTAACAGTTAGATAATATTGAAACTATGGAATTGGTTCTTGTTACATTTAGTCAGAGAACTGAGGTTAGGAGACTCTTTTACCACTGCGATATTAAAAAACCGGTAAATTTTTAGGTAAGTATAATAATTCCCGTAGTAGTCGCGTCCGCTGCCTGGTCCGCGTGGATTTTTTCTAGTAAACTTTTCTTTAGATTTAAACATCTAGCAGTTAAATGCTTAAAAAATAAATAAAATCATAAGTATAATAATTACTTAAAAGTTTAAAAAATCTACAAAAAGATTTGGTCACCTATATAATTATGACCGCGCGTACCGTTGCTCAACATCGATGATTGTTCGGTTTTTTTGGTCATTGTAGTATAAGACAATATTAAATTTAGTATTATAGCCGTATATAGATTAGAAGTTTATTGACTTAGAAGTTCGATATTCTCATAGCGTCAAGGCACCGTAGATCTGAGTAGAGGGTTTAAATTTCAATTCGATACTTCAACACGTTCCTGTGATAAAGGATCATCACAGGCAGATAGACAGACGGACAACAAAATGATCCTGTAAGGGGTCCGTTTTGACGTACGGAACCCAAAAAATAACAAAAATTTGCGTTTATAAAGGATTTTACAGCTATTTACACAATGATAAAGAGATAAAATTTTACTACAATGATAAAATAAGAACATATTGGCAATCTTATCGCTGTTTGCATGCTTAAGTAATGATTCATCTGTGAACTTGAATTTATGTTTTTCTCCTTTATGATTCCCATTTTCATCAGATTTAAAAAAGGAGGAGTATCTCAATTTGTCTGGATGTTGTTTTTTTTGTATGTTTGTTACGCGATTTCTCCCTCTGTTACCAGTAAGTAGTCTTACTAGTTGAACTACTGGAAATTTCTTTTCCAATAGACTTACTGATAGTAAGACTTCGCTGGTATCATTACTGGTAAGCCTACTGGGTACTAAGTCCTCAATGGTCTTACTAGTAAGTCTATTGGGAAGAAAATTCCCAGTAGTTGAACTGGTAAAACTACTCGGTAAGACTACTGAGAACAGGAAGATTCCCCCCTGTGTAATTTTTTTATATAATCGCAATGGTATATTCCTGAGGTTGATCTGATCAAGAGCTTCCGAGGTTTGGAACAGAAATCTTTGTAGGAAAACAGTTGTAATAAGTAATATTACTTTATTTATGCGATGGCTAACCACTACTAATGAGGAAGAGGTTACGTTGTTAACTTACGGGGATTACGTTGTTGGAGGGTTGTTACGTTGACTGCCCCCTCTTATCACATTTAAAAGTAGGTACATAAAAATATTGTTACGATTATTTAAAGGCAAAGAGAAAAAATTAACTCAGCCGTTTCTTGTTTTTCTTTGTTTTTGGTACCTATTTTGATTGTGTGATTTATATAACTGCTTTTATTTACGTCAACCTTAGGGCCTGTGGCATTGTCATGAGACAGGGACTTAGTTGACCTTATTTTTTATTTATTTATGCTTTAATTTCTATTTTACAATGTTATTGGTCAATAAATTATTTCTTTCTATCTTCCTTTTATACACACATCAAAAGTGTCTAGGGATCAAGCATTTTTATGCCGATTTCTTGAGATTGAGATGTGGCTTTGTAATAAATTTATGATTTTATAAATTTATATGGATCCTTTTTGGTGCATTTCATAATTTGAATCAGGAACTGTGAATCAAATTCGAGTAAAAGATGAAAATCAGCTGTCAATATTTTCCCTATAAAAACATACAACGCATTGAAGACATTATTAGTGCTACTGTTTCCCTACTACTGATTAAAACCAACGTTATTATGGAGCGGCGACGTCATTTAAGCAGGGAAGAAATGCTCAGAGCCGTGGGAATGATAGAAGCTGGTTCCCGGCAACGTACTGTGGCTTTAGCTCTGAATACAAGTCAGAGTGTTATCAGTCGACTTTGGACACGATACCGAAGCACTGGTACCGTGGCTGAGCGCCATGGAGGACGGTATCGCTGCACCACACGGAGACAAGACCGATACATTCAAATCTTAACTCGAAGAGCTCCAACAATAACCGCCATGATGTTAGCCGTGAGGCTTCATCACTCTTCAGGGAACTTAATTAGCGACCAAACAGTCAGAAACCGCTTGCATGAAGTGAACCTTCATTCCCGAAGACCGCTACGGGTACCACCTATAGCAATGCACAATCGTAGGATTCGATATCAATGGGCTCTTGAACACAGAAATTGGGCAGAAGAACAATGGCGTTTCGTGTGCTTTTCTGATGAGTCTCGTTTTGGTATGAGACCGGATACAAGACGTATACGACACTGGAGAACCCCTGGACGCCAACAGCGATTAAAATCCTGCCAGGAAGTCCATCCTTATAGTGGTGGAACCATCATGGTATGGGCGGGTATTTGGATCGGCGGAAGAACTGAGTTGATTTGGATCAGAGGCAACCTCAACGCTCAAATTTATGCTGAGACGATTGTATCAGACGTCATCGTTCCTCTACAAGTGCAAATCGGTCCCTTATTTCAGTTAATGCATGATAATGCACGACCGCACACCGCAAGAGTTGTAAGACAGACTCTCGCCGCAGCTAACATCAATGTCCTGCCCTGGCCTGCTCAGTCGCCAGACTTGAACCCGATTGAGCATGCATGGGATATGCTACAGAGAAGAGCTCTGCCGAATATGGAGGGTATCCAGTCGCAAGAAGACCTTTTTTTGTTGTTGCAACGAACATGGGCGGCCATTCCACAGCGTGATTTGGATGAACTCATTTTGAGTATGCCAAACCGATGTTCTTGTGTTGTTAGTGTTCGCGGTAGAAATACGGATTATTAATTGTTTAAGTTACCCAATAAAATTTTAGAGAAAACTGTTATTTCAGTCTTTTTTTCGAACTTTTTTTTTTTTTTTTTTATTTTTATTTATTTATTTTAGGTCGCTTTTTAACATCTAGGTCATTAGCGACCACATTTTAATAATGTGAATTAAGCTTAAACTAAGTTATACATATTTATCATTTTTAGGAATTTCAGTGTTCGGGTGTATCCATCTTGGTTTAAACAATTTTCCAAAGTATTAGGTACATTACATAATAGTTTTTCATTGTCATATGCAGAGCATTCTATCAAAAGATGGTTAACTGTTAAATCCAATCCGCACTTGCATTTGTTTCTGGGAGCTTTAGTTATCAGATGGATGTGAGTTATGTTTGTGTGCCCAATACGTAATCTGGTAACTACTACTTCATCTTTTCTACAATTAAACATTTTAGGTGATTTCTCAAAAATAGAATGTCTGACATTGAATAATTTTGTTGTATTTTCAGTACTCCACAAATGATCCCAATTTTTTTTTATTTTGTATTTTATGTGTTTTTGTAATTCGGCAGGTGTAACTTTAACTGTATTACAAATATTATTTTCATTGGTTGCACTTTTAGCTTCTGCGTCTGCTTTGTCATTACCAGCAATACTTTGATGACTGGGAATCCATATGATTTTAATTTTATACTTATTATTCAGAAGGTTAGCCATGTTTTGTCTAATTTTCATAATAAGAGGGTTTGTGTTATTAGAATTTTGTAAAGCTGTTAAACATGATTTTGAGTCTGTGTAAATGACGTATTCCTTAGAGTTTGTTAAATTTTGAATAATTTCTAGTGACTTTAGTATTGCTGTCGCTTCACAACTAAAGATAGAGAGAAAATCCCATAATCTATATCGATAGGTACTATCATCAGATACTATTGAAATCCCAGATTTTCCATTCATAACTGATCCATCTGTGTAAAAAATCTTGCAATCCTTATACCTACTGTTTATCTCATTGAATAATGTTTTATATATATATTCAGGCGTATCATACTTGAGATTTTTTGATAGTTCTAAGTTAATAGGTAATTCCTGTTTTTCCCACGGACCCCAGGGTGATATTCCCTTTGTGAAAATTGGTGGGAAATTGAACCGTATTTCTTTTAAATATTTATTAGCTCTGATACGTAAGGGTTGCGATAGTTTTGGTTGAAGTTCATATTCTGTATCTACCGCTGTAGTTTTTTTGTAATAATTATGTGTTGGTTTCTCGGGGTAAGATAATGTATTTAAGGCGTATACAATTGAAAGTTGTTTTCTACGTATATCTAATGGCATCTCTCCAGCTTCAGCTAAAATACTTTTTATAGGACTAGTTTTGAAGGCACCAATGCAAAGTCTGAGAGCGGTGTTTTGAATACTTTCCAAGGAATTTAATGTGCGCTTTTTTGCTGAATCGTAGATAACTGAACCATAATCAAGTTTTTGTCTTATTAGTGCCCGATAGGTGTTTATCAAACATTTTCTGTCAGATCCCCATGTTGTTGATGATAAAACTTTAATTATATTTAATCTTTTGTAACATTCTGATTTGAGTTGATTTATGTGTGCATTCCAAGTCAATTTACTGTCAAATATGACTCCTAAGATTTTTAATTTATTAACCTCTTTTATTCTATGGTCATTTAAAGTTAATGTGATGTTATTTATTTTCTTTTTCTTTTTTGTTAATATCATGAATTCACTTTTAGTTTTAGAAAATTTGAAGCCAGATACATTGGACCATTTGTTTAAATCGTTAAGTGTATTTTGTATTAGTTTTAATGTAGGCTTAAGTGTTCTACCGCTACATATAATTGTAAGGTCATCAGCGAAAAGAATTCCCTTTACAGGTTTTGGGATATATGATAAAACATCGTTTATAGCTAGTAAAAACAGGATTACACTAAGTACGGAGCCTTGAGGTAGACCGTTTTCTATAGGGGTATGGTTAGATAATATATCATTAATTCTTACTTTAATATATCTATCTGAAAGAAAATGTTTGACAAATGCAAGTAAATTTCCTTTAATGTTAATGTCATGGAGTAAATTCAAAACCCTATGTTTCCAAACCATTTCGTAGGCTTTTTCTATGTCTAATGCTACGATTATAGTATACAGATTGTTAGCAAACCCATCAAGTATTTCACTTTCGATATTAATTAAATGGTCTGTTGTTGATCTAAATTGCCGAAAACCATATTGAAACGGTGATAGATACTTATTCGACTCTAAATACCATCTAATTCTTTTAGTAATTATTTTTTCGAAAATTTTGCATAAATTGCATGTTAGAGATATGGGCCTATAACTTGTTTTTAGACTTGATATTTTTCCTGGTTTTAATATTGCGACCACTAAAGCTTCCCTCCAACAATTTGGAAAAACCTGATTTTTCCATATATAATTAAACAATTGAAGTAAATATTCAAGTCCGCTAATCGGCAAGTGTTTAATAATGATATTTGGTATATTGTCTGGACCTGGACTTGAATTACCTAATCCAGAAAGAACCAGTAGCAATTCATGCATGTAAATTTCTTTGTTGATTGTATTAGAATTATCATTAAAATCGAAATTAGAATTTGTTTCCTGATTTGTTTTATAATCTATGAATTGTTGATCATAATTTTTTGTGTTAGAATTGTTTGCAAAGGTGTCTGCTAGAAGGTTGGCGATTTCAGTAGCGTCTGACGTATATGTTCCATCTAACTTTTCTAGTACAATATTGTTGAATTTCGTTGTTCGGTGATTAAGTTTTTGGATCTTTTTCCACATATCTCCGGTTTGAGTTTGGTTAGTAATACAAGATACCCAATTTCGCCAATATTGTTTTCTACTTTCTTTAAGAAGTCTTCTAAATAATGCTCGCTTTTTCTTATATTCTATTTTGTAAACCGAATTTGGATCATTTCTTGCATGTTTTCTAAATAATTTTAATGCTTTTTTAGTTTCTTTCATGGCCATTTTACATTCGTCATTCCACCAAGGCAAAATATTTTTTCTTAATATACCGGTTGTTTTGGGAATCGCTTTGTTAGCTGCGTTAAGTATAACTTCCGTGAATTTACTTACAATTACATCAATCGGGTAATCAGACATGGTATTAATTGGTATTAAGTTGGAAGAATAAAGTTCGAATTCTTCTTTAAACATTAACCAGTTAGCTTTATCAAATTTCCATTTTTGCGGTAATGTTATATTTTTTGGTAAATCATTTGAAAAGTTTGATACTATTGATATGGGGAAATGGTCACTATCATATAAATCATCTAAGACATTCCATTCAAAATATGCTGTTATATTTTGTGAAGCCAAAGTTAGATCTATAATGCTTGTACGCCCGGTATTGCTATCAAAATGTGTGGGTTGGCCATTGTTCAATAACATAATATTATTATTTTCATCGAGCCATTCAGCTATGATATTACCCCTAGTATCACATTTTTCTGAACCCCAATAAAAATGGTGGCTGTTAAAGTCACCTAAAATGATAGACGGTATTGGAAGTTGATTGATTAAATTTTTTAGTTCATTTATATTGAGTGGATTACTATTAGGAAGGTAAATATTGCAAATGGTAATGGCTAAGGGATATTTTATTTTAATCACTACTGCTTCCAGATTAGTATTTACTTGTATTTGTTCGGGTATTGTATGTGATTTAATAAATGTAGCTACTCCACCACTAGCTCTATTACTATGTAATCTATTTTTATAAAATTGTTCATAACCTACCATATCAGCACAATAGTTAGACGCAAAATTAGTTTCCTGTAAACAGATGCAAGTGGGACATAATCTGTTTGTTAGAAGTTTTATATTTTCTAGTCTCTTAAAGTAACCATTTACATTCCATTGCAATATATCCATGTGTATATAATATTAAATAACAAATATGTTTTTTAAATAATAACTTTAACAAAAAGGAACACTTATTTATCATTATCTGATGAAATGATCGAATCAGGGTTTAACATTTCGTGTAATTTTCTAGATAAGCGTGAACATCTATTTTTTAAGCTTTTGTTCATTTTACTATGTAATATATTACACATTTTAATGAGGTCTCTTACATTGTCCGTATATGAATATACTACTTCTTTTACATTTTGTTTTCCCCGTGTGTTATCTAATAAACTAATAAATTGGTCTAAGCTAATAGGAAATGTAGTCTCATTACTTAATTCTGTCATGCTTTCTTCTATATTTTTCCAAATTTCTTCCTCTGTCCTAGTGTCTGTCTTCTTTATTTTTTTCTTTATCTTAGTGTTGGTTTCTTCATCATCTTGTGAAATATTACTGCTGGTTTCATCAGTTTCATTATTAATTGTATCATCTATTTTTTGTGGTTTTATAATTTCAACTTTTGACATTTCACTGCTCGTAGGAGAATGGATCCGTTTTTTTCCCTTCGTATTTATCCGTGGTAGAGGAAAATCTTCTTTTTGGGATACTGCAGAAGGTGCAGTAAAAACTGATTCTGGTAAGCGATCATCATTTCTTTCAAAGACGTTATTGATTTCTTGGGCCGTTTGTCTATCAGATTCTTGAGAATAGGGTTGAGAATTATTAATGATTTGTGAACAATTTTTTGATAAATGACCCACATTATTACATGTAAAACATTTCAAAGCGTCAGTGGTAACATAAATCCAATAGTTCGTATCTTCAAAATTTAACTGGAATGATTCTGGGAGCCGTGTTTCATCTTCTGGACGTATATATAATTGTCTTCTAAAACTCAATATGTGGGAAAATCCCGGATCAGTCACCCCTATTTTCATGAATGTAATAGGGGACATTATTTGAATATTTAACTCTTGAAATTTCTGTTCAATAATATAATTAGGTATAACTGGGCAAACATTAGATAAAACAATTCTTTTATTTCTAGTTATTAATGGTTTTATTTCCAAGGTATGTTCTTTGATCTTAATTTTCTTATTTTCTTCTAGTAAATTATCTGCAGATTTTTTAGTGTCTAGATAAATACAAATACGTGCATTCGAAATACGTGATATAAATCGGATCGCCGTCGCAGGTAAAACAGATGTTAAGGCAATGAGGTACTCCCTGAGTGTTATTCCGTCGATCGAGTCCAGTACGATGGCTTGGTCTTTCTTGGGAAAACAAGTCGATGACGTTACATTTGCATAACTTGAAGCAGTCGGTTTTATTTGGGATTTTAGATTCGATTGAGACAGTGGGGTAGATTGAGACGTTGAGGTTGAATACATTTTTTAGGGTCTCCTGTTACCAGGAGTTGCCCTAATTACGTTATATTAGTACGTCAATATTTATTTTACGCGTATAAAATAGGCACGCGGCACGACACCGAGCACAAGCAGAGTAACACGCGCGTCCGCTGTGGCTACCCGCGCGGGACTCTTTCGAACTTTTGTGTTAGTGGTTCAAATGTCAAAAATCCCTTTATTAGGAAAATGGCAAATTTCTTTATTAATGCAAAGGTGACTTGGTTTATCGTTACTGTGACAAACGAAAACACTTTATTTGATGAATCCTTAAAGAAAATTTTAATTAATATCAATCAGGAGAAAAGTTATTGCAAAAATATATGTTGATCCCTAGACACTTTTGATGTGTGTATCTTCGTTATTGCTTCTCATGCACAAACCATACACTATACATATTTTTTTAATGTGGAGTCAGTGCCATGCATGTTGATAGATCTAAGTTACTATTTTACTGCTTGGGCTGGCATGGCACCGACACCAAAGGTTAATTTGACATAAAAATAATATGTATATTTTTAACTTTCTGTACTTTATTATTCTCTAAAAAACTTTAGTTTTCATATGATCATGTTATTAAAACAAGTTTCAAGATCAACAAAAATATGGAAAAAGTCTGAAAAAAGGATAGCTAAAGTAGGTGCTTTTCGTATATTTTTTGCGTACTGTTAGACGGAGCACTTAGTTTAATTTAAAAAAAAAAAACTTTATTTGCTCACTATCACTTTATTTATATATTTATGTTTGTTATAACACTGCTATCACTTTATTGTTCACTACTACTTCCTTTTAGTTTTAAGGATAACGACTCGCGACGGGCTAGTTTACTAGGCCGTTGAATAGTTCCTCAGAGTTTCCTTGCTGAAGGCCAACCGGCAGGCAGAAACCAGGTCCGTTGTTGGGCAGCAATTCCACAAATCAGAACAAGACTAACTGTAATATTGAAATCGCGGGTTTTTATACATAAAATATTGCTGATCACAAATTTAATATTGGAAATAATTATTCATTATAGTTTTCCTAAGTCAGCAACATTTCTGTAGTAGGCATTAGGTAGGCAGGTTATAACACCTCCCCCCATTAAAACGCAGCATCCGAGAGAGGGATGCGAGTAGTGGAGAAAAAGTAAGATAGAGAAGAAAAAAAAGAAAAGAAAAAGGTAGTAGAACATCAATATTGTATAAACAGTTACTTAATTACTTAAGACATTCTTAGAATCAAAGTAGCATAAAAATTAGAGGAAACATAAAATTGAAAAATTATGCAGTTTAAGAGAAAAAACAATACTTATAATCTAAGATATAATTATTACACATTTATTGGAAGTCTAAATTACGTTTAGGTGAATTAATAGAAGAGTTAGAATCAGAATTAACGCTAGACATTTCAAAGTTGGATATAGTTCTATCAAGTATATTATTAGAACTTGAATGAGTTACTGAAGTATTGTTATTGGGTTTAGTATAACATGAATTAAATATTTTTATACAACAACTAGTACTTGTAGAGTTACTACGATTACGCCTATGTCTATTTCTACAGCAAATACATTTATATAACTTATAAAATATGAAACTAAACATACACACAGAGGCTATTGTGGTAATTATACTAAAGTAGTTTCCATATTTGATATGATATGGCTGAGTTTGTATTCGGTCAAGCTCTTCTGTGGCTTGATTAAGTTTATGAGAAGCGTATTGCAACGAATCTAGATTTATATGAGATAGCCTTACAGGTGTCAGATATGGAATACTGCTATTTATTGTCTTTTTGGAACAGCAATCATCCTCTATGATATTGAAATGGGTAGATGGCAAATGTATACTAGAATGGTATTCATTTGCAGCAATAAACTGTAGCAATTTATGATAAGCTTTGCAGCCTTTCTGCAACTGAAGGATTCCTGTTCCAACTACATCATAGTCTGTTAACATATTATTACAATTAACCGATAGCTTAGAAATATCACTTAGTACATAAATCCACCTATTACTAGTTAGTTTTTGCCAAACATCTATATTACCTACAAGCACCTTATAATCACACGTCGCGGGTATTTGGTTCACGTATTCCGATAAGATAGTCACTTCACAGATTGGATTTGACACTGAGGAATGGACACTATTAAGTTTACACAGATTGTAATTGTCTTTTACCACTTTGCATTCACTTAGGTTGTCTAATAAAGAGTATGTCAACTTATCCTCTGTTAAGGCTAAATATTTAGTTGTAGGATTAATCATGGCGAATGAATTAGGGTTGTGTATATCATGGGGTGTAGGCAGAGCATAAACGTGATAGAGCTTATAGTCAGTTAATAAAGTTAAAGGTATTCTTATATTAAAAATTAACTTGTTATCGCTAAGAAATGAAGAAATGTCGGCTAAATCTAAGAGAATGTGAGCATTATCTAAACTTATAGGAAGCGGAAAGTTACGAGCTACTAAATCGTTATTTGAACTTAGTTCTTTATATAGTAGAATGGGGTTTAGAACAGAAGGATGAACTACATTCTGTTTCCCAAAAAGAATAGCATCTATCAGGTCTTTTAAACTAAAATTAAGGATCATCAAGGAACTTTCTATTGCACTGAAAGTCATGGCAAGATGAGTATTAACTTCTATCTTATTAGTGTTTTTTGAAACAGTATCTAATATTTTATGCAACTTTTCCACGTTGTTATTCAACGTAATTTCATTAGCGTTAAGTTTTTGTATAGTATTATTAAAAGTAGATATAGTAGAAGAAATAATATGAATATTATCTTTCATTAGGGATGCTAAATGCCTTTGGTCATCTTGAACGGCGTTTATAGCATCGGTGAATGTTTTTGCATCATCATCGTCTAGGGAACCAAAGAGCTGTTTTAGGATAGGACCTCCGACACCAAACCATGCTGATCTTTTCTGTTTACGATGGGACTCCAAGGAAGTTAAATGAGATAATGAGATAAAGTTGTTATTTACGTTGACATACAAACTTTCCAAAGGACTTAATACATTAGCACAATCAATATGCATTTCGAAAGAAGGATATTTGTTACAAATGTCCTTAGAAGTATCTATTGCTTGCTTAACATTATCTATATGTGGTTTAATATAAGAAAAATCAGAATAGGTTAGAATGTTCCAATGATCATTATAGAATTTTAATATTCCTAGGGAGTCGAAGTAGATACCGGGACTGTTCACGATTGGCGTTGTTATGTTTGCCGAGATGAGTCCTGGCATGATGGCCCTGGAAGAGAATTATCATGAGCCAATTTTATTTCGTCAAAGTGATATCTAATTTGCTTACGGTTCATGAGAATCGTGACGTTATTATTATTATGAACTTGAGTGATTTGAAAGGGACCTTTCCAGATTGGTGATAGCGCTTTACGTAGTCTGTGGTGATATTTTACATACACCATGTCTCCAACGTTATAGTTTACGGCTTTGGTTCTTTTATCGTAATATTGCTTAGCCTTTTCTTTACTACGAAGAATGTTTTCTCGTGCTATATTACGTGAAGTATTTAGTTTAAGTTTCAATGTTTTGATGAGGTCATTATAAGTTGCATTAGGGTGAATGTCGTAAATGGAGCTGGGTATATGTGGCTTACAACCGAATAAAAGTTCGTGTGGGGAAAAATTAGTAGATGAGTGAATGCTAGTGTTGTATGATATTAATGCCGTAGGGAGATATTTGTGCCAATCGTTTTGGTTTTCGTTGACGTAAGATTTTAAGTATTCTTTAAGAGTACCATGGCTACGTTCAAGGGCTCCATTTGTTTGTGGATGATAAGGAGATGAAAACAGATGTTTTATTTTGAATAGAGAGGTTACTTGTTTGTAAACGTCGGCTATGAAATGGACACCTTGATCTGAAAGAATAATTTTAGGAATGCCAAAATGGCTCATAAAAGTTATAAGTGCTTCTGCTGTTTCTTGGGCAGTAGCTTGTGTAATAGGGTATGCCATGGAGTATTTTGTAAGGTCGTCCTGGAAGGTGACAATATATCTATATTCTGTTGGGCCAGAATTCGGAAGTGGACCAACTATGTCGGTGGATATCCTTTCTAAAGGTTCACGAGATGTGGAAGTAATTTCCATTGGAGCTTTGTTTGTTGCTCTCAGTGCCTTATTTTGTTGACACTGGCGGCAAGTTTTAGTATAGTTTTCGATATCTGATTTCATTCCTTTCCAATAATACAATTCTTTTAATTTGTTGTATAAACGAGTAGCACCAATATGACCACCAATAGGGGAATCATGATTGTCCTTCAGGATGGTTGGGATTTCTACAGGGGTAGGATAAATTATGTTATTGTGATATATATTAACCTTGATTTTTGTTTTGTGAAAAAGGAAAGCAATAATTTCGTATATAAGTATAAATTGAAGTCTGTCATAAGGGTTATTAAAATCTGATATAGAAATTTCTTGTTTATCATTAAAGAAGATTACAAGGTTATTTCGAAGTCTTTTGATTGATTCAAATATATCCTTATACAAGGCGGATTCATAGTGATGAATCTTGAAGAACAAGAGGAAGTAAGTTTTATTATTTTTTTTGACTGAACTTGATTCATAAAGTTCTCGTTCAGTAGATTCGAATAACTGTCTATCTTCTACGAGGTTGAGGATGGTATCACAGTAAGGATTTGAAAGATCTAGATCAATAGACGTCGGGCAAATTATGAGTTGACATGGGCTATCTAAAAGGCTTTTGTTATGTTCTACTATTTGGGTATCAAAGTTAGTTGGTGAAGATCGAGTTTTCAGGAAAGAGTCATAAGTCAGGTTATCAGTCGTGTCAATGTTTTGGATATTGTGTATTGGGGGACGGGATAGAGCGTCGGCGTTAGAGTTCATTCTGCCTGATTTGTAGACTATTTCATAGTCGAATTCTTCTAACTTGAGGCGCCAACGAACTAGTTTGGAACTTGGATCGGTGCATTTGAATAGCCAACATAGAGGGCGATGGTCAGTCACAATTTTGAATTTGCGACCATAGAGATAAGGTCTAAAAGTTTTGGTACCGAAAATAATGCCTAACAATTCCTTTTCGATTGTGCTATAGTTACCTTCAGCTTTATTCAAGGTTCTGGAGGCGTAAGCGATTGGAAGGTCTTTACCTATCTCGCCTTGAGATAAAACGGCACCAAGCGCATAATTGGATGCATCTGTAGTTAGAATAAATTCTTTCGAAAAATCGGGATATTGTAGAATTGGGGCATTGGTAAGCATATGTTTCAAATTGTTAAACGCTAAATTTTGTTCTTCGGTCCAGATAAATTCAGTATCTTTACGTAACAGGGATGTTAAAGGTTTAGTTATCTTTGAGAAGTCTTTAATGAATTTCCTATAGTACCCTATTAAACCTAGGAAGGATTTAATGTCTTTGGGATTTCTAGGCATAGGATAAGAAGACACGGCTTTGACTTTATCAGGATTGGGGGATACACCTTTATTAGTGATAATATGTCCAAGATAAGCAACTTCATTTCTCAAGAACTCACATTTATCCGGTTGTAACTTAAGGGTATGTTTTCTGAGAGCATCAAAGACGAGTTTGAGTTTCTGAATATGGGAAGTTAGATCATGGGAATAGATGATTACGTCATCAAGATAAATAAAGCAGTGAAGGCCTTGAAGACCAGATAGCACCGTATTCATTAACCTCTGAAATGTAGCTGGCGCATTTTTCAAGCCAAACGGCATTCGAGTGTACTCGTAGTGACCGTTGGGAACAGAGAAAGCAGTTTTAGATGCATCACCTTCGTGCATTTTAATCTGGTGGAAACCAGAGGCAAGATCTAGAGTACTAAAATATTTACTATGCCCTAATTGGTCTAATATTTCTGTAATATTAGGTATTGGATACGCGTCTCCGATAGTAACATCATTCAATTTTCTGTAGTCGACAACTATACGCCATTTCTTTTGACCGGAGGCATCCTGTTTTTTAGGGACAACCCAGATAGGAGAAGACCACGGGGAATTTGAAGGTTTGATAATGTTTTCTTTTAACATCTTTTGAATCTGTCTATTGACTTCCTCTTTGTGACACTCAGGGTACCTGTAAGTTTTGGCATGAATCGGTTGGGAATTAGTAGTTTTAATCTCATGAGTCAAAGTATCGGTACATGTTAGTTGGTCTCCTTCTAGATAGAAAAGGTCTGAGTATTCTGAACATAGTTCCAGGAGTACCTTGGATTCTTCGACATTAAGATGGGAAGTTCTAATTTGCTCTTTTACTTTGTATATCCTATTTGGTGGAATAATAGTGTTAATCTGTGAATTTGATACTGGATTTGGAAATGATTCGTTTAAGATATGGCAAGGGTTTAATTCTACATTGAGGGAGTGTATAGTAATATTATCATCTGTGGTATTGAGTATAGAGACGTTAATATGTTTATTTCTTTTAACAGATACAAGACAATTAGATAAGTATACACCTTGTTGTATTTCCTTTTTATCTACATAACCTAATAAAACTTCGGGATTAGACGCTTCACATTCTATTATCATTTCAGAACGAGCTGGTATTACATAATGAGGTTTGGTAAAATGTAGTTTTACTTTACTATTATTTATCAATAAGCAATCATTTTTGTAATCAATGCTGGAGGTATATAATCTAAGGAAATCGTTTCCTACTATACCATCAAAATTAATCTCAACGGAGTCTGGAATTAGATGGAAAGTTCCATATATGGTTTCGGAATTTGACAGAATAATATCTAATTGGAAATGACCTAAACTAATAGAATGATCGGCATCTTTATCTATACCTTTGAATTTGATAATTTCTTTCACTAAGGTAGGTTGCTTTTCTAGTGAAGATTTCTTAAGTAAGGATACAGTGGAACCAGAATCGACCAGAAGTATTAGGGGTTTAGAAGAGTACTGAGAGTCTATATATATATGAGGCAAATGTGTATTGGAATTGTAATTTATTTCGTGTATGTATAATGGTTGCGAGTTAGTATTGGATTGTTCTTCGGTTTCTGTGTGTCTTTTAGGTTTCTGGGTTTTCTTTGGCTTAGGACAAGAAGCTTTGACAGATTCAGTAGTTGAGTTCGATTTTCTATGTCGGGGTATAGGATTTTTACGGGATTTAGCAGGATTAGTTTGTTTACTAGAAATGCGGGGTAGGCCAGAGTTAGAAGATGCAGTGGGTTTAGAGATTTTAGTTGAGTTAGGGGGTTCGGTAGATTTACAAGGAATATTGGAATTAGTAAATGTATCTAAGTTGCTAGCAGTAGTGTTAAGTTGAAAGGGTTTAATAAGTTCGGAAGAAATGGTAGTATGCACAGTGGAATTGGTAGATACACTAGGAGTGGTAGATACAGTGGAGCTAGTAGATACGGCGGGATTGGTTGCTTCAGTGGAGAAAGTAGATACAGTGGAGGTACTAGTTTCAGCGGAAATGGTAGATACAGTGGAGCATATAGGTTTGTTGGAATTAGCAGATACAGCGGAGTTAGTAGGTACAGCGGATTTAGTAGGTACAGCGGAGTTAGTAGATACAGCGGAATTAGTAGAAACAGCGGATTTAGTAGATTCAGTGGAAATAGTAGGTAAAATAGCGATTGTAGGTTCATTGGGAATAGTAGATACAGCGGAGTTAGCGGATACAGTGGACTTAGTAAAATTGATAAATTTATTATAGTTATTGGATATAGGAGGACTTATGATAGATTGATCATTGACATGGTAAATGGCGTCGTTATAGTTCAATGGTTCCGTATGACGACGCTCAGGCGGAACTCTTTTTAGTTTAAAGACTCGGAATAGTAAGAATTATTATTAAAAGGTTGTGAAAAGTTGTCGTTATAATTAGTATTGTTAATATATTCCCCTGATATATTATGTATTTGTCTATTCTGATTCTGCCGTGAGTTGTTGTATTGTCTTTTACGGCAGTCTTTTATATCATGGCCAGGGTGTTTGCAATAGCGACAAATATTAGTTGGTGGTGGTTGCGAAGTGGAAGGTCTATCGAAAGAAACGTTGTGAATTGGGCGCTGCCTATTTAACAGACAGTTTCTGTCAATGTGACCTATGCGGCCACAGGTTCGACACCTAGGTCTTATATCAAGGGTTTTTGTAGATTGGACAAGGTTATAAAGTTTTTCTTCTTGAATGGCTAAATTTATTGCCTCACCCAAGGTAGACGGGTTCCTACATCTTAATATGTTGGAGATATGACTAGGTACTCCTAATAAAAATGTATGTAAGGCTAGGTCTTCAGTATTTGCTATTCGCCCTTTCAGTTCACTCTGGTCCACGGTAGAATGCGTGATATCTGTTTGTAATCTAGTTAAATATGTCTCTAACCGTAAGCTATACTGTGATATGGATTCGTTAGGTTTTTGTTTGCAGCTCTGTAAATCTAATAATAAGTGATCTTTATGTTTAGTTTCCCCGAATGTAGTCTTAAGGAATGATTTTAGTTCAACCCAACTGTCAAAAATTTTCAGAGAGCAAGCCGTTTCGGCTTTCCCCTCTAACTGCGATAAAATATATTTAAAGAGAATATCGCATTGTGCGCTGGACGCGAGGTTTAATGCATTGTCACAGTTACGTAAAAATGACGATAATTTATTTCTATCCCCATCGAAGGGCTTTATAAATTTTGTAAGAAAACTTACAGATGTGTTTTCTTTTTCACCCGGTACAGTTACGCTAGACAACCCAGATAGTTCTAATTTTACTTTTTCGTTAGCCATGATCACTTTTTATTAAGATTAGAACAAAAAAATATAATCCAATTAAGAGAGAATAAGTTGATTAAAATATAACGTTATTATTATGCACTCACAGAAATAGTATCGCGGTCATTTGTTGATACAGCGTTTTTTCACGGTGCGGCGATAAGTAGGTCAGACGGCTTAGCGCCGGCTATCCGGAGTTATGCAGTAAATACTCGATGCGTAAACGAAGTCGTGCTATGTGTTAGCACGGTTGAAGCGGAGTCTTCTTCTGAGTGGTGCGGAGCCTTCTTCTGTGTGATGCGCTGGGCAAAGAACCCTCGGCACATCAACGCGAAGTCAGTCAGTAGTTATGATGATCGTCGATGGTTGTAGCTGGAGTGGCTGACACACCTCTATGTCAGAGAGACGGTCGGGCGGCAGGCTGGCAGCTCAAGCAAACCCACGGGATGGGCTTATATCGACGGCAGTGATTCTGGTCGTCGTCAGGAGTAGGCGACCATCAGGGAGTAAATCCCTGCTTTCTTCTGACACCAAATGTTAGACGGAGCACTTAGTTTAATTTAAAAAAAAAAACTTTATTTGCTCACTATCACTTTATTTATATATTTATGTTTGTTATAACACTGCTATCACTTTATTGTTCACTACTACTTCCTTTTAGTTTTAAGGATAACGACTCGCGACGGGCTAGTTTACTAGGCCGTTGAATAGTTCCTCAGAGTTTCCTTGCTGAAGGCCAACCGGCAGGCAGAAACCAGGTCCGTTGTTGGGCAGCAATTCCACAAATCAGAACAAGACTAACTGTAATATTGAAATCGCGGGTTTTTATACATAAAATATTGCTGATCACAAATTTAATATTGGAAATAATTATTCATTATAGTTTTCCTAAGTCAGCAACATTTCTGTAGTAGGCATTAGGTAGGCAGGTTATAACAGTACGCCTAAAATAAGAATTTACTAATGGTTTTATTTTTGTTAAAATATTTTTTTTATAAATCAGAACAACATCAGGGACTTCAGTTCTAAACTATGAATATCTGCATTACCTCTCTTATTAATTGTCTGTCATTGAAGATATGAGGAGGAGGAAGAGATGTGCGTGAAAACCTAAGAAACAACTTAGGTTTTCACGCACACCACTTATTAAATAAAACAAGTTTCAACGGTATAGATGTTTAGCTTTGTCGAGCTACCAAAGTAAATAAAGTCATAATTCAGACGACGCATACTGAAAAGAATGCGAAACGTCAATAAATAAATAAATCAGTGCATCTACACCGTTGAAACTTGTTTAATGTCATCGAAGAGTTTTATTATTTATTTATCTCCGGAAGTACGCATGAGATCTTTATTAAATTTAAGTAGTACCATCTCGAAAGAAAACTCAGGGCCGCGGTAGCATAATGGTCAGTACATTAGCCCGGATAGGGAAGGGTGCGGGTTCGCGTCCCGTCTGCTGCCTGGTCCGCGTGATTTTTTTTCTAGTAATATTTTCTTTAAATTTAAATATCGAGCAGTTACACGCTTATGAAATAAAATTTATAACTAGAAAATTTCAAACTAAATAAAAAAACCTTAAAATATATAGATTGTTGATGAATAATTGCGTAAAAATGTATGTTTGCATTAAATTTAAGTATATTGTTATTTATTGTATAGATGTATAGTTATTATAGCTAGTATAGTTTATTATCTATTAGTCTTTGCCGTCTTCGTGTCTATAATTTTCCCAACGGTTCACTTTCAATGGTCAATAAAGTATAAAAAATAAAAATAATCAAAAAATACGAATTGCGATTGAAGTTGGTTCAAGTATTCTACAGATCTTCGTCAAACTGTGTATGGGATAAGTTCGAAAGAAAACTAATAATTGAAAGAATAAAAAACGACTGCGATACCATAAAAAATAACTAAACTAAAAAAGTTAAGAACAAAAAAGTCTTTGCACAGTCAGGGTACAGTTTTACGGAACGCTTTTTGATCTAAGATGTTCGTTGCAGTTGGCAATGGCAAACATTTTTAAGGAAATGTATTAATATTTAAAGTTATTATTTTGATTTTATGTTTTTCAGTGCCAAAATGTGTTTTTTGGTGTGCTGTAATCCTTTGTAAAGAAACGCATATTCAATCATACATTCCTATTTGAGCAGTCATTAAAAAACAAACAAATTGAGAACCTCGGAAATTAGGCATTTCAGTCCCGTCCCTGCATAGAATTTTATCGGCGGTATTTTTCGTCCGAAAAATAGATCGCTTACAACTGCATCGAGTAACTCACACGACGAAAGAATATGGCGTACAAAAGTCCGTAAAACCGAGGCGAGGGCACCGAGAGACCGAACAGGCTAGAAGTACATGGGTGTCCCCAAAAAAAAAATTGTGTGCACACATCTGAAGTGAAAGTTTTTTTTTAAATAACCTAACATTAGGCGGTGCATAAGGCATAGGGGAATGGAGCAGCGCATGCATCACTCATATATATGTATTTATATTATAGCGTGTGACACTCGTAGCGTTTCAGCCTTCACCTTGTTACCATCCGACTTTCATGCTCGTCGGGAAGAGCTGCGCACGCATGCCACATACACAAGTCAAAAGTCGTGTGACGCTCGTGACGCATTTTCAATTTACACCCCTTCCTAAAAGAAGTTTCTTTTCAATGGAACTCGTGACTAGGTGAAACAACGCACATAGCAAACTGTAGTCCGCGTTGCGTGCTTGATCTGATTTAAGGAAATGGACCCAGTATTCTCTTTTAAAACGCCTTCCATTTTTCTTAAACTTAATGTTAATTACAACACAACGTAACCTACAATATTTAATGTTCTTCCATAGCGTGAGCTTTTTTAAAATTTCGTTGGATAAATTTCGTACATCGTATGCCTTGAGTCCGTGACAACTCTTCTTCGGATATTTTCTTCAAGATTCACGATAATCCAATATCCAATATTCACCGCCTTCTTTTTGTTTAAATTTGTTTTAGAATTTGTGTTGGTTTGTGTTTAGTTGGACAGTTAGTGTATTCGACACGACTGCCAAGAGGAGTGTAGTTGAGTGTGTTATATTTATTTTTGTACGATTAAAAATATTTGAATCTTCTTCTCACATCATCATTTTCTGAATTGCAACTGCTTGCAGCTGGTTTCGCTACGTTGATTTTTAAGATTTTTGATATAAAATATACACACGTGATAAATAAAAATGTGTATATAAAATATGACGTTAATTTGTACTGACGTACTGTTATGGTAGACAAATAATCATTGTTATGCGCATAGAAGAGAAAAATATTAATTTAATTATCAAATTAATAGTCAATTATGTCTTGTGTGAATTTTCATGGTTTTTGTAGTTGTGAAGCAGCTGTTTAAATATTTCCTCCAGTGTGAATTCTAATAACACGAGTTAATAACTCGTATATATAAAGGTACTCTCGGTAACTCATAATAAGGTATATCGAAATTTCTGTTATCATATATTTACATAATTTTACACAAGTTTTAACTGGGCCCTCATCTATAGTTAAATATTACTTTGTAGTTAGTAACTATTCCTCAAAATTATCATAATAATGTATTTGCATCGATTATTAAATTAACTATAGTAAAAAGCATTAGTTAACTACACATGAGAGGAGTAGTTAATTTTAACCATAGTTTGGATGAGTTGTACTTTTGAAACATAGTTTTTCCTGAGAGTTTTTTGAATAAAATTATAATTAATCTAATTACATATTTTCTGCTTGTTAATGGTAAAAGGAACTAAAATGTTAAAAAATAATTTATATCTGACATGAACTATACCATTTTTTTTATATTTATCCATATTTTAGAATCCATAAATCGAATATTTGTTTTAACAAACACTCAACATTTTTAAAAGACCTATCCAATGACAGCTCCCTCTCTGAGGAAGATGCGAAAAAAAATTAATATCCTTATTTTTTGTGTAGGGGAGGAACAGGTTTTTTTTAAAGAATTTATTTATATATCCATGGCAAGTTACAGCCATTTTAGTTCTAATAGACTATGGGCTAAGCTGCGGACTGACGGACGGACGAACATGCAAAACGTTACAGGTTTTTTGTTTTCTCGAAACCCTTGAAAAAGATTCATATGCCAGCAATAGCTAAAGCCTCGATAGGTAAGTCATCGGCTTTTAGCCTCAATGACACAGGGCTAGTTTACAAGCTGCTAGCAAACTCGCTGGCTTGTAACTTGTAAACTAGCCCCTTAGCCCTTATATGATTTTTATAAATAAACTGTTTTTTGATTGAATAGACCAAGTTATTTGAATTGGATTCACTCGGTAGCTTAGACAATGCTTCATCTTTCTGCTTGCTGCTGGCGTGATCTGTTCATCATCTTCAGCCTATTAATGTCCCCACTGCTGGGGCATAGGCCTTTCCTACGGATGGAATAGGGAGATTGGGCCATGACCCACCACGCGGGCCCAGTGCGGATTGGCGGGTGCTAACGACTGCAGATGTAGCCGGGACCAACGGCTTAACGTGCCTTCCGAAGCACGGAGGAACTCGAGATAGAAGATTTTTGGTCACCCATCCAATGTCCGACCACTGCGAAAGTTGCTTAACTTCAACGATTCGCCAAACGCGCTAACCACCAGCGCCATCGAGTTTCTCATTGTTATTGTGTATCGTGATCTGTTATTTGTTTAAATGACATTGTATTTTTTTAGTAACTCTTGTAACTTCTTATCTTCTTCACGATCGAAGTTATTGCTCGTCTTTCTGGAATAGTAAATAATACCGACCTACAATTTGAGCCACCCAAACTTAGGAATTGTCAAATGAAACGCCACCAAAGAGGTTCATCACGTTATGGAAGGAAAATTCTGTGCACGATCATATCATCACTAATTGAAAACGTTAAAGAACAAGTAATGTAAGTGGGGTGTAACAATACGACAAGCCTCGCATATTCTGGTAATAAGTTATGACACGTTGAAATTTCGCCATCTTTTTTTTTATTACGCAGGCAAAACCTCTATTTACAGACGTTGGCGCCCTTAAGGGGCACACCAACGAACGGACCTCACACAAGTCTCACGGGTGCGAAACGTAGAAGCCGTTAAGCAGTCCGCGCAGCTTTCGAGCGCTTACGGCATACTATTCGCTAAAAACTCTGCGAATACCCTCTACACTGTTAAGTGCGGAACCGCGAGATCCGTTGAGGGACTTCACCGCGTCAAAGCTTATCATTTTGCTTGGACAAACTTTGATGCCAAATCATTTCTGTTTCAAAAGATAAAAATAGAATTAATTTAAACAATAGGATATTCAAACTATTTAAGTTATTAATGAATGGACACTTTTAGTAAAACTTAGAACATAGTCAAGGCGAGTGTATCTTTGAGAAGAAGTAAGCTGAGGACACGCCACCAAGTACCTATTTTCTTTTTTAGTAAAATAAATACATATTAACATTTATAAAAATCTGTATATTTACCCAACTTTCAACTTAGTTGTAACATGCTAGAAAAAAATCTTGCACAACAACAAAATATGCACTTATTTTAACTGCTAGATTTTTAACCTTTCCAATGTTTGCAATTTTTTTACAGTATTTTAAGACTTTAGTTTTAATAGAAATAATTTATTAAATATGCACTTTACACAGTGCATTCTTAGCTTGGAGATGCAAAAAATAGCATTGGGATATTCACCCTTAAAATTGTCACGAATTTTATATTACTATTGTAAATTATTTTATTCGAATCAATTAGCTATATTTAATACCATTACAAGCGAGGTATTTTTTTTAATATTTACCTACTGAGTTATCTTATGATGCTGTGTATCCATCAATCAATCCATCCACTTCATTATGACTTAATACTGATTATTAACTCAGCAAAATTAGAAAGTACTGATTTAACTTTCTACTTATCATAAAACAGTCTTCAATTTATTGTATATTTTAATTCTTCTGAGTGCAGCTACTGAGCTTTGCAAAAATCTGATGGGGTCATTGCTAAAATGTGAATTGTGACGCGTGTTTTTTTAACTGATTATTTTTAATTGAAGGAGGAATCGAAATCTGCAACAATCTTTTTAAGAAATGTATGATTGATTTGCATCATTGGTAGCGAAACGCAATTTTCAGAGCAGGAAATGCGATAACAACAGTGCGCAACAATGAAAATTCTGAATAATTAGTAGGTACAATCAAATCGTATCGACGCTCGTCATAATGTCGCTTGTAATGTAACAATTTGTAAACAGTACCTGTTTATAAGAGAACGATGCCATTGTGAACAGCTTTATGCTTTTGATTGTGCAGTGGCATGCCGCTGGCTTCGAAAACAAAATCAATCGCACGCACTTTAAACGCAGAAAATAGGAATTATTTTGTGGCAATAATGCTGTGAATGCAATGCCTCTTTTGAATTTGCGGTGAATTCACCGAATTGTTTCGAAAGCAATTATTTCAATTATCGAAACGCAAAATAAGGGTTACGTTAGGGGTCATCCATAAATTACGTCACACGAATTTCATGTCTTTTTTGCCCCTCCCCCCGTCCTTGTCACAGCTGGTCACATTTGTAAGACTCCCCCCCTCCCTAGTGTGACGTCACATATTTTGCAAATTTACATTTAGAAATCATTGAATGAAAACAGCGGTTCTGTAATCAGTTTTATTTCCATTTAAATTATTATTATAATCAAATCAAACAATTAACAAAACAAAAAAAAAACGATTAATTATATTTATTAAAGAAATTACCGAACAAAAAGTGATTGACTATGTTAATTAAAGAAATTAACAAAACATAAAATATTAATAGCATTATAATTAAATTAAAGATACAAACTTAATAATCTTGAGTCCATGGACATTGATCCCACTCCTTTAAATTATTTATAACTGGCATAGCACCACTTTGTTCTCGTTTGGGTTGTTAATGCTTTCGTTAAGTAATAGTTTCAACACTTAGATTTTGATATATTTTGAAATGTGACGTCACGAAATTTAGGACCCCTCCCACCCCTTGTCACACGATGTCACATCTCGTCGACCCCCTCCCTACCCCTTAAAGTGTGACGTAATTTATGGATGGCCCCTTACGATATTATAGGCATTGGTAAACAGTGCTGTTGTCTAAAAATAAAATTACGAAATCAAAAAAATCTAAATCAATATCGTTTATTCAGTCCAGGCTGTTACAAGCACTTGTGAATGTCGAAAAGTTACGTCATCGGTTTGCAAATTTACGGCGGGAGACCTTGTACTGAGAAGAACCGGCAAGAAAATCAGCAAGGCCTGTTTTTCTCTGCCTGTATTATATACAGAGTCGTCAAATTGAAAAATTACTTCAATATGATGTAACTCATGAGGTCACTTTCCGTTACAAATGTAAATAATGTAAACATTATGTATGACTATAAAATAAAAAAATATATAAAAAACTGGTTTAACAAAGTTTAGGAATGCTGTTTCCTACTGTTTAGGCATAAAACATTAACGATTAAAGTTAAGAACAACGATTAATGGTACCCAATGTAGCAAGAGCAGACTCATCTCCGCTGGCAGCGTTATTATAACAAACTACATATAAACACAACGGTAGGACACATGCATGTGATTACCTAAACACTGGTGTCGATTCTGGCACTACTCTGCAAACCCAAAACCAAACCCAACGTAAAGAAAAACCTCAGAAATTGAAGCTTTGCTAGTAAATTATGTTTGTAATTGAATTTACTGCAAACTGCTAGCCCTATATAGGTTTTATTTAAATGTATGAACAGACTGATTTCATATCATGGTGTTATGGGCAACGAATGTTTTGATAACAGTATTTCATGGTAATTCTGCTACTATTACTTACTCAGGTTTTGAATTCGAAACCTGTTCTGGTATTTCTTGTTCACTATTAGTTGAGCTTACATTTGACTAATTATTGCTTATAGCTGTATAACTTATTGAGGGTCATTAACCACACAGTACAAATTGTAAATTCTTATTATCTTAAGTTTCGTAGTTTTAGTTAGTTAATAAAAGTGTCATTTTTAAAAGCTAATGCTTAGTTTATTTCTTTAGTTAAATACTTAGGTACTTTCTGCATGAATCATATAAGCACTTACTGTGGATGCCCTCTGTCCGATTTAGGGGACACAAAAATTAGAAGTTCCTTTAATCGAAATTTCTATACTTACTGTTCGATCAGAAGTACAAGCATTCTTTTGACTAAAATATAGAAAATGATTATATTTTATTTTTAAGCATTTTACTGTTAGATGTATTAATCTAAAGGAAATATTACTAGAAAAAAGTCTCCTCGGCCCAGATTTCAGGATAAAATATAGCCGTGGATAATACATTATTACTATGTGGCATAACGGCTATTATCTTTTTGGAAAATAAATGGGATGGGATTAGTTGACATGAGGCTGTATTTATTTTATAATCAAATATTTTAAAAATAATTAAATCAACAGCAAATGTAATAAAACAGTCTTTTTAAAAATATATGTTTACTAGCGGTCCGCCCTCGCTTCGCTTCGGTGTAGAGCTGAAGTATAGACTACAGTTTTTGTTGTCATGCTTGTATTATACACAATGATATTCATCTATGATTCTTCTTATACCTGCATGCAAAGTCTCAGCCCGATCGGTTTAAAATTGACAAAGTTTCATACAAACTTTCATTCCCTATTTTATCCCCTTGGGGGTAGAATTGATCAAAATCCTTTCTTAGCGGATGCCTACGTCATAACATCTACCTGCATGCCAAATTTCAACCCGATCCGTCCAGTAGTTTGGGCTGTGTGTTGATAAATCACTATGTCAGTCAGTCACCTTTGACTTTTATATACATATATAGATAATAACGGTCATTTTTATTACCTGTATTTATAACCAAACTAAAATTCTCATATTTCCGCTTTCCAGTACTCATTTTCTACACGTTTTACATGATTTATTTGCTAATTTTGTTTACAAATGTTTGGTTTTTATTCTAAGATAAGCACGGTTTCTCAATATCAATTATTGTCTGTCAATAAGGTCAAACGCTCTGAACGCATCAACAGCCAAATATTGAATGAAGCTCGCTTTCTTTTTTTTTTGTTTCCTCCCAGGCGGGGGAGCGGGTGTGAAATCCTCATGGATACCCTACAGCCGGCTGTAGAGTTATGTCAGACTCTTACTGACTAAAACACACCCGTGGGGAGTGCCTATGGCCTTAGGGGCCTTACAGGCTTCATTGATGCGATCAACCCCTGAGAAGGGGATGATGCAGCGCTGCCTTAGTAAATACTACTGCATAGTGCGCTTAGAGGACGGATGCACCCTGATGTGCATCCGTATCGGTTTGGGACTGAGCGACTGAAGGTCTCTCAGGATCGGGGGGGCGGGGAAGCTCGCTTTCGGACCTCCCGCCTTTTTATACCCTACCGCGCCGCCACGACCCGTGTCGAGCGCGGCAGCCGTTACACGAAAAAAATCCTTAAAGCATGATTCAGTATTCACGTGCGACGGCGCAATGGCTTATTTCATGTATAAGTTTGGTGTTTCTATACCGATTTCTATGATTCTTTTTTTATTGAATAGGTAATAATGTTAACTTTTTTAAATTAGGGATGAGTGAGAATATTATAAACGTAAGAGTAAACAAATATAATCAGAATGCTCCAAACTGCTAAGCTATCAGGAGTTACACGTGTTATTGTGAGTCAACCATAAAAGATAGACATATGCTGTTGCGGGATATTTTTTAGACAATTTTATGTAGAATATTTCCGTCATACATGATTTCTATGTAACTTTGACCATTAAGGCTCCACACGCGACGGAAGCTTAAAAAATGGAGTAACTTCTCCCGTTTTCCCAACATTTCCCTTCACTACTCTGCTCCTATTGATTGTAGCGTGATGAAAAGTATACTATAACCTGCCCAGGAGTATGAAGAATAATTGTACCAAGTTTCGTTAAAATCCGTCGAGTAGTTTTTGTTTCTATAAGGAACATACACACAGACAGACAGACAGACAGACAGACAAAAATTTTACTGATTGCATTTTTGGCATCAGTATCGATTACTTATCACCCCCTGATAGTTATTTTGAAAATATATTTCATGTACAGAATTGACCTCTCTACAGATTTATTATAAGTATATAGATAACAGCTTTAATACTTTGTCAATACATAATTATATAATTGGATTTACTAACATCCCAGCTCGTGGTTTAAACAATAATTGTGTAAATACAACTATATTGTAGAAATTACAAAGTAAAATGACTTTTAAAGAAGTTCATGGAGTGTTCTGATTGGATTTTTTTTAATACTTTTTAGCATTGTGCTGGAAGAAACACACGAAAGGTACGAAAAGTCCAAAACTTAAAAAAAATTTTGGCGTTGAACTGGCAATGTGGCCTTTAGTTTTCGGATTTTAGATTAGGTTCCTACTAATAATACTCCTAAATCTGACAAGTCGACGAAAAAAATTAGTACTTGGGAGATAAAAAATATCTTGCAATCAACTCTTGATTGCAAAACATTTTTTACATATTTATATATATTTACTAGCTGTCCCAGCGAACTTCGTACCGCCATAAAAAAATAGGGGTTGGTGGTAGAAGGGTGAAAAGGACATTGTTCTGCGTCCATACATTGTTAGCCTAAGAACCAACAATCATGAAATATTATTTTCTAGGTTCGAAATTGCAAGTAAATGACTGTAAAAACAAAGATTATTGACGGACACTTCTAAGAAATTAAATTATCAGGAAAACTAAATATTTTTTGAGGTTATGTTTAATAATAAATGAAATATAGGTCAACCTATGAACTTAGTATGAACTCAGTATGAATAGAATTAATATTACAACTTATTCATTTTTATTCGGTGCGATTTTAAAGAACAACTATTAGGAAAAACTTGGTTAGGTAGGAATCATAAATAAAATAAAAACTGTAGGTTTGCTTCTTATTTTTTAACTATTTTTCACAATTGTATCATATTGTATATTGTATTTACTTGTATATCAAATGTATATTGTGTAAATATGCAGCGTGAATGTGTATCAGGTGCTCTTGAATAATTTGATAGTATGATGATCCTCTCAGGATGTTGTGGTACAGGTTCTCTAGCACTTGGTAATAAGGTCTCGGCTATTTGGTAACATCGATGGCATATTAGATAGCCGAAATAGTTAAATTAAAGGAAAAACAATCGCAAATAAACACACACAACAGGTAATCCGAAACAATAATGCACGAATGCCACACTTTACTACGAATGCAAACTGCCTGCACCACAACCACAGGCTATCGAGTTTTATGCCGACCCTTCACTTGACAACAGTTTGTCCTTGTCATGCATTAAGAGCCCTTTCACATTTTTTGCAAAAAGTCGTAATTTTTGAGCGCCTTGTTACCCCCTTAGAAAAGATTTTGACTATTTCCAAAAGAAACAGTAGATTTATTCTTCCTATTGTAAGTTAATTTAGAATATTTGCAAATGCTATTTTCCTTTTTTTGTACTGATCGTTCTACTGCAGCTAGTTTACGGAAAAAACGATGATATCCACAACTTCAAACGCCTCAATCTCTCAATAATGTTCAATAAATTAGATCGAATTAATTACTACGACATCAGAAATATGTCTTTGTTGTAACATAATGTATTAGAATTTTGATTTTACATCTCATTAATTATCAAAAAATCTAACCTCCGTGAGTTTTCCCAAAAAACAATGCAGGTTTAACTCGTATTTTGATATTGAATTAAATAGAATTACTATCAAAAACTTTCATAAAACTACTCTACTATCATTGAACTACTGAAATATGTATATATTTTTTATAATTGTTCATTAATAATTATTTTATAAGACTCGAAACATCACCCGTAAAATGCAATATATACTAGTGCAAATCTACCGACGCGCCGATCAGTACGGCAGCGGCGCAATTTTGTAAAAGGGCTCTTAATAAAGAATAAAAAAGTCAGACTGATGTCAAGTTATCAAATAGCAAACACGAATAGCCAAGTGTAGTGCCGGCATTTGGAAGAAAGAGTGTCTTGTTTGCAGCGCTGCCATAGATTAAACACATAAAATGGTAGTCTCAGATTATTTTTTAACTTTTTAATATAGCTTACTTAACTGGAAGTGTCCGTGACAAGCTAAATACTGATAATTATCGCAAAAAATATACTAAGAATTATCATAAATGCTAAATTAGTGTTGGTTCTTAGGCCAAATTTAACATTGTCCTTTAGGGTTGTATGTATTTTTGTATGATGTATCATAAAAAAATTAAAAAAAAATATCTAAAATTGAAAAAAAAATTAGGGGGGGATTACCCTTAACATTTAGGGGGATGAAAAATAGATGTCCGATTCTCAGACCTACCCAATATGCACACAAAATTTCATGAGAATCGGGAAAGCCGTTTCGGAGGAGTTTAACCATAAACACCGCGACACGAGAATTTTATATATTAGACATAATTGCAATTTTATCTTATCAAATGAAAAGGTAAAATTGCAATAATGTAAATATAATATAATGTAAGTACGAACTATGATTTTAACCCATTTTTTTATTAAGTATTTTAAACTTTTTCTTCTTTCTAACACTTTTAATGACTGATTTCATTTAAAGTATTCATTCATTGAATTGTGATTGCAAGTAGCTTTCTTTTTTAAAAGCAGCTGTCACATGGTCCCTGTGCCATAACGTGAACAGTGAAATCAAATTTCCACTACACCCCGTCCGTATCATTAGCAGTGGCGCGTAATGACAAAGTACTGTTGATGATAACATATTTTTTCATGTGCCACTTGGGACAGGAAAATTGTGGACTCAGTGAGGCAATTAGGACGGTAATGATGGCTACGTACTGTCTAACCGTTGTTTACTCAATTGTACTGATTTTGATATGGCACGATAAATAGGTAGGCTTGCTAATAATTACAACCTTTTGATGACTGATCATGAGAGTATGATTGATTATTGAAAGGCGGAGAAAGCCCCTTTTGATATTAAAAAAAGAAACGTGACTTTTTCGTAGTTTTTGGTAATTCTCGTATTAAAGCTTGCGCGATGGTATGGAATCCTTCGTGCTCGTGGGTGTGTCGCACACTTGGTGGTGTTACTTTGTTAGAAACATTTTAAAAAAGGCGTAGAATTTAACGACTCTATCACCGTATTCGATTCATGGACCAGTCTGGTCTACATATGTTGAATAATTTTGCTTATCTAACAAATATGAAACGTCGGAAATGCCCCAAGTAATTATTGAGTCGAAACAGAGTTTAATTTTGATGGTGTTTATAAATTTACTTCCGATTTCTTTAATCCGATTAACTAATGACAGATTTGTTGGATTCTCTATTTACGATAAATTGGACTAAAGAGAAAAATATGATTGAAAATACGATTTTCAAAAAATTCATTAGGTTACCAAACAACATACAATTTTGTCATTTTATTTCGTAATAAGAATAACAATAGAGCCACATACCCACAAGAGAGGTATCGAGTTCACTTTAAAAAAAAATAGTTATATGCAAATACTTTTGGATGAGACTGCTCATAATAACACCTATAAACTCGGTAAGCAGTTATACAATATTTGCGTAGCGTAAAAAATATAAAAAGGAAAGTCATTATTACGGCGGGTCAGTTTCGGTATGGATCCACTGGTCACGGTCAACTAGTCTTTAAAATCACGGTACAATTGGAAGCAGATCTATAATGACACTTCACAAATAAATATGCATCTTTTTGCAACAGAATAAAGTTGTACGAATTTCGAAAGCATTTCGTTCCGATGCTCAGCGATTTATTATTGTATATTAGTCATTATCGACCATGTTGCATAATTTAAAAATAAAAGTTAATTAATTCGGAGTAATTTAGACATTGAGTTTTTGTAAATGAATACTTTGCAGTATTAAGGAAAACCTAGTCACATTGGAATTTATTACATTTGTTTCTTAAGTTTTCACGCACATCACTCATTAAACAAAACTAGTTTTAGCGGGTTAATGCACGAACTTTATTTATTTATTGACGTTTCGCAGCCTTTTCAGGTCTGCATCGTCAGAATAATGATTTTTTATTTACTTCTCCTAGTTTTATTTGGAATTTATTACTTTATTTTTTTACCATCTTTACCAAAATGGTATTTATTTTATATGAATTATGATGAAGTAATATCTCATTATAAAATATAGAAAATTCAGTAACTTTGACATTTTCATCGTAAGTTATTTTGGTATATTTTTATTTTATATAAATTGTACGTATGCTTTTTTGTTGTGTTCAACGATGCACACGATGTGTTATGATTGTTCTCAAAACTGCCGGGTCAAATTTTGATGCTCCTTTTGTATTTAAGTGTAGTTGAGGTACCCTTACATTAACACCACGACGGTATGGGTAGTTTTATTATTTATTAATTTTGAGCTTAACCCATGTAGAGGTCATGTGTTGGTTGGTACTGTTAAATTCAACAAATTATCACTGTAAACTGCAAACTCCTTTTTGCGTAGGAAATCTGAAAAAAGATAATACCTCTTGTTTAATATCTAGTTATGAAAAGATGAATATTATTCAAAATTACAAATACAAATTACAAAAACGGCTTAAGGGTTAAAATCATGTTGAACGCTTTATTTTTAATTTTTAATCACGATACAGATAACAGAAATAGATTATCTGTATCATCTTTTGTCGAATAAATCTTTCGACCGTTAACGAATCAATAAAGTTAGCTTCAGAAAGATCGCGTGCGCAGCGCAGTGTGTTTGCGTCACGCCTGACTTTCGTCGCTTCCGTGTGTGGTTTGCGTTTATACACACCTGAACACAAATCACTCATGTAACTCTATTGCAATAATATGGATAAAAAAGGAGGAACAACTGAAGTGACATAATAGTTTTAAAACATTTACGCCCGTACTCTGAGACGACGTTAGACAATTAACTTTTAAGTTTGATTAAGGTAATTCTGTTACCTTCTTTGAGATACTACCATGGACTTAAGTCCATGTAGAGCACTATATAGATCACGGCGCGTAACTTTTTGCGCTTATGCTATAAAGATAGTGGCGCTCTCTTACACAGTAGTTGAATTGATGAATTTACATAAGAGGAAAGTTCTGGAATTATTAACTCTGGTTTACGGTAGTTTACGGTAGTTAGGGTCAAATAAATAAACTCAAAATTACAAAAAAGAATTCTAAATAAAATACTTTATTAAGTAAATTAAATAATAAATTCATACATAGACAATAAAACTTTAAAAATCGAACAATGAAATAACCGAACGCTCAATAAAAGTCTTTCGAAGGTAGCTCGACAAATTAAATAAAAGTTTAATTCTGACGACGTAGCCTGTAAAGGCTACGAAACGTCAATAAATAAATAAAGTTTCGTGCATTAACCCGTAAAAACTAGTTTTATTTAATGAGTGATGTGCGTGAAAACCTAAGAAACAAATATTATTAACTCTGTTTTAGATTTTTTTGACATAAACTGAATCATTTTTATTAATAAAAATAATAAACTGTTAACTATCATTAAACAAATATATGTGCGAAATATATTTGATCTTTCGGATAGAGCTATGAGTAAACGATGATTCTCAGCTCCCTTTCCGCCAAAGAGCCAAATCTCCTTATCTATTTTCTTGCTTAACTTCTGTCATGTGTTAATTAGTTCAAGTTCTTATTGGTATATCATCGAGGCGATCTAAAGTAAACCATTTACAAATTGTGCGTGCACCTTTGGTTTCTCACGACTGTGTCGAAATGATAACTATCATGAAATTAGATGCGAAACTTTTTATCAGCCGTCTTGTGCTAGTGAACAATGATCTTGCGTAAGACCACCAAGAAGTTCTAGTGGAGGTTTTATTATTGAAAAACTGCTGTAGTAATTATTACCGGCTGGGGATTTTATGGCAATCAGCAGTGTTATTTTGTTAGAACATACTTACTTTTCAACTCGGAATCCGCGGTGTGATTTAAAATTAGAATAAATATTTCAAAAAAAATTAACATGGTGAAGAGCGAGTTTGTTCTTACAGAATAGCAATGCTGGGGTATAACCTCTGGCACTGAAGTAGAACAGGCAGATTTGCATTAAAGTTCAAATATCGTATATGAACTTTAATGACGTGACACCACTGTAAAGCATTTTTTCTGTAAATGAGGTAGTTATCAAAGTATATGAGGAGTACAAGTATAACTAAGTCAGATTAAAACCTTTTTAATTTGTATTGCTCATAGTAAGTAGTATGAATTCAGACCGATGATAATTTTAATAATAAATTAACAAAAACTTAAAACATAAAAAGATCCTCGATTTACTTCCTCGAAGATGTGGGAATACTAAGATACATTTTATTTGAAACTTGTGGTTGACCGACACTTTGCCTGCGTTGAAAAATTGTTTCCTATTCAAATTTCCACCTCTCTTTACACCCGTAATTTGGTGGTTTTTAGGATAATAAATATCCTATGTCCTTTCCTGTGACTCAAGCCAAAACCCAATTTACCTAATTTTATCTAATCTAGTTTAACGGTTTAAGCGTGAATAGGTTATGCGTAAGACGGAGACATACAGGCAGACAGACACACTTTCGCATTTATAATATTGGTGTTGATTTTTAGTGTGGAATAGTATGGGACTATTCAACTAGTTAGGCACTTACCTATTAAATGACTATTGATAAAATTAGCTGAATATTTACGCCTGAGTCTTCGTCCGCGTTAAGTTGTTTTTTTTAAGCCCTCTGGAACCTGACACTTTTCCGAAATAAAAGTATCCTATTTCTCTAAATCTAGGTCATAAACTATATGTGCACCAAATTTCATCTTAATACGTTCAGTAGTTTTTGCGTGACTGAGTTACAAACATAAAAAATTTAATTTTTTATAATATTAGCCGCGCGGCATGGTATTAGTACCTATTACAAAAAAATAATGACACATCGATAAATAATTAACTGAAGAAACTCAACTATTTATTATTATAGGTAAAGAAATACTATTAGTACTATTATGAATTCTATTAAAAATCCATTTCTTTTCAAGTGTATTAAACATGTTTCTCGCACTGTGGGAGTAAATTTTTTGTTATGTGCATTTTTTGTCATGGTTCAGAAGCCGTGCTGTAAATAAAAACTCTGCAGAAACGTCTACAATTCTTTGGCTATTCATACTTAATTACATAATATCTTCAGAAGTAACAAGAAAAAAATGTTTTGTGCAAAAAGTGCTGCAAAAAGTTTAAAATGAAACATTCAGCTTGACGTTAATGTATATACGTAATTACTAATTACTTACAACTAACTTATCTAGTGAAAAACTGATCAAATTTGTACATATACCTACTAAATATGGGTAGGGACGGGATGTTAGACGATAAAAGTGCTACAATAAAATATTCAAACAGATTGATCAGACTTATTAAGGCCATGGATAGAGTCCGCCCCGATCTTTAATCCTTTTAGAGCAATTATTTTATTCTCTGACAAGAGTTATTGTAACATATTAAACACCGACACCATGATGAAAAGATCTCATCATTCATGTCATTTTCAGAATTTCTGGCCACATTTATCGTTTCTTCCTATTAATTTTATTAATATTACGCACATCACAAACAGTAGGGTATTAATTTGGCAAAACCATTTTTTTAATTTGCGTTTCGAAAAGTACATTTTTTTCTCTATAAACTGGTAAGATAATTGTATTTTAATTCGAAATAGTTTTGAATTATAGCAACACATGTCGTCAATTTCTAGGCAAAATTTATGATTGTGAGTATTCCAAACAGTATTAAGTGAAGTTAATACCCAATTGCCCTTTCGGATTAATACAAGTTTGAAGTTTTATTTAAAATAATACCCTCTGGCTAGTTCAATTTTATTTAATAAGTTATTTTTAGCGAAATTATTTTAAAATGATACTAGGTTTAATTTTAACATGAGCCATTTGAGCCATTTGAACTGCTTATAGGGTATTCTCTTTACCCAGTCACATTAAAGTACTTTTAAAATAAAAACTACCTACTATTGATACACTAACTAAACTTACTCAACACAAAGAAGGATACTGTACGTTTAAATCAAGGTATCATTTTAAACATTTGAACAAGTAGTTCCGCTTCTATGATTTTTTAAAACTTCAAAACGCGATATCTCGAAACACTGTTTTTGGAGATTTGTTTGTGACGAGCGATTAGTATATAAGTGTACATTTTTAGGTTTGTGTGTTGTTACTCAATCACGCAAAAACTACTTAAAGGGTTTGGATGAAATTTTGTTTTTACGCATGTAGTTTATGTTCGGTTCTTGTGGGACACAAACGCCGATACCGCTAGTTGATTCATAAAATCCGACAGATAAGTCTCATCCAAAAATGAAAACATTGAGTCCAATGAATGAATATGAGGAACTGGCGAATAAAACGGTATTATTACGCATCTGGTCAAACTACATTTTTTTTACAGACCGGATGTTCCGCCCAGTTGAAATTTTCAATCAAAACACCCTAAAACAGTGTTAAAATTACTAAATTTATAAATTAAAAACCATGCCAAAAGTTCACTGGAGGTATGTCATTCAGTTTTATACAGCTCCTGTAAAATTTAATTTTATGTAATTATACCGTTTTGTTCGCCAGCTTCTCATAAGTAATACAGTATCTGTTATTTATGTGCAGTGGTTACAGTAGAATATACTTAATGTAAAAACATAAACTAACTGGCTGGCTAGCTGTTAGTAAGTTATTGCGCAGAATCTACTTTAATAAAGCCATAATCAAGTAGTTGTTTGTCAGCTTGTGTCGGGGCCGGTAGACAATTGATTCATTGAGACAGGCTAAATGCCTATCCGTCCGTCGACCCCCCCGATGTTTCGAAATATTCAAATTGATAAAAACAGGGAATATCAAACCGTACCTAGACGTATGGGTATATTGGGTGGCAATGAGGAAAGGAAATGAGACAAATAACGGTTTGACATCATTCCGTGGTCTATTATTCATAGAGTGAATATTATTATTATTGCCTAATGGACGGTATAGAAAAATGTCATGCATGCGAAGTTTCTTGATACGATTTCCTTGAGTTGTGGGTTTTGAAAATAATATTATTCAAGCAGGATAAATATGTTGGTTTTTTTTTTACTACACAAAAGTGACTTGTATCCTTTATAATTTTCCTTTAAAATATAGGAAAGTAGTTCTTAAATTTGTAAATAATACAATAGTATTGCCTCCTAATTCTTTGTAGCTATTTAAAAAATGGTGCTGCCTTACAACCTAGTAGCAATATCTACAAGATATTCGATACAAGTTGCACAATGGTATATTTATTTTATTTATTTATTGCTCCCAATAATTATATAACACAATCAAAACAAAATTTCATTCAAGAAATCTTAAGCTAATTACAAAGTTTCATAACATGACCACATTACAAAATATTTATTGTTTTTAATATGATAGGGATAACATTCGCACACATTTATTGAGTAATTTTCTTAAAAAAAATTACATAATCGTCCATAATTCGATGGGAGGCATTGAGGCCTCATATTGATTCATATTATGATATAATTTTTATGATAAGATTTTTATGTCAATAAACGATTATTTGAAGATGCAATGATTTTTTGCATTAAATGCGGGCTTAACTTGTTTATCGGAAAATAGAAAACAGACTTGAGAATCCATCATCCATAATAGATTCCGGTCCATTATACTTCTGTGATTCGCCCTTCGAGATTACATTTAATTCACTTGTATCGTACTTGTATTATTCACATCGTACACGATGGCAGCACATAATGCGTGCTACTACAAGTGAAGTGTAATCATATCACATCACATCGTATAATATCAGTCGAACGTCACTTACAGGTAAGTTCGTTTGATTTCAATTAATAAGGTCATATCTAACTGAGCAGGAAAATTAACAACCATCGGAATATGAAATTATAGAACTTAAGTATATCCGAGCGATTCTAATGTTCAAGGGCAAAAAATGTTTCCAATAAACAAATTAAAATTGTAAAGAAGGTAAAACAGTAAAAGTTTTTAGTAAACTGCTTATTTATATTTTATATTTAAACAAAGGTATTTACAATGACTTAAAAAGTTTCAGACAGCATGGTAGTTTGACCTTTGGAATATAATATGAGGGTCATTATACGTTATCGCGTCACTCATAGCTAGGATGTTTGATATTTAGACTGTTACCTGTATTGCATTATCAAAGATAAAGGTCATTGACCGACATCAAAAAGGAGGTTCTCGATTCGGTCAGTGTGTTTTTATAATATTTTTTTATAAAGTAGCTAGCTCATTAAATACTTGGATTGCAAGTTTGACAGGAGATAATAATCATTGCCTTACATTTACATAACCAATTAGAATTAGAATCTGATTATATCGTTAGTTTTTTTAATACGTGTTTCAAATGTTTGCAATCTTAGATACTTGCAATAACCCGTGTTAGGAAAGTTGACCAACATTCTATCACCTCGAACTCCTACGAGCACAGAGCACAGAAAGAGTTTAGAATAGTTAGGGTGGTCATATACCGTTTGTACGGGAACCGATGTCGCCGGCTCGCTAAACTTCCACCTAATAGATAATAGCCAATCAAACGACTCGACATCAAACAATCGAACCAATCAGAGCTCACAACCGACAGCAACGACGCAATCAAAACCAAGTTGAGGTCAATTTATGAGCATTTACTCACACATAACTGTGCCGCGCCTGCCCCGTCCACAAGGCCCTTCTAAACTCTTTCTGTGTTCGGTGCCTTCGTGCTTCAGAAGGCAAGTTCATCCGTGGGGCCCAGCTGCATCCACAGTCGTGAGGACTCACCAATTCATCGTACTATACCAGGTTTCATATTCTTACGATATGACAGATTATTATTAAAAAAATATGGACACATTATTGTGTCCAACAATTTTTTTTGATAGACAAAAAACATTTTTTTTTGGCCCGCGACTTTAGTCTGATTCTTTCTTTCTTATTCTTTAGTCCTATTTAAACTTTCACCTCCTTAAAGGAAGATTCTAAGATAAAAACTATCTTACGTTGTTTCCTGGTACTCAAACTATCTCTTAAAGAAATTTCATCTTAATCTATTCAGTGGTTTAAGCGTGATGAAGAGGTAACAGGCAGGCAGATGGACATACTTTCGCATTTATAATATTAGTATGGATGCTGTAAAATTTTTTTCAACCTGTCACTCGTACTGATCTGGCTCATGATGAAGCGAAACCATACTTTAGCAAGTGTAATGAGATTATAACTCTAGTACGTGAGCATGCACTCAATGGCATAATGGCTTAATAGCTGGGCTATTTATGTACTTGTGCCGGTTACAATGTTATTAAAGTGATACTATTTACAAAGAATAAAATACAAATTTTCAATATGAATTGGATTGCCCCTTGGATATGATAGTGAACTAGGTTAAAAATATCTTTAAAGTAAATATTTTTTTAAACTTTCATGGTCACTAACATTATAGCTATTAACGGGATTGTTACCATGTACCTTGTTTTTTTAGTCCGTTATTTCGGCACTTTTGCAAGCGCCATGATCACGAAGTAACTGAAGTAATTGCGGGTAGACGTGATTGACAGACATATCGGTCTACCCTCTGACGTCGCCTTTTACTGCGCTCGATACCCCTACAACTGGTCACATTCTCACTATTCACTCGCACCAGAGCGGGGCTATTCTGTAAAATTCTCATATAGACTTGCGCGGATTCGGCACGCTGTTGTCCGCTTCGTTTGGCCAATATACGAATTACCCCAGCTACAGTCGATGTTATATACACCAGGTTTCTCCAAGGGGAATTTGTCTTTGGGAGATCGATTTGGGACTCGACTTTTTGTAATCTTTAAAATATTACGATGGAAGAAAAAAATACTTATGAAAAAAAATGATCGGACAAATGCGAAATATCAAGCTGGATTGTAAGTGTTGCCTTTTTTATACTCGCTTCGCTTCGATATAGATAATAGTTTTTGTTCTTATATAATAATTAAGAAACTCGCAAATAGTGTGGCTTTTTGGTAAAATAATTTTCAAAATAGGTTCAGTAGATCCGTAGACTACCCCGTACAACTTCACAAATACAATTTACCACTCTATAATATTTGTATGGATTATATTATAAAGGATCCGAAATGTGGGGAATATATTAAATAATTAAATATTTATTAAAAAAGTGTTTCAATAAAGATTTATGTAAATGTCTCTTTCCAATTTGTGAAAACTATAAACACCGTCGCGTCGTCGTGCGACTTTTTGTATAGCATATTTTAATTAGGATATTTTCTAATTGAATATTATAATTATACTTCGCAACTGACTGTTGAAATTGAGGCAGAGTTGAGCCATACTCCTTGTACTCAAGTTCGCAACCCAAAAGTACTAGTTCGTACTAAAAAACTCTTTTTACACAAAACCATCTTAGTGGTCGAGCAAAACGTTTAATTTATTACATGAACTGATTTTTGGCAGCCATTACGAGTACCATTACCATCTGAAAGTAGTGTATTTTTTCAGAATTCATGTACATGTAGGTAAGTTCAGGTGAGATTTTTGCAGACAACAACAAGATGCTTGAAAAGATTTGGGTGTTAATGCTATCGTTTTTTGGCAGGGCCAATAGTTTTATTATTAAAGTGAAACTTTTAGTACATATCGCTTTTTTTCTTATATCTTTAGCATCACATTTTTAAATGTTTAATTTATAATTGTTTAGTTGTTGTTGTCTAATTGTTTAATCGAATCACAGCCGAGGAAAGACTTCTTACCCGACTGGGCAATGCAAAGGCGCGAAGCGCGACGTGCAGACAGGGTATACATGGTGTTTAGCAGTCTATATATTATGTATGTATGTTCTTTTGTGGAACACTAGAGACCGAACGCGTGGACCGATATTGATGATTCCTACGTTAATCGATTCGTCTTAATCATGGGAGTGCTACTAAAGATATGATAGTAATCGAAATTTAATATGGGAACAATTGGGCGCCATATTGTGAGAGAGAAAAAAAATATGTCGAGTGGGGTATGATTGTCTAGATAATCGAAAATCACTCGATTGTCTACACAATGATACCCCACTCGACATATTTCGTCAAATTAATTTTAAAGCTATTTTAACAGTCGGGACCCATTATTGCAAAAAAATTATCTATTATAAATCTAATGGGTCCCGACTGTTAAAGTAGCTTTGTTCCTTACTTAACAGAATTATAGACTGGTCTCATTTTCATATTTTCAGTTTTTATTGAAGTAATATTTAAGCAGTCGGGTATTTTTGCTTTTTTTAAATTTCCTTTTTTTAATTTATGGTTTAAAAGTTGCACTTCCATCGTGGTTTCATAAAACCTCACCATTTTTTTTAAAGTGGCATGGAAACACGCTTTGTTTTGTCAACTGTCAACTTAGTAATAAAGTCAGCGGGATAGACGCACAGTCTGACAGAAGAGGTGTTCTAGTAAAAGGGGTTTATTGTGAGTCCTAAGTCCTAACTGTGACTTAACACACCTCACACCTTTCGTCATAGTACCTACATTCAATAGAAAGCGCTGACAGAGTAGTCTCAAGGTTTTTGGTGACTCCATTGGCGCCTACAATCCGGATTGCGCGGCACAGCTAACCTTAGCAAGTTCCTATTAGGTTTCTAACACCCAGCTATAGTGATATATTTGTTTAAAATATCATAGTCCAATTAATATTATAAATTTGAAAGATTATAAGTTTGTATGTTTGTTACTCAATCACGCAAAAACGGCAGAACGAATTTGGATGAAATTTCGCACCCACATAGTTTATCATCTGGATTGAGATATAGAATACTTTTTATCTCGAAAAATGTTAGGTCTCTGAGAGATTCTAAAAACCTAAAGTTTGCAGCGGTGGTCAAACGCCGGATCTGGCACTATGGGTCGGCAGATTGGGACGGTGTGCGCGACTACTTTGCGTCCGTCGCTTTAAAGCAGCGCTGTTTCAGTGTCAGGGACCTATCGGCCAAGCGCCGTTGCTATTACTGAGGAGATTTTAATGGGTATGGAATACTATATTCCATGTTCTAATCTCATCAGTAAGGGCAAAAGTAACCGCTAGTTCCCTTGGCTGTGCTGAAGCTGTTTCGCGTCAGCAAGCGGCATATCGTACTTTAATCAGAGGCCGCATGCATAAGGATTCCGTGGTCGATTTACTGAAAGTAGCAATATTGCTTCCAAGGCCTGTAAAAAGGCTTACATCTGAGAGGCCACCTCTGAGAAGTCCAGACGGAACACTAGCTCACATGCTATAGAAGAAAACCGATTAACTGGCAAAACTCTTTGTGGCTAACTCCCGAATCGATGATTGGAATGCACTGCCACCATCGTTTCCTCATTGTGGCACAACGATGCTTGATATTAAAATCAGGCAGCGTGAGGTTTGTGCCGAATGGCAATCACTCGACGTCCGGAAAGCTAGTGGACCTGAGTGCATCCCAGCAGTTGTACATAAAAAATGGGCGGCGGAGTTGTCTCCAGTGCTCATGCGCTTGTAGCAAATCCCGTATTCTTTGGGGCGTGTGCCAGAGACTTGGAGAGATATCAACGTGCAACCGGTGCCCAAAAAAGGGAATCTCTCAGACCCGGCCAACTTCCGGCCAATAGCAGTCACCTCAGTATTATGCAAAGTCCTAGAAAAGGTCCTTAACAATCATCTGACCTGTTACCTAGAGGATCACTTCCTGGTTCATTAATTCGATCGTCGATCATTATCGACAATATGGTTTTAGACCGTAACGACCAACGGGTAATCTTCTAGCGTTCTTGACTCACATCTGGGGTGAGGCTATCGACAAGCGGGGCGAGTTATTGGCTATGTATGAGCCTTGACATCGCCAAGGCGTTCAACACGGTCTGGCACAAAAGCGATCTCTCCAAACTTCCAGGATAGTGGGTGAAGGAAAAAATAGTTATCTACCTTGAAAAAAGGTATTTTATCAAAGAAAATTTGTTTATTATATTTACATATTAATATTTAAATTACAAAAACTTAAAATTAATTCTAGTCTAAAACTTAAAAAGAATTAATTAACTACTTCAATAATATACAACCTAGAAAATAAAAAATATATCACCCCCCGAGCTGACGTCAGGAATGGTGCCCAATAGCACGGAAATATTATCTATTAGTACAGTCAATCTGTAGAAAAAAAATCGTTTCAGTGAAAAAAAAAACCTAAAGGTAAGTCTTGTTTTTTCTGTTGCCAAATGACGTCAGTGAGCCACCTTAGCGATGGGCATGTTCAACTCGTAGGCGTTTTTTGAAAAACTCAAAAAAACCTTCAAATTTTTTTTGAAACGCATTTTTCTTGTTTTGTATGATGATATATAGATAGATATGATGTGCACTGCAAATGTGTACTTGAACTGCCCAAAACCGCTCTATTGGATTTTTCTTCCCTGCGCAATTTATAACTTGAAAACGGTAAGTAATACAAAAAAAATGTTTATACAAAAGTTGTTGGTAATTATGTACGAAACAACTTTTCCATTTAAAGTTTTCCATTAAAATGATATATTCAGGGTGAAAAAGTGAAAAAACACTTTTTTGAGACTTTAGCGCCACCTACAATGTGCATTTTTTGTTGTACAACATTGCAACAATGACATAAATTGTAGTACTCAACACCCTCTACAATTATGGTCGAAAAAAAAGTTTCTAAAATGCATACAAAACAAGAAAAATGCGTTTCAAAAAAATTTTGACGGTTATTTTGAGTTTTTCAAAAAACGCCTACGAGTTGAACATGCCCATCGCCAAGGTGGCTTACTGACGTCATTTGGCAACAGAAAAAACAAGATTTACCCTTTAGGTTTTTTTTTCACCATTCAACCTACAGATTGACTGTACTATATACAGTATTCTATCTTCATACAAACGGTCGGAAAGCGTGTCATACCTACTCCACTCGAGTTCGCGTGGCACCCGGCGGGCATCCAGTCGCGAATGCGCCGCAGCGACACGACGACCAAACGGTGTGAATCGTGTTTTAAGCAGTTAGCTGTGCTTAAACGTTTGTATTGTGAATATTTGATTAAATTAAGTAGCACCTACCTACATATTTTAATATGGCAAAAAGCAATAGTCGATATTGTGCTGTTTTTTGCGGTTGCTTGAACTTTTCAATAATTAAACTTGTTATACGAATGCGTTATAAAGCTTTTCGTACGTCTCAGTCGAGGCATAAATATTTTTCTGTCTTAAATCTGTATTTTTTTTATTAAATATTACACTTAAAATAACATGTAGGTATTTTATGTAATACTTCCTAATTCATTCAAAAATTTTTTTTACATATGGAATAAAATATTTACAATCACAAAACTAGAAAGAAACTCAATTATGTAAATGAAATTAAAATACTGTAGGCGGGCAGCCCTACCGCGTGTTTACGCCCCGTTCGGCCGTAGGCAGTTATTTCAAGGACAGGGCCGAGTCACAATACTGTATAGATAATATTACCGTGCCAATAGGCTGGCAGCATTTCCACGTTGGATAGTAAGGCTAACCCGTTGACCAAGGTAGCTGTCAGCCTTTTGATCACCAGTCACCTCGGCGAGTCTCTTAGACAATTCCTTATTATTAGGTATTTTTATAGTTAAAAACTGTTTATATGTTAAATGTTTTTTACTCAAAGAATTACATAAATGAAAATTAATAAAATTCCCGATTTGTTACTATTTGTAAATAACAAAAAAGCAGAAACAATATAATATTGTTAATATCTGACAAAAAACGATGACTGCATTGCTGGCCTTTTTCCCGGGCGATTCCCCTATCCGGGTGAATGCACTGACCATTATGCTATCGCGGCCCTGATGGCCGTGTCGAATTTTCTCTAGCCTTAGGCTGCAAGGCGGCGCTATCTCTTTGTATTGTAGGTAACCCAAAATGTAAAATGAAAACCTTTACAAGTATTAAAGCTTTGAAAGAAGAAATGGCTAACTATAAGTAACTATATTATTTATTTTTTATTATTTAGTCATATTAGTTATATTATAGATTTGAACAGGATGAATTCTCTACTACTGACACATATTTATGTTGTTGTGAACCTTATTTTCCTTATTAGTCAAATGGACAGAGAGTGATGGTTATAACAATTATTGTATTAACTTGACTCTTCGTGTTTGCTATTTGTAAACATGACAAGGACAAGTGTTGTCAAGTTTACAAATGAAGTGTCTGCATTGGTTACTTTAGAACAACTTTGCCTCACTATTTAACTTAAACTGTTCAGGGAAATAACTTATGACATTCTTTGATTATTAACTCTCTAGTTAGCGTCACCTTGTAAACACTGAGATAAAAACAGATCAGGTATTATACACGGACCTGATTATATAATTGTGTGTGTGACACGTAAAACAAAACACGCGAATCTTGTATCTTACACTTGCGAAATGTCAGCAAAATCACATTATTTTTGTCTCGGTGCGCATGCGTAAGATACGCCATATTCCCCAAAAAAGTAGGTAAACTTAATCAAATCAGTATTGGTATACCTGTTCACACCATAGATAAATTAAAACTCACAGACGCTGACACATCTGTAAAACGTATAAATTTATGGTTGGATTTTTGAAACATAAAATGTTTGTTACAATTTTTTATTTAGTTTAACTAAAATAACAGCCATGATAATATCGAAACAAAATGGACCTTTTTTCATATTATGATGATTAAAGCCTTGAATTTAGTAGTGTAATATTAAAGAAAAGTTTTACTAGAAAAAAAATGGATGCGTGTAACTTATGTACGCGCGTGAGAAGTTATACTTCGTTAGCATCATTAAAAATATTTTTTAATTGCATGCAAATAATTAATAATTACAATAAAATAATAAAAGGACTGGAAAAGGATAGTTAACACAGTCAATTAAGTTCAGTTTTAATTTGAAAAATTAAATAAATATTCCAAATATTCAATTAAAATCACTACTGAATTTAAGTTATTAGTCCATATGTAATTAGCACTTGTAAGTAACTAAAACACGTTGTGTCTATATAGAAACTAGAAACATGTGGATAAAAAAAATGTGTGCGTGTACTAGTGTACACACGTAAGAAGTGAAACTTCTTTATGGCCTTATTTTTTTCGAAAAATGATCTACATGCAACTTTCCAGAAATATATATATAGGCGTGCGCTAAGATTTTTCAAAAACTCACCCACTAAAGGGGTATAACTACACCTTACCTTACCTTACCTTACCTTTTTTTTTTTTTTTTAACGGTGGGAAATGCATTACGCATACCCCGTGCTTTGGGATGCACGGGGTTATGTCGGACTCTCCGCGGCTTCTGGGGGCAGACAGAATGCCCTCCAGAAGGTGCCGTTCCGCGGCCTACCGACTAAAACCCACCGATGCCCCTCACAAACGCCTTGGCGCGAGCACGTCCATCACCGCCGCATCCTCATCGTCTTCTGACGAAGAGGACACGTCGGGAAGGGACGCGTCGCTGCCGGACAAGGTCATGGGAACTGGCGAGAACACATCCACGACCTCGTCGGCGTCTGCTCGCCTATGGCGAGCCCCACTCACCCCCCCAAAATGGGAGGGCCGGTGATCCCCCGGGGCATCCAGGGGATCAGCGACTGGCGGCAACCGGTGCAATGCAGGGCCTGGGCTTCCCGGGCCTGGACCCCGCTGGTTACCGTCAGGAGGAAGTAGGCGGGCGTACATCCGCCTTCTCCGCCCCATCCTTCGTCGGCGGCAAGGAGCGGCCTCTGGGTGTTCTTCCCGGGCCCTCTCCGCGTCCTCCTTCTGCGTCATGACGTCGACACAGAAGGAGTTCACCGCGTCCCACGTTTCCTCCCCCCTCCAACATGACGCAGACCACGTTTTGGAGGGAGAGATCACTGCCTATAATGGCGGCCAGCTCTTGCCGCCGCTGGGAAAAGCCTGGGCACACCTCCAAAGTGTGCTGTGCCGTATCTTCAGCCGCGTTACAATGGTGGCACTCGGGGGTCGGCTCCCTACCAATGCGGTGCAAGTAGCGGCCAAAGGAGCCATGACCGCTAAGAATCTGCACCAAGTGGTAGGAGAGCGACCCGTGGCGCCGCTCCGCCCACGTGGTGAGAAAGGGGTGCATGGCCTCCAAGGTCCTGGACAACGTGCCAGAGACCGAGGCCGAACCCCTTTGCTCTTCGAGCTCCTCGAACCACGTGCGGAACGCCTCGATTTGCGCCTCCTCCAAAGCAGAGGCCCTCTCCCTCGGCGCCAGGCGCCGGTCATCATGCTGCGCGTCTATTCTGACGCGGTAGGCAGCCGCCAGAACGTGGGCTGAAATTTCCCACGGGGGAGTGCCTGCAATTATGCATGCTGCGGTGTGGGACACCGTTCTGTACGCTCTTATAGCTCTCAAAGCCATGGCGCGTTGTGCCCTATGAAGGGACGCAACGGCGCGTGGGCTGAGAGCGTCTGCCCACACCGGAGCGCCATATAGCGCCATACTGCGCACTATGCCCGCGTAGAGACGGCGGACTGTTGCACTCGGGCCCCCGACATTCGGGAGAAGACGCCCGAGTGCATCGGCAGCACCCAGAAGACGGGGTTCGAGACGGCGAAAGTGTTCGTCAAACCCCCACCGCCCGTCTATTACCAAACCTAAATACTTTAGGTGTCGCAGCAGTGGCACTTTAACACCGGCGACCATAATCTCTGTACCTGGTGGTGTTCCCCTGCGAGGCCCGTGAAACAGAAGAGCCTCGGTCTTATGCAGGGCCACCTTCAATCCCAGTGCCTCTATACGCCTTACGACCAGGGTGGTGTAAGCTGAGGCCAAGCTTAGAGTCTGCTCCAGGTCCCCCCCTCTCGCGGTGACGAGAGTGTCGTCGGCGTAGCAAAATACCTTCACTCGCGGGGGGAGGGCGGCACGCAGAACCCAGTCGTAACCAACGTTCCATAAGAGGGGTCCCAGAACGGAACCTTGTGGGACGCCGCGGGACATCGGGTGGCGATTGGCTACACCACTCTGGCCAGTGAACAGGATGTCCCGGCCCTCTAGGTAACAGCTCAGGACACGCAGCAAGTATTGGGGCACTCCGTGATACCGGAGCGCCTCCAGGATGGTGCGAAAGGGGAGGCTGTTAAAAGCGTTGGCGATATCCAGAGATACCGCCAGCACTGTCTCCCCTCTGCTATGGCGTCCTCCACTAGCTCCCTCAGACCCGTGAGCGCGTCTATGGTAGAGCGTCCCACGCGAAACCCAAACTGATTGTGGGACAAATTTGGGCCCACTCCGGAAAGATGCTGGATGAGGCGAGAGGCAACAACCCTCTCAAACACCTTACCGACCTCATCCAACAGTACAATGGGGCGATAGCCCGATGGATCATCAGCGGACGGTTCTCCTTGCGCAGAAGGCATAGGTTTCCGTCTTTCCAGACCTTAGGGAATTGCCCAGTGTGAAGACACGCATCGAACAGTTCCCTGAGACGATCCCCAAAGTGCCGCAAGGAGAGCGCCAGGACTTTACCCGGGACCCCGTCAGGACCAGGAGCAGTCCGCTTCCCCTTCAACTTCGCGATTGCAGTCCCAAACTCTTCGTCATCGATTGGAGGAGGGTGACCCTCAAGAGAGGACGACGCACTCGCCACAGGCGGCGGAGCCATGCTTGGCGGCGAATGGCTGTCGGACGCCGGGAAAAGCTCTTGAACCACCGAAGATAGAAGTCCGGGGTCCATGGTCTCAGTTAGGGGGGTGCCACGTGCGCGCAACTGGTTGCGAGCAGTTTTGAAAGGACGCCCCCATGGATCCTGGTTGAGACCCTGCAGCAACTCTTTCCATGCCTCCTCTTTGGAGCGGGAGATGGCTACTTGCAGGGCTGTCTTGGCCTCCCTATATTGACCGTATAGGCCCTCCTCCACCTGCGGGTCCCGAACGCGCCGCCTACGGTAGCGAGTGTAGGACCGACGGGCCGCGGTGCAGGCCGTTCTGAGGTCCGCTAGGTCCTGGGACCACCAGTATGCCGCTCGACGGTCTTTTGGAGGGCGCGATCGAGGCATGGAAGCCTCGCACACCTCCGTGAGTGCTTCCCGGATGTGGGTAGCTCCATCCTCTACGTTGGGACCGTTCATGGGCGGCAGACACCACCTTTGAACTATGGCCGCCTCCTCTGCCATCTCTCTATCCAGGCGATTTAACGCCCAGCGTGGAGGTCGATCTCTTTGCGGGACCTGGGTTGGCGGGGCGCTGGGTGGGTATCTCGAATCGGATGTAACGATGATCCGAGAGACTCTCCACCCGCGTCATCACCCTCCAGTCGTGGATCCTTCGCGCCAGGGCAGGGGTGGCGAACGAGACGTCCACGACTGACCCGCCCAGACGGCGCACACAAGTATGGGCACTCCCCCTATTAAGAAGGGAGAGACCAGAAGCGGCAGCCCAGAGTTCTACGGCCTCGCCGCGCGCATCAGTGGAGGGGTTGCCCCAAATCACGGATTTTGCGTTTAGGTCCCCCATGAGAAGAACCTGACGCGGAGCTGCGCGCCGGACGGCGCCTCCGACAGCCACGAGGTAAGTCTCAAAATCGACAAGCGGTCTGTTAGGGGAGAAGTATACCCCGACCAAGGTGATACTCTCCCAGACAGCCACGACGAACCCGGGGCCCCTTTCCACCACAGAGGGGGGTGTGAAACCCGGCGCTGAGCGAACAACGATGGCTACGGAACCATCCCGATCACCAACCCAATTGGGTCGGTCGGGGACGAAATATGGCTCCGCAGCGACGGCCACGTCAATAGACCACTCCGCCAGGGCTTGCAGCAGCAGGTCTTGGGCCCTGGTGGCGTGGTTCAAGTTACACTGGAGGAAGCTTAATGGTCGTCTTAAATCCATAAAGATTAAGACTCCATTGCTTCCTCCAGTCCAGCTACGCTGGACGTACCTTCAGTGGGAGGAGGCCTTGGCTGAGACGCCAGGATCTTTCCCCTTGTCTGGGGAGGATTACACTTTTTCCCCCCCATGACATGACCCGCCGACTTTTTCATAGCCGAACAGACAGCACAATGCGGCTCCACGCTGCATGTGGAGCTTTTATGGCCATCCTCACCACATCGGAAACAAAGCCCACTCCTGTCGATAGAGGAGGGGCAGCACTGTCTGGAATGACCCGTCCCATAGCACTTGTAGCAGCGCATGGGCCGGGCTTCCAGAACTGTCACGCTCGCCGAGCTAAATCCGATGAGCAGACGCCCTGTAGTTACTTTTTTGGCCGCGGTGATTGGGCACTTGACAAGTGTCGAGCCAGAGCCTCCAGGTCCGGTCCGAATTTCTCCGACCTTTACTTGGTCCTGTTGGCATTCGCCTTTTCTGGCAATCACCGCGACCAGCTCGTCCTTGGTTATTGAGTCGTCCAAGCCGGAGACGCGAAGGTCCGCACACTTGACCGGCTGGACGACTTTTGCCACATCCGACAAGGTCTCCCGTAATTTGTCGGCGAGCAGACCTGCTTTCTCCGCAGACTGAGTGCCAAAGACCTCAATAATACGGGCCCCAGTGGCCGTGTGTCGACACCTCAGTCTGCCGAGGTCCATCTCGTCAAAGTTATGGGCGGTGCGGGCTTTGCCCAGGGCCTCCCCGTACGTAAGTCCCTTTTCGACCGCTGCAGCGTCAAGCGTGACGATCACAGCGGCCGATTTCGGAGCAGCCAGCTTCGGTTTTTTGGTCGTGGCTGACTTGGTGGGCTGTCTCTGGGCTGGGGCGCCTTGGCGCACCGGCTGCGACTTCGCTGCCCCGGAGTAGGTGGGCTTCGTGGAGCTCGCCACCACTGCCTCCTCTGCAGTGGCGCCTTTTCTTCTTCTTCTCCTCTTCTTTTTCCCCACAGTTGTCCATTCAGACTCGACAGGTGGGGCTGGGTCCTCCTTTGCAGGAGGGGACACCTTTTTCCCGGGCGTGGGCGCGGATGGCGGCACCGGGGGACTCAACTTGACAGACTTGTCTGCTACAGGTTTGGCCTTGCCTGAAGCCTTTCCTTTCGCCTTGGCCTGATTGACAGTCAGAGGATTTACACCCTTGGAGGAGGCAGCAGCCTGTTCTAACTGGACCGGCTGAGTCCTCTTATCTGCGGCCAGAGGAGGACGGTAGCGCCTCTCGGGAAGGAGGCGCTCCTGTAGGCCCTCGAAGCGGGCCTCCAACATAGTGCCTACTGCCCGCATGATCCGGGCCTCAAAGCCTTGCAGGCCGAGCTCTGTCTCATCTGGGACGACTGCCGGACCAGAACCGGCAGTCGGAGGGCGTAACGGCACCTGGGCAGCTGGGGGAGGGAGTAGGGGGAGCTTCTTCGACCATCTCAACCTCCTCGCAGCTCATAGGCACAGGAGAGCTCAAATGACTCTTTTTCTTCAGGGATTTGAGCTCCCCTGTCAGCTCGGAGACGCTTTGCCGAAGCTCGGCAAGCTCCTTGCTCATGGCAGAGTTCTCCGCCTTGAGCGCCCTCATATCATCGGAGATTGTTTTTTGTGCTACCTCCTCAAAGCAATCTTGTATTGACTGGGCCGCCTTTTTAAGGGCCTTTTGAAATGGCCCACTAAGATGGGATGACTTCTTAGCAACCTCAAGAATAACTGAGCAGTCAGACTTTATAACCTCCTCGATGTCGAGGGAGGTTTTAGGGGCGGAACCCGTCAGCTTTGATGCGCTGTCGTCTATCCTGCTCGCCATGTACTTCGCCCTGGTGTCGTAGGCCCGTTTCTCCGCCTCGGCTATCTCTCTATCAAGGCGGACCTGTTGCTGAGCTCGCTCAGCCTCCGCCGCCTCCTGTTTGGCTCTGGCGAGCCCAACATATTCCCCAGTAGTAGGAGGGCGGCCACGACCGCGCCCTCGCCCTGCAACCTTTTTCGGCGAACCGGGGACCGGAGCATCAGTATCCGACGCAGAACCCACCGAATGATCTACCGAACTTTTCTTTTTAATCTTTTTCCGACGCCGCGAGGTGTTGGATGCAACGTCGGAAGCACCCTCAGTATTTAGAACCGAGTCCGTGGCAGAAATAACGGACTGGGCCGACTTAGATGACGATGAATCAGTCTCGTCAGCCTGACGCTTTCTAGAAGGAGTCGCAACAGCCGACTCTGTTACCTTTACACCGGATCTTGAATCGACACGGTTGTTTAGAGATCTCGAGGAAGACGCCGAGCCAGACCGCGACCGCGCGGCTCTAGGCGTGTCCTCAGCACTCTCGTAAGGGAGTGCACCGTCTCCTGATTGGCCCTGAGAAGGGCCTTTAGGTTGGCCCTGAGAAGGGCCTTTGGGTTGGCCCTGAGAAGGGCCTTTGGTTTGGCCCTGAAAAGGGCCTTTTTCAAGTACCACCACACACACTGCCTCGGTAGCAGATTTCACACTCGCCGACCCGGATATCGACGAGCGCCCGGTCCCAACGGGGTAACATGGGTCTCCCACCAACGCCTCGGTTACAGAATTTAACACCAGCCGGCCCGGATACCGACTGGCGCCCGCTCCTCTCGACGGGATCGCATGAGGAATGAGGGTTTGTTCGACCGGCCCCAGAATACACCGGTTGCCCGCAGCCGCCTTCCGCGGTCCTACGGGGGGGATTAGTACCCCCTGGGGTAGTTGTTTTGTTCGAACCTACCATCATAAAGGTTTTCCCCTCTTCCGGCGAGGGGGACCCTACCTGGCCTCATCATTGTGATTTTTGAAAAGGTTGACTCCTTGTGGCCCCCACCCCGAAAGGTGGCGGCCCCCGGCCCCGCACCATGTGCAGGGTTACGGGTCGGCCGGAAGCGACGCGGAATTCGCGCCACAACCGCCCCGTCCGTGAACGGACACACCACGACTGCCGCGGCCCAGGCTCCCCAGGACGCCAGCCGTGGTAACCGACAGGCGTAAGCGCCTTGGCGAAAATCGCCCCCACAAGCCACCAAATGCGGCCGCCGAATAAAATCCAGCCATACTACGCTCCCTCACCACGGGAGCCACTTGTCAGACCATTAGCCGCCGGCGAGCATGGATTCCGCTCAAGCCGACGTTGCCCAGGGTGCACCGCGAGGAGGTTGTCCGACCTAGCACCCCAACCTAACCTAACCTAACCTAACCTAACCTAACCTAACCTAACCTAACCTAACCTAACCTAACCTAACCTAACCTAACCTAACCTAACCTAACCTTTTTTTTTTTTTTTTTTTTTTTTTTTTTTTTTTTGGCAGGGGTCAAAATGCTTTTACGCATACCCTACGCCATTGGGGGTGACGCCTGGTTATGTGGGGCTCCTCGGCCAAGATGGTAAGGGCCGAGACTACCCACTAAAACTTCCCCCCGTGCTCCGCCTCTCACTGTGACAGGGTAGGGCAACAGTTTCCCTTTTCCCTTTCCCCTGTGCAGCGTTTGTCCATCTTTGGACTCTTCCCCGCACGATAAGTGCATATGGCGTCTCACGACGTTCACTGAGCACAAGTGAACGTCGTCCTGCTCAGTAGCTTAAGGTTGACGGGCGGACTCCCCCAAGTCAGCCCGTCAACAGCCTGGTGGTCTTGGTCTTACGGGGCCAGCGCGCTCGAAACAGCGCGTCGCCACCTGCCTTGGTCTTACGGGGCCAGCGCGCTCACAAAAGCGCGGCGCCGCCTGCCGGTCCTTCTCCTCCTGAGCGCATCGGCCGACGGGTCCTCTTCTCGGGACCTCTCGTCAGCTTCCTTCCTGCTCAACACCGCTTCACAGAAGGTGTAAAGGGCCCTCTGTGCTCTTTCGCTGTCAACTAGTGCTTTGACTACGGTGGCCAGTGACAAGTCAATTCCAATTACCGCCGTCAGAACGGCTCTTTCACTCGCCCATGTCGGGCACGTCATTAATGTGTGTGCAGCGGAGTCCTCTGCAGCGCCGCACTGATGGCACACTGGGGTCCGCTCTCGCCTCGCGACTGTGTGCAGATACTTGCCGAAGCATCCGTGTCCGGTTAGCATCTGCACCACGCGATAAGAGAGCGAGCCCCCCCGCCCTTCAAGCCAGTGAGACAAAACTGGACGGAACGCAGAGATTGTACGGTGTCCCGCTCTTGGTCTCTCCAGCCTTCTTGACCATTCATCGGTTCCCGTCTCCTGGGCGTCGGTCCGCCATCGCTCGATAACCTCTGGAAGAGGAACGCGGCCTGTGCTTTGCTTGGCCTCTGCAGTCAGTTCGTATACCCTGGTCAAAACCTCTGCATCTATGTCCCAGGGTAGGGATCTGGCCAGCAAACATGCCACTTCCCCCGATACGGTGCGGTATGCTCTCGCTACTCTTAGTGTTGTAACCCTCTGTGCCTGCAGTAGTTGATTTCTGCTACGAGACGTTAGGGCTCGTGACCAAACAGGTGCCCCGTAAAGGGCCGCCGAACGAACCGCGTTTACAAAAAGGCTTCGACAAACTGTGCTTGCTCCCCCCAAGTTCGGCATGAGTCTACATAGAGCCAGGGATACTCTTCTTAGCTTGGGAACCAGCTGTTCGAAATGGCTCTTGAACGTCCATCTTCCATCTAACACCAAACCTAGATATTTTAGGGTCTTTCCGATCTTTATATCAACTTCCCCCACTCGGATTTTATAGTTGGCAGGTGGAGCTTTGCGGGGCCCATGAAAACAAATGGCTTCCGATTTTTCCATTGCAACTCTCAAGCCCAGTCGTCTTATACGGTCCACCACTTGGGATACCCCAGCCACGGCGAGGGTCGCAGCCGACTGTAAATTGTCTCCTCTAGCCGTGACTAGGGTATCATCCGCATAACAAAACACGTTGACTCCTCTTAGATTCGAGCCTCGGATGGCCCAGTCATAACCTATGTTCCACAGGAGCGGTCCTAAGACCGAACCCTGTGGAACACCGGCAGACACCACTCTTTCACCCCGTCCAGTCGCCAAAGGGAAGACAACTTTGCGGCCTGACAAGTAGGACATGATTATTTGCCGCAGATAAGATGGAAAACCGAACCATGCCATAGCCTCCTCTATACAACAGTGCGGTAAGGAGTTGAAAGCGTTGGCGATGTCCAAAGACACCGCCAGCACCACTCCCCCGTTCACTGTCACCTCCTCTGTCAAAGTTCTTACTTTGGAGATGGCGTCTATAGTTGACCGCCCCTGTCTGAAGCCGTACTGATTGTCACTAACATTGGGCCCGATTTCCTCCAAATGTTGAAGGAGGCGGCCAGCTATTACTCGTTCGAATAGTTTCCCTGCTTCATTTAAGAGAACGATCGGCCGGTACGCAGATGGTGAGTCCACTGGACGACCTTCCTTCTTCAGCAGCACAAGTTTCCCAGTTTTCCATGTCTGTGGAAAACATCCCTCCCGCAAGCAAGACGTTAGTAGCTTGCGGAATCGGTACTCCAGTCCGTTTTTTAAAGCTATCACTAGGGCACACCCAGGAACGCCGTCTGGTCCAGGGGCCTTGTTCTTCGATTGGAGTCTCAAAATAGCAGAACCCAGCTCTCCCTCCGTTACCTCCGGGACTTCCTCAGTTCTTGCGTCTGCACTCGGTCTTTGTATGCCAAGCGGAGGTCGTTGGTCACCTCTACGGGGAAAGAGCGCCTCTATCACTCTTTGCAGCACCTCCTCGTCCATTTTGGATGTAAGAGGTGGGGCCCAGGGACGAAGCTTGCTCATAACGAGCTTGTATGGCCTGCCCCATGGGTCATGTGCAAGGGAGTCGAGGAGCTCCTTCCAAGCTCTTTCTTTTGCATCAGCAATGGCAGCTCTCAGCGCCTTTTTGGTGTCTTGGTAAGCGGTGTAGAGGCGGTTTTCTTCTTCACCTTCACCTCGTCGTCTACCTCTCCTGCGGGATCTGGTGTATTGGCGTCTGGCAGCTACGCAGGTCTCTCGTAGGTCAGCGAGCTCAGCAGACCACCAATAAACTTGTCGCAGAGGGGGCAGTGCCCTGACTCTAGGCATTGCCACGTCACAGGCGCGAGTGAGTGCAGCGCTAAACCATTCAGCCTCGCTTTCAGTTCCCGGATTTTCTGGGATTGGTGACCAACCTTCAACCAGGGAAGCCTCTATTAAAGCGTCTCTGTCCATTCTTTTAATTGCCCACCTGGGCCCAATCTCCATATTGGAACGACTAAGTGAATCTGATCTTTGTGTTGGGGAGGACGCTTCGAACCGAATGTAACGATGGTCCGAAAGCGTTTCCTCCCCAACCAGGACCCTCCAATTGGATATGCGTCGTGCCAGGTTGGGGCTTGTGAACGTAATGTCCACTATGGACCCGCCATTTGCACGAACGCATGTTTCGACACTGCCGGAATTTAGAGTGACCAAACCATGTGCCACCAACCACTCTTCGACAAGAACGCCTCGGGCATCCGACGATGGACATCCCCATTCTGTCGACTTTGCATTCAGGTCACCAGCTAAAATAACTTCGTGTGGCCTACACCAACCAATAACCGAATCAAGCTGCACCAAGAAACTCTCGAATTCATTTAGGGGTTTATTTGGAGAGAAATAAACTCCTATGACTACTGTGTCACCGTATAGGGCAGCTACAAACCCGTGACCCTTCAGCGAATCTCTAACAAAAGAGGTCGTGTCGAGTCTTTGATTCACCACAACCGCGACCAAGCCGTCAATGTCTCCCATCCAGTCGTCCCTGGTGGGAACCATGTATGGTTCGGCTACAACCATCACGTTAATCGACCACTGCGCCGATGACTGAATTAGCAGATCTTGAGCTCCAGCGCAGTGATTGATGTTGGCCTGTAGAAATTTAATGGTACTAGGCATTTTGGGCAATTTCCATCGGCTCTACTTCTTCTGCCCTGTTCGGTGGGTTAGGAGGCTGTTGCGTAGCAGTTTTGCGTGGGACAGCCTGGCTCCTTCTCATTTTGCGCTTGGGGGCCGAACATCTGTTGCTCCCCAGCCTATGATCGGCCTTTTTACCGGCCTCCTCACATAAGTACAGTGAAAGTCTTTGTCGCATTCCACCGCTCGATGGCCCGACTGACCACACCTGTAACACAACTGGCTGCGATCTACACAGGCCGAGCATCTTTCCTTGACATGGCCAGTCTCCAGACATTTAAAGCACCGCATATCTCGCGGTGGTAGCAACTTAACCCTGGTAGAGGACCATCCCACTCGCAGCCGGCCTTCAATTACCTTCTTCGCTGCTGCCACCGGACAACTCGCCCACACTGCACCCGTGCCATAATTGGTCTGTTTAATTGTGCCGACCTTGACCTGATCAACCGGGCAGCCCCCCAAATCAGCAATGGCCTTGGCGACCTCTTCTGCCGTGACCGAGTCCTCCAGACTACTAATCATCAACTCAGAGCACTTGAACGGCCTGGACACTCTGAGCAACTCGTCACTGAATATCTCCTTTATTTTTTCCGCTAAGAGATCAGCCTTCTTATTGTTTTCCTCCGCGTGTACCTCGATGATAGAGGCCCCGGTGATGGCTCTGCGGAATGTCGTAAATTCGATCCCCAGACTGGCCGGATCGATTTTGGCCTTCGCCTCTCTAAGCACCGAGCTATAAGTGACACCTTTCTCCACTGCACCTGGCTGAAGCGTCAGAACGACAGCTGCGGTGCGCGGAGGTCTGGCTCTACTTTTAGTTTGAGGCTGTTTGGTCTTTTGTGTTTGAGTGGGCCTCTGTTCACTCGCGGGATTTTTCTTCTTCACCCCCTTTCCGCCCCTCTTAACCACAGTCGTCCATTCTCCTTCGACGGTTGCGGGAGTAGACGTAGATGGGAGGGGTTGTCTCGGCTGCGAGATAGAGCTGTCTCGCGCTTTCCTATCTTTGCGATTGGGATTCCGCCTGGTGTTAGGTGGAATCTGCTTCTCTTGCCGTTTCACCTCTTGACTGTCCTGAGGTGGATCGGGCACAACCTTCTTGCCCTTTACTTTAGCCTTCACAGGGGGCACTGGCGGGGGTCCCATGACAGTTGTCAACGGGGGCGTCGCGTTTTGTGCCTGTTTCTGTAAGGCTGCCGCGTCCTTCTTTTTGCCATCATGCCTCAATGGCGGTCTATAATTTGGAGCCGGGTTAAGGCGTGGCTCTAGGCCTTCCATCCGTGCGTTTATACGAGCGGTCACATTATTCATTATGCGAGCCTCCAGTTCTTCCAATGCGGTCTGAGGAGGAGGACTCGTATCCATAAGACAGGCATCATCCAACCGCGATGACGCCATGGCAGCGACCTGCTGTGCCATACTCGTTTTTACCGCGATCAGCTCTTTGCGGAGTTCCTCCATTTCTTTCTCTTGGCGGGCGACGATCCGCTCCAGCCTCGTGGTATCATCAGACGCGTTGCGCTGCGCCAACTCAATCGTGTAATCTTTTATAGCCTGTGCAGCATCCTTCAACATTTTACAAAAGTGCCCTTTAAACTACCAGATTTGGTAGCGACCTTCTCGACAACTTCGACGCTGGCCAGAACCTTGCTAACAATCGTCTTGGCCGTCTCAATGTCATCTTCCACTCCCGCAACCGCGTTATCCGCCGCCGGCGCAGAACGGGTGACCCTAGCGCAGACTGCCGCGTCTAGCAGCTCCTTTTCAGCTTGAATCTTTAGGGCTTCCCTTTCGACCCTTGCCAGATCCGCCTTGGCCTTCGCAAGGCCGACATACTCACCCGTAGTGGGTGGACGACCGCGACCGCGACCTCTCCCCTTGCCTACGGAGGCCTTAACCTTGGCTGATGTGGTGGTTTCATCACTGGCTGTACCATCATCATTCGCGGTTCTCTTGCGCTTAAGATCATCTTTGCTCTTTTCCTTGCAACGATCTTTCCGCCAAAACTTCAGAGTGACCGGACGGCCACCACTACTCCTAGATCTCGACCTCGACCTACTCGACCTACTCCTCGACCTACTCCTCGACCTGGTCGATTCAAAACTTCTGACTGTCGAGTCAGAAACCAACTCGTCTTCCAATTCGCTTTCTCTCCTAGAGCGAAGCCCTCTCCTGTCATCGACACTCGTAGCCAATTTCACACTGGCCGCCCGAGGAAGCGGCGAGCGCCCGTGGTCAGCGGGATCATATGACCGCGTGCCAACCAGCACGGAGCAGTTCTGGCCCCCCCAGATACGTGGGGCCTGCCAACGGCCGAAGCCGAAGGGAGGGATTCTCCGTCAACGACGGTACCCTCCTGGGGTTGTTTTGTTTTTAGAGCTGCTTCCATAATGATTGTCCGTTTTTTAACGAGTCAGGTTCTCGTATCTCCCTTCCACGCCTAGCGCTAGGGACCAGTCCCCCACTGGCCATCCAGCCTATCACCACGCTCTCAAAGCTTCGGCTTGGGGTTTTTTAGTGAGGTATGCTCCTCTCGGGCGAGGCCTCAGTGGCCCAGCCCCTTGGTCCTCTCAATGAGAATACCAAGTTGCCCGACGGAGTCCTGTCATACAGGGATCCCCGCCGCACGACAGTCCAGAAACCGTCTGAACCGAGGTCCAACGACCACCATGTAGAGTGTCAGAGCACTCCCGCGAACACTGTTCGCCATACTACGCCACACTAGGCCACAGAGAACTAAAAAGTTCCGCAAACCTTGTAGGTCCGCCATACCACGACCAGAAAAAGTCCTCTGGCCCTAAGAAGGACCCCCACAACTGAGGCGCGAGCGCGCCACGGGCTGAATCGCCCCCACCTCGTGCAGTAGCTGTCCGCGCCGGCCGAAGCCGGTACCCCCATATCTGGGGGGCGTGCCCCTATCCACAACCCGGGGGACGCGTCCGGTAGCGACACTGCACAGTCGCTTCCCTCTCCAAAGAGAGGGCGGAACCTAACCTAACCTAACCTAACCTAACCTAACCTAACCTAACCTAACCTAACCTAACCTAACCTAACCTAACCTAACCTAACCTAACCTAACCTTTTTTTTTTTTTTTTTTTTTTTACGTCAGGAAAATGCATTACGCATACCCCACCGCCTTGGGAGTGCGGTGGGGTTATGTGGGACTCCTCCCCTCCTCCTCTCGCCCACCCACTCAGCCAGTCCGAGGGCTGGCTCAGCGGCTGCTCGAGAGGAGGGGGGCCCTACCCACTAAAAACCTGACGATGCCCCTCACCTCACCGACGGGCCATGACTTCCCCGGGCGAACGATCCACCATCCGGCGGTGCCACGCCCAGCGAGGAAACGGCATTGGGTGAGGCCACGGGAACCCTTTCGGATACTTCCGCGACCTCACCAGTGAGTGTCCGTCTTGTACGGACCCATCCATCAGGGGGATGCCCCGAGGCATTAGGGGCATCCCCGTCCATCAACTGAGGCCTGTGCAATGCAGGATCCGGACCTCCCAAGTCCGGACCCCGCTGGCCTCCATCGGTAACGACTACGAGCCGATCGTGTTGCCGTCTCCTAGCCCTCACCCTCCTGCGTCTGAGAGAGTCTGCGTGGGCTTGTTCCTCACGGACCCTCTCGGCGGCCTCCTTCTGCGAGATGACATCCTCGCAGAAGGAGACCACTGCCCCCCAAGACCTGTCACTGCTCAACATGGCTCTAACCACGCTGGGCAGGGAGAGGTCTTCCCCTACCACCGCGACCAGAGCACGCCGCTGCTGCAACCACGCTGGACACTCCTCAAGGGTGTGCCCAGCAGTGTCCACCGCAGCACCGCACTCATGACAGGTTGGAGTCGCCTCCCTCTGGATCCGGTGCAGGTACTGCCCGAAGCAGCCGTGCCCGGACAATACCTGCACCAGCCGAAAGGTCAGAGACCCAAACCTGCGAGTCTTCCACTCCTCCAAGACAGGGCGTATCGCCTCTAATGTTCTAACCCCGTAAGTGGGAGTTTGAAGCATTTGCTCCCATCTCCGCAGAAGTTCTTCCTCCGCCTGGCGACGCACCTGTGCCAATTCCTCGGGAGCAGGGCGCTCACTTCGTGCCCTAGCAGCCGTCCGCTCCTGGTATACCTCAGCCAAAACCTGAGCGTCCAGCTCCCAGGAGGCATTCCCGCCATGGTGCATGCGGCCGCCCATGAGACGGTGCGGTATGCCCTTACCGCTCTGGTTGCTACCACACGTTGTGGTCTTCTAAGCTGCATCTTGTTATGCTCGCTCAGTGCATTTACCCATACAGGAGCCCCGTACATCGCCATACTGCGGATGACTCCTGCATAGAGTCGACGGCACTTAATATTAGGGCCTCCTATGTTAGGAAGAAGCCGTCCCAAGTCCGCTGCTGCGCTGACAAGCTTCGAAGACAGTTGCCGGAAATGTTCACGAAAATTCCAGCGTCCATCCAGCAGAAGTCCCAAGTATTTTAGGTGGCGCTTTAGAGGAACTCGAACACCGTCCAACAATAAGTTCGCCCCTACAGGCGGTCCCCTTCTGTGCCCGTGGAAGAGAATGGCTTCGGTTTTTTCTACCGCCACTTCTAAGCCCAGCATTCTAATGCGGCGTATGACCAAGCTAGTCCCCATAATGGCTCGGCGTCCTGCATCATCCAAATTCTCGCCCCTAGCTGTGACGAGTGTATCGTCTGCGTAGCAGATAATGCTGAGTCTGCGAAGTTGAATGCCGCGAAGGACCCAGTCATATCCTAAGTTCCACAAGAGCGGCCCGAGGACCGACCCCTGTGGAACCCCACGCCTCATATTTTGGACCCTTAGCTGCCCCTCTGAGTTATGATAGATCACTTCCCTGTTCTGTAGGTAGTGCTCTATCACCTCCCTTAGGTAAAGAGGGATGCCATGGTACCCTAGCGCCTCTTTAATGCATTGGAAGGGGAGTGTGTTGAAAGCATTTCTTATGTCTAAAGACACTGCCACCATCACCTCCCCCCGTGCGGTTGCCTTATCGGACTCTCTCCGGAGTGCCTGTAAGGCGTCTATCGTAGAGCGCTGTCTCCGGAACCCGTATTGGCATTCCGACAAGTCCGGGCCCACTGTGCTCAGGTGCTCGACGATGCGATCGGCAATTATTCTTTCGAATGCTTTTGCGACCTCGTCCAGCAGGACCACCGGGCGGTATGCTGCCGGAGACTCCACGGGTCGCCCCTCCTTTTTTAGAAGACAAAGCTTCCCACGCTTCCAACATCTGGGGAACTCGCCGCGCTCAAGACATTTGTCAAGTAGGGCTCGATAATGTTCACCCAGATGTTTCAGAGCAAAGGGCAACACCTTGCCGGGCACTCCGTCAGGCCCAGGTGCCTTCTTTTTCCGACGCAGATTGTCGATAGCGATATCCAACTCTTCATCTGTAACTGGCACAAAACCTCTGACGCTCGGGCGCGCCGATTGTGCCATCAAGGGACACAGTTGTGGGACATCCAACGGAAAAAGAACAGAGACTACTGTATCTAACAGTTGAGGATCCATTGTCTCCATTGGGGATGCCTGGTGTTTAAGCCTTTTCCTGACTGTCCGGTACGGACGCCCCCATGGATCCCTGTCCAGTTCGGACAGGAAATCATCCCAAGCGGCAGCTTTGGAACGACATATGGCCACTTCCAACTCTTTCTTCGCCTCCTTATAATCTTCTCGGAGTCGGACTTCTTCCTCGTCCGATGGTCTATCTTGGCGACGTCGGTAGCGCTGGTAGGTTCTTCTCTTTCGCAGGCAAATCGCTCGTAGGTCAGCAATTTCTGCAGTCCACCAATAGACCTGCGTCTTAGTGGGTGGACCATGAGAGCGCGGCATGGAAGCATCGCATACTGTGGAGAGCCAGGTCTGGAGTCTCTCCGCGTCTTCGTCAACTGAGCATTCCCGGTTTGCTTCTGGAAGGCACCAAGCGAGCCTGATGGCGGACTCCTCAGCCGCGTCGGGATCCAGCTTACCGAGAGACCAGCGTGGAAAGTGTTCCTGCGATCTTGCAGATGTCGGCAGTGGTCGCGGACGCTGCGGTGGCGAGACTCTGAACCTAATGTATAGGTGGTCCGAGAAGGTCTCTACGTCGTCCAAGACCCGCCAGCCCTGTATTCGGGAGGCTATAGCAGGGGTAGCGAATGTAAGATCCACTATGGAACCCCCCTGCCGCCTCACACAGGTGTTTGACGTGCCCCTATTGACTACACAGAGACCTGCAGCAGTCGCCCAGTCGAGGACGACCTCGCCCTTTGCCGTTGTGATGGGGGAGCCCCAAGCCAAATGCTTGGCATTAAAATCGCCCATCACAATTACTTGTCTGGGGGAAAGTCGTCTCACTACCCCTGCAAGCACATCAACCCAGGCCTCGAACTCTGCTATGCCCCTATTGGGGGAGAAGTACGTTCCTACGAGCGCAATGTCTCCCCACACTGCTGCCACATAGCCCGAGCCCCTTTCTTGGACACTGAGTGGGCGGGGATAGGCAGTGGAGGTAGATGCCATAATGGCGACGTTTCCATCTGCATCGCCGGCCCAGTTCGAAAGGGTGGGAACGCGGTACGGTTCGGTAATGGCCATTATATCTATGAACCACTCCGTGGCGGTCTGCATTAGAAGGTCCTGAGCACCGGCACAGTGATTCAGGTTACTCTGTAGGAAGCTGATATGGGACCTGTCCATTAAGTAGACATATTACCAGCTTCCTCTGGAACATTCCTGTTCCCTCTCTCTGATGAGGGCCTGTTCCAACGGCCCACTTTTGCCTTTATAGCCGGTGGGTTACAAAGCCGGCTGCCCATTATGTGGTTGTGCGGTAGCTTCGCTTGAAGACACACCGCACATTTAGGATCAGCCGAGCAGGTCGCTGCTTTATGGCCGCTTTCCCCACAGCGGAAACAGGCGTCGCTCCTATCCACCTCGCAGGTGCAGAGGTGCCGGGTATGGCCGGTCGACATGCATTTGTAACACCTTAAGGGTAGTGGATCAAGTACTCGGATGCGTGCTGAGCTCCAACCTATAAGGATTCGTCCACTATCGATGATAGTTTTTGCAGCCGCAATTGGGCACCGTACTATAACGGCACCTAATCCTCCAGGTCCCTGACGGATGGCCCCCACCTTGATTTGGTCAGCATGGCATCGTCCTTTCTCCGCAAATGCCGCTGCGATTTCCGGGCCCTCAATTGAGTCATCTAAGTCAGTTACTCGGAGGTCCACACTCTTCACCGGCCTAGTTATAGTCGCCATTCCTTCCAGTGCTGCTTTAAGCTTGGTTGCCAGCAAGTCCGCCTTCTCCGCACTCCGATCTCCAGGCACTTCGATTATGCGGGAGCCGGCCACACTGTTTTTTATTTTAATCCCCTGAATGCCTAGTTCAGGGAGTTGGACTGCTTGTTTGGCCTTTGCCATTACCTGGGCGTATGTGACGCCCTTATCCAGATTTTCTGGTGCGACGGCTATCACAACTGCAGCTGTTTTTGGTGCCGAAAGCCTCTTCTTATTGCGTTTCCGTTTCCTCTTTTTATCGGTCTCCGACTGTTGAGGTTTCGGTGCCTGAGAACTCACACCCTGGGGGCCCGATGACGAAGGCCCCGGACGCGTTTTGCTAGGAGCAGGTTGCGTGGAAGTCGTCAAGCTCAACGGAGGAGTCTTCTTCTTATGCTTCTGCCGCGTGACCGTCGCCCACTCTTCTTCCGTAGTGGCTCTCTGCGCTACTTGTGTCAATTGCGGCAACTCTTTACCGGACAGTGGGACCGATGCTGGTGGCTGTTGCGCCATTGTCTTTATGGCAGATTTCAGCCCTGTGGTGGTTTTATCCGCTGCTAGCGGAGGGCGTAACCTCTTTGCTGGGGGGAGTCGTTGCTCAAGACCTTCTATTCTAGCGTTCAGCATCGTTCCCATCGAAATTAAAAGAGACCGCCTGAGCTCTTCGATCATCTCGCCCATGGGCGAGATGTTGACTGTTCCTAAATTGGAAGGGACCTCCTCCTGGTTAGTCGGGATAGGCTCCAGTTCTATCATCTGTTTTCCGGAATGTGTAGGCCTTTCCGAGAATGCCTGGCGTAGGGATTTGACCTCCTTGCGTAGGTGGTCTAACTCCCTATTCAGCCTTTCATTATCCCTCCTGATACGACGAGTCTCCTCTGTGGTCGTCAGCGACGTCAGCTTTTCGATCAAATCCGAGAGTGTGGTTCCTGCGGTGCTCAGGATTTCCTTTATTTCACCCTTAAGATTTTTCTGTCGATTGAACACCGATAATACAACGTCCACCTGCTCGAACGCCTTCGCCCGTAACTCCGTTGCGCTTAGTTCTGGAGTAGGGTCTTTTTTCTTTCCCTGCTGTTTCTCCAAGAGGATCTCTTCATCGTCGTCATTATTATTAGGACGGTCGATAGGATCTTTCGCCGATCCTGACCCTGCACCGACACCAGCATTTCGTGCTCGACCGCCTCTTTTCGACACTGGGATTTTCTTTGGCGTTTCCTTTGGCTCGCCATCGCTTCCGTCAGAGCTCAAATTTGCCGCATCTACATAAGACCTCTTGCGTCTTTGTTTCGTCTCATCAAACGGAACGGGAAGAATAAAAGCCTTACTCATTCTATCCGTAGATGTTGCACGGCTAGAATCGGATATTGCCGAAAACAAGATTTCGTCGTCCGAGACTAAACCTCTATTATTTTTCGTGGGCAGCGAGTCAGAGGGGTCATCTCCACCACCTCCTCTCAGCCGCATAACTCCTGTTGTTTGGCCCTGAGAAGGGCCTTTTTGGTGGCCTCGAGAAAGGCCGTTTTGGTGGCCCTGAGAAGGGCCGTTTTGGGGGCCCTGAGAAGGGCCGTTTTGGTGGCCCTGAGAAGGGCCGTTTTGGTGGCCCTGAGAAGGGCCGTTGTGACAAGTGGTGGCTCCCCCGCATACGCGAGCCAGCCCGTTGTCCCTAAGAACAACGGGGAGGGATTCCCCAGCTGGGCTAGGACCCTCTCGGGGACTAACTGTATTTAGCCAATTGTCCATGATGAGTTTACCTATTTTCCGGGAATAGGCTCCCTGATCTCCACACGTTAACGCCTCGGTAGCAAATTTACCACCGTGTGACCCGGTAATCACACGGCGCCGGTGGCCAACCGGGGCGCATAGGCCGCTTGTAGTCCATTTAACACTCTGGGGCCAAGCTACCCCAAAGCGCCCGTGGTCAGCGGGATCGCACGACAAACCTACTCTCAATATTTGGGACATTTCCATTACGATTTTCCCCCTTCCGGGCGGGGGGACCCTACCTGGCCTCGTCACTGGGTAATTTTTTTAAAAGGTTGTCTTCCTTGCGGCCCCCGTCCCTAAAGACGGCGGCCCCCGGTCCCACACTACGTGCGGGATTACGGGTTCGCCGGAGGCGACGCGGAGTTCGCGCCGCAACCGCCCTAACTACGGGCGTGAACGCCTCCCTCACTCAGCCAGATGCCAAGGCATCAAACCAACAGGGACCGCAAATGCGGCCCACGCACCTTGAAGGCGCCATCCTCCGAGCCCGCCTCTACGGCTCCACTTGCCAGACCATTAGCCGCCAGCGAGCATGGGTTCCGCTCAAGCCGACGTTGCCCAGGGTGCACCACGAGGAGGTTGTCTGACCTAGCACCCCAACCTAACCTAACCTAACCTAACCTAACCTAACCTAACCTAACCTAACCTAACCTAACCTAACCTAACCTAACCTAACCTAACCTAACCTAACCTAACCTAACCTAACCTAACCTAACCTAACCTAACCTAACCTAACCTAACCTAACCTAACCTAACCTAACCCCCCCTGGTGGAGTGGCCTTGTCGTGGTGGGGGGGCTTGCGGGGAAGGATATGCTCCTTCCCTCACCAACGGCTCCACAATTTAAGACCTCGGCGTGGGTGTTTGCCCGGAGGCAGGCCGTGACGGGGCATTTGTCCGGCGGTGATCAGCAACCCGAAAGGGGAGCTGAGAGGTGCTACCTGAAAGGGTAGTACCGGAGGGGATATGCGCCAATCCCTGAAGCCCGTACCCTCCCTCCCCGGCAACCATCCCCACGGTTTGGCGCTGTGGGGTATGCGGGGGGAAGGTGCCTTCCGCTACGTGACCGGACTCCAGAGGCTGCCGTGTGAGCAGACCGCGTGGGCGAGCTTGTGTAGCGGAGAGGTGCCGGGGAGGAACGGGAGCTTGCCTTAACCGGCCGGCTGCGACAAGGAAAAGTCTTTAAAACCCGAGAGAAAACTCGATTAAAACCTGTGGATAGCAGGCGACCTCCACAGTATATAGCCACTTCCACGGAATAGGCGTCACCCGTGGGAGTAGTTTTAGATCGACCTTACTCGTGGGATCTTGCATGGATTCGAAACTTAAAAAAACCCCTTACGTTACCCTTAAACCGCTGACCTTGGCTACCTCTCAAACGGACACCCCCGATTACCGACAATAAAACGACGACTTTGGCTTCCTCTCAAAAGGACAACCCGCTGACTCATAAAACGATGACCTTGGCTCCCTCTAAAACCCGTCCCCCTAAACGGGGCAAACCGGCGCAAATACCTGCTGGTGAACCCCCTTCCACTCATAGCGACGCTACTACCATCTTACCTGGTCGAACATCACCCTCCTCCTCGTCGCAGCGCAGCATCCAACCCCTAGTCTATTCTGATGAAGAGTCCTCTGCTTCTGCATCCTCCCCCCCTACTACCTCACGCGCCTTCGAAAGCGCGCGCCAACTCCGTTCTCGATCTCCCTCGTTATGCTCTGCTCGATCTGGTTCTTCCATCGCTCACGCTGAAGAACCCACCTATTATGGAGAACCCGTCCCAATCCCTAGTTCCATCGATGATCCACTCCATGCGATTCAATACGCTGATGAATCTGCACCTCAAACCTCTCCTGATGAAGTCATTGCCAGTGTCGTCTCCACCTGCAATGACAAACAAGAAATAAAAGATATCATAAGGCTGGCTAAAGAGATAGTCAGTCATCTCACTCCCTCTAAAAACAAGAAAAGTGTTACTGCTAAAGACAGAGAATTGGCACTTACCTCCTCTCGCCTCATTGTCACCTTGGCAGAGAGAGTTGATCGCAACTACTCCAAAGAGGTACCTACTCAACACCTACCCATGGACATCCAAACCACTATCCGCAAATGCATCAAGGAGGAAGTTGCAGCCCTTAAGAAGGAAATCATTCCCCAAAAGCCACAACTACCCACTTCCTTTGTAGACATAGTTCGCTCCCAGAAGACTACTTCTAAACCCCCAAGCTTACCTGTTACCAAGCCTGCAATCATTGTCTCATCCAAAACCGCCGTTAAAAGCCCCGAGGAAACGCTCAAAGCTTGGAGAAGCAGCGTGTCTTTCAGAGATACAAACTTCGCACCATCCGGTGTTCGGTTCGTGTCAAACAATAAATTAAGAATCGAGTTTGATACCCACGAGCATAGACAGACCGCTCTGGAAAAAATCGGCCGCTCTGATTGCGCAGTAAATGCGGAAATATCCAAAAGCCTTAATCCAATGATTATGCTTAAAGGCGTGTCTGAGGATGTTCCTCCTGAACAACTGGTGAATATACTGCGCAGTCAGAACGACTGTATTAAGAAAGCTATAGCCGGTGATAATGACATTACCTTTAAATTTAAGAGAGCCAACCGCAACCGAACGCTTTATAATGCTGTATTTATGGTCACCCCCTCCATCTGGAAGTCTATTATTGAGTGCGGCAAGGTCAATATGGATCACCAGCGAGTTCACGCTGAGGACTATGTCCCTTTGTTACAGTGCTTCAAGTGCCTTGGTTTTGGACATACCAAGGCGCGCTGCACCTCTGACAAATTCTTTTGCTCCCACTGTTCTTCATCAGACCATGAGTTCAAAACGTGCCCCCTCAAACGAGACACTGATAAGGGCAAGTGTTTCAACTGCACCTCTTATAATACCCAACACAAAATCAATGACGGAAACGTTAACCACTCTGCTACTTCAAAATACTGTCCCAGGGTCATCTTTATGACGGACAGAATTAGGAAAATTACTAATTATGGACCATAAAAGCTCCATAACGAAATCAACCCCAAACTCTCGCCCTTTCAAATGCGCCCAAATTAATTTAGGTCGTAGTAAAAACGCACTCCAGGAACTTTCCATTCATCTTACTGACAAAAACTATGACGTAGCATTTGTCTGCGAGCCCCCTACAAATAACGCTGACTTAGTTAAAAATATATCCGGATATCACGTCCATCAATTTCAGTCCAATAGTCCAGTAAAGTCTGCAATATTCGTTAAAGAAAACCTATTCTCTACTCTTGGCATCACTGATGCTTCTGATTCAAATATCAGCATCATTCAACTAGCTGACACTCATGGCAGGAAGATATACTTCATCTCCGTATACATTGAACCGCGCTCAGATCAAAACCTTACACTTCGCAAATTGGAATTATTTCTTCAAAACACTGACGGATCTTCTCACGTTATTTGTGGTGATTTCAATGGCTGGCACAGTCTCTGGGGTTCCACCTGCAACAACAGAAGAGGCAATCAAATTGCCGATTTCATTACCTTTAATAATCTACTGGTCTGCAATGTTGGCAGTACACCTACCTACCAGTCCGTTGCCCGTGGTGCCCCCAGAAGTTCAATAATCGACCTCACTCTCATCAGCAACACTGATTTTGTTCATGTCACTGACTGGGAAGTGGACACCACTATCTGTCCTTCGTCCGACCACGAAGCTATTACTTTCCAATTGTCCTTCGGAAATGCTGGTATTACCAAGAGTCGCAAGCTATCTACTTTTAAATACAACACCTCCAAAGTCAAATGGGATAACATTAGTACTTCTTTCAAAGACGAGTTGTCCAAGCGGCTCCCAACTAAATCCTTCGAGGATATGGACTGCTGCAGTCTTGATGACTTCGTCGATGAAATGACCATTGCCATCCAAAAAGCTTGTGACGTGGTTCTGCCCAAATCAAGTGCTTTCTCCCGCCGCGCTCCGTGGTGGAACGACCGGCTAGAGGAGCTGAAGCGCTCGGTTATACAAAACCATCGCCGGCTCAGCAAGGCCGTACGTCGAAAGGAGCCACTGGACGAGATTCTACGGGAGCGTGACAGACTTAAGCGTGCATACTCCGACGCCTTTTGCGCTGCCTCCACGGAGAGTTTCCGTGAGTTTTGCTGCAAACAAAAGAAGGAGGACGTTTGGTCCATCACGAACCGTCTGATAAAAACTCGACCTCTTACGCAGCCCCCTGCTACCTTAAAACTTGAAGATGGGTCTTACACCAGGGATTGTCGAGATACTGCTCAAGCTTTGCTGGATAAATTCTACCCCGACGACACCCCAAATAATACTGAGAATCAGCGCAATCTCTGCGATGATATGGACAAACCTGTTGACACATCCAAGGAGCCCCCATTTACCACCACTGAGATACTAGAATGCATTAATAGCATGAACCACAAGAGGGCCCCCGGTCCTGATCATCTCACCGCGGACATATGTCTGCAGGTTGCCCTTATGTTTCCTAATACCGTCACTGGTTTAATGAACCGCTGCTTAGCCCTTGGACATTTCCCAAAATCTTGGAAGACTGCTGTTGCTAAGATAATACCTAAACCCAATAAAACCAATTACAGTGAACTTTCCTCCTTTCGTCCGATAGGACTTCTGAATGTCTTTGGCAAAATTTTAGAAAAATTAATTATAAATAGACTAACATTTCATCTAGATAAAACCAATAATACATTGCACAATCAGTTTGGATTTAAAAATCAGACATCCACAACAAAAGCCATACAAAACGCTCTTGAAATTATTCGCGAGGCTAAAACTAGGCAGGAGCAAGTGTTGGCCGTTTCGCTAGACATTAAGGCAGCGTTCGACCATGCTTGGTGGCCTGCAATATTCTCCAGACTACGCGCTACCCAATGTCCATCTAACATTTATGAAATCCTACGCAATTACATGACGGACCGCACTGTGCGGATCAATTTTGCTGACTGCACTGTCGAGAAAAATATGTCTCGGGGGTGCATCCAGGGATCAGTATGTGGACCAAGCTTGTGGAATTTAATATTAGACGAGCTTCTATTATTACCCATGCCCCCAGGATGTCACCTCCAAGCATATGCCGATGACGTCTTGCTTATCGCTCACTCATCTAATACATCGGAACTACAAACGATCACCAACTTCGCTCTGAACGCAATCATCGAATGGGGAAAGAGTGTTAAACTCCAATTCGGCCCTGAAAAAACTCAGATGATTGCGTTCACCAATCGTGCCTCTAAGTGTGTAATCGAAACTCAGGGACAGAGGATCAATTTCGTCAAGAATATAAAATATTTAGGAATCATAATTGACCACAAACTCACATTTACAAAACACGCAGAATATATTATTGACAAAGCCAAAAAGCTCTTTAACAAACTGTGCATATATATTAGACCCACATGGGGAATAAGCCCTGACAATGTGAAGGTGATATATTTGCAAGTAATCGAGCCCATAATATGCTACGCCGCCAGCATTTGGTGCAAAGCCATCTCATACCAACACGTCGCAAAGAAATTCATCTCCCTGCAGAGGCTGTTTGCAATAAAGATCATTCAGGGATTCCGTACGGTCAGCACTGCCGCGTCTATTTCCTTAGCGCAATTAACCCCACTGACTGCGAAGATTGCAGCAGTCGCTGACATCGAACGATGTAGACTGACTGGCAAGACTCGCCTTCTTCCAGATGATCACTTTATCGAAACCCCTGTCACACCCTGTGAACGTTTACACCCTTCTCTGAGAAAAGGAATCACCTTCAGTGAAATTAATAATTCCGATGAACTCTCTCAAATAAACTGTTATGACACCTGGCAAGTTTATACGGACGGCAGCCGGCACGACGATCGAGTCGGAGCTGCTTTCGTTACAATCTCTCCCCGTGGTGATCATAAAACTAAGAAACTCAAACTACACGAGCATTGTTCGGTGTTTCAGGCCGAGATGTTCGCTATGCAGAGGGCTTGTGAATGGATCACTCGAAAGAGCATTCCGAAGACCATCATTTTTTCTGACAGCAAATCGGGACTAATAGAACTTAGCAACCCCAACACTTATAACTTCTTTGCTGTCAATATACACAGACTTCTTCACCAAGCTCAATTATCCGGCCTGCAGATAGAATTCTGCTGGACCAAAGCCCATGTGGGTATTGAGGGCAATGAGGCGGCAGATGCCGCCGCCAAGTCTGCTGCCTCGATCCATAGAACCCCCGACTACTCTCAAGTACCAATTAGCTATATTAAATACCGCAACAAGCTTGAATCCGATAAAGCTGCAGACGATCTGTACTCCAACCCTGAAAGCTGCAAATACACAAAAACTCTACTGCCAACATTTACCGACTTGAATAAATACCTCTCTGTTGTACGCCCTCGCTTTGCTATTACACAATATTTAACTAACCACGGTTACCACCGC